>VZRW01005512.1:0-74321 GCA_013398125.1 Aegotheles bennettii
CAGCACTCAAGGTGCAGTCTCAGTATTCGAGGTGTGGGCTCAACCCCCACCGCACTGTTAGGTGAAGGTTTGATCACAACACGATTTTAATAGCCCTGGACTGTTCTCCAGGGCTTGCTGAAGGGGGAGGCTCGTCCCAGGTACACTGAGCTGGGAGTTTAAAACACCTTATGTATGTATACACCCATATAGTGGTTCACAGCTTCAGACCTATACAGCTTCATACTCATACATTCTATACTCATACAGCTTGTTTTTCATCCTAAGAGAGTGTGTGTAGGTTGTTTAACTTGTATGACATTATTTCTTAATTCAAATGACATTTTTTTTATATTATATGAGTTACCTAATGATAAAGGTCATGTTCCTTGCAACAACAGCACACATTTGGGTCATGTATACTCTGTGCTGTTTAGATTATCCATATTGAACAGGTAAAACTTGGCTGTAGGGATGAGCTGGTGATATTTGGCAGAATCCTGAACTGTTAAGTAACCAGGAAACACAAGGAATTGGAGAATCTGGGGGCAGGGAGCAGCTGTAGTTCCATATTTCTTCATCTTGTGTGGGCAATGTGGCAGATCGTAGCAAGGCTGCTCAACATCTTCAAGGAGATGGGGGGAAAGAAATCCCACAACCGGTCAAAAGTGCAGAGCAAGTTTCAGCTCTGAAGGCTGCAATTAAATGAGCTGGAATTGGTCCAGGGCTACAAGGTTAACATCCCTGTTCCTGGAACATCTTCCCTGAGACGTTTAATGACTGCTGAGCTGTCGGGACCTGAGTTAGACATCTCACCCGAGACATCTTCAGTGAGAGTGCTCTTTGCCACCACAGTTCAACACCAACCGAGAGGAAGAAAGAACAGTACCATCTAACAAAACACCAGTACCACTTCCTACACAGCAGTGTCTGCTCTCCAGCAAGACTCGGCAGAGCCAGGCACGGCAGAAGGTTGCAGTCCCCAGGGCAGGAGAGGGAAGAAAAGCATCCACGGAGAGGGCATGGAGAGGAGGGAGGTGGTCACAACAAGTGGCCATCCTGGAGGCCTGGAATTAAATTACAGCCAAAGTTAATATTCTGTTATTCTGAAATAGTGCTCTCAGGCAGCGAGGAACAAATAAGTGGGATCTTGGCACACACCAGGAACATAACCTGAGCCCCGGTGGGGGCTGCTCTGCTCACACCCATCTGCCTGAGCTCCTCTCCTGTCCCAGCATCAGCAAATGCTCGTGGCCAGAAAGTAAAAAAATGTGGCCATCTGGTAGGTGAGAGCCAGCATTGCACACTGCCTGACCCAAGAGCTTGCTCGTGCCTTTTGCCTGTTCACAACAGGATGAGAGCACTGCTAAGTGTGCTTAAAAGTGAACCCAGGCTGGTAGGCAGGTGTGTGGGAGCAGACAAGGTGAGACTTCCTATCAGAGCAGCTTTTGACCTGTTAAAAAAAGAGAGAAAGCAACTCCGGAGAGATTTTAGTTCATGTCTAAGGCTTTTCTAAATCCCAAAATCATGTTATTTGACCAGAAGGACCTTGAAAGGCTCAGAAATAGGATGAGGCCATTACCAGACGTTGTCAGTAAATGTTTCCACAGCTGCATGGGAAAGCACATTGCGGGCAGGCCGGCTGGCAGGGCAGGAGCAGGGTGGTGGTTCTAAATACAGGAGTTGCAGGCAGCCCTGTGGACCCGTCTGATGTGGGGCCAAGAGGTGTGTCGCTGCCAGGGCTGGGTCCCATTACCTCTCCCACATTGGATACAGGCTACGGATTTCTGCAGCTCCAGTTGGGGAATAACCCCAGGGCTGGCACGTGAGGCTGGCTGTGAAGATCCTCGTGCTGCTCAGAGGCTTCCCGAGCACCCGGGGCAGAGCTGGCACAGCCTCGCTGCTCCAGGGCTGGGGATGCCCATGGACAGGTCCACATGTGTCAAGGTCATTCTGCAGCCACTGAGACGCCTCCCGCCACACCAATCAGTGAGATTATTTTTCTAACAAGTCTTTTTCTTTCTGCCTGGAAATTTCTTCCGAGTGGAATTTGCTGCTTAAGCCAGCGCTGCTGCTGAGATAAGTCCCAGCTTCATGCAAAACGTGATCAAGCGGTGTACAGGAATAGGATTCCTCTGAGCTGCTTGGTGGGTTGTGCTTAGCATCGTGTCTCACCAGCCTGTGTGCCTGTGGCATCCCTTCCCTAAGCTGCTTGTGCTGTGAGGAGCAGAGCTCTGCTCAGCAGCCTCCAGCGCTCTGCTCAGCTCTAATCCACCCTGCAACAGCATCAAACCAAGGGCCCTTCAGACAAGGAAACACTTTGTGCTCCTCCAGTCAACTAATCCTGCTTAAAGTCAAGCTGCCTGCCCCAGTGTAAATGCCTGATGTAAATGCACTCAAAATTGTCTGGATTAAATTAATCTCATCCCGTATAGCTGGATTGACTTTAAGGTGGTTCATTTCCCTCAGCAGGGTTTTAGATGAATATGTCTGCAGGTGTGGCCAAACTTCCTGACTCTACAAGTTGCCTACCAAAATATTCAGATGGCCGGGACCTGCCAGCCAGGTACTGGGAGCTGCAGGGAGCTGAGGTGGGGAGCAGCCCTGGCAGGAGTTGGGGCCGGTGGGAGGGACAGCATGGTCCTTGTGCCACCCCCGCGATGTGCCCAGGCACTGGTGCAAGGCTTGGCTGAGGGAACAGCACCTTGGCCATCCCTGGCCATCCGAACTGGCCAACTGTGGGCTTGGTCCAGCCAGGACTGTGCTCAGGCTCTAGCATGTTGTGATATTGAGACCCTGTACAACATGACTGCCTGTTCACAAACAGAAATAATCCCTTCTGGCACTTCGTAGAGACACCTGGAGCCATTTCTAGGTGCTGCTCTGCTCCACCACATCTGTGCTACAGGGCAACCTGAACTGGAAGGAGAAATTAAACATTAAAACAAAGCAGCTGGGAAGGGAACAGCGAGAGCAGAAAGTAGCTGGGATAGAGTCGGTGTTACTCAGAGTGGTGCAAAAGCCCACTGTCCTTTGTCAAATATTTGTCTGGCAGTGTGTCATCGGGGACTGTCTCAATGCAGCAATAGACAGCAGGAATCTGTTCTGCGCTATCAGTTGTGGGCAAATGAATGTAATGGGTTGTTATGGTCACCCAGATACCACCGCATTGGGCAAACACAAATCTTGCAAAAACAGTGATAAAAGGGTACATTTCTGCATTTATCTGCTGACTGGCATCAGCTGAAAAACACTTAGTTTCTCTAAACAAAATGCTGCATTTCTATAGCACTTCATACGGCTGTTGCTCACTGTTCTGCTGCATGAGGCTGAATACATACTTATCAAGCCTTAATTCAGCAAAGAAGCTGCCCGGCCTCGACACTGCAGGAAATCTGTTCTACCCCCACACCAAAGTGTAATTGAAAAGCAGCTTCAACAGAAAGGAATGATGTGAGCTGCACGCTGGGCGTGAGCTGCTTGACGTATTTACCCAGCAGCTAGACAACACATTGATGCTCACAATGGAAACCAGCCTAATGCACACAGCCCTGACCCTGGGAAGGAGGAGGAGGAGAGAGAAGGAAAGCAATTACTCTAAGGAAAACAGACTCTGCTGTCTCTATGCTAGCCCAGTCTGAGTCTGGTGCCAGTCTGGTGGGGTTAAAGGCGATAGGGCTTCTGCTGATGTAAAATGTGCATCATTAGCAAGTGAGCAGGGACTTCAGGACCCCCATCATACAAATGTTTAGAGAAAATACAAAAGAAGAGGGCAGCGTTCCCTCAAATTCCTGCCCACCTCCCTGCAACCCTTTTCCTTTTCCCTTCCCTCAGCCATCAAGGAGGTTTTAAACGCTGTTGTGGGTTTTGTCCAAGCTGATTTGAAGCAATGTGAGTGATGTACAATGCACCCTGTATCTGTGGAGCTACTTTCCCCAATGCACCTGCGCTCGGGAGCAGCCTCACTTCTTTCTCCAGCTGGGTGGGTTTTAATTCTGCTTTCTGTCTCAGGGAATCACAGTGCTGTGACACAGAAGCAAAAAAAAGGGACTTGCACTTGTACGCAGCTGGTAGGATTTTCTTCTTAACCAAGTGGCTCAAGAAGTTAAATAAAATTCTTTGTATTGAAACATATTCAGGCACGTGACAGTACCTATCACACACCCGCACACTCAAGTGTAACCCAGCTTCCTATGGGGTTTCTATCTGTTCCCTCAATCCTGTGCATTATCTGTGCTTTTAATCCTGATCCTTATGTCTCTCCAGTGACATCCTTGGGCCCTGATCTGGGGCAGCCCATATAAATCTGTCTGCAGAGGCTGAAACCACCACACAGATCTCTGACCAGGAGGGCATCCTGGATGCTCGCAGCAGCATTGAAGATGTGACCTGCTGCTGAGGGTCTGGGGAGCCCAGCAGAGCCCTAATCCCATCTGGGACACCTGTAAATACCCGTTCTCCATCAGAACAGCTTTACAAATCTTTCACAGTGGCTTTAAGCCAAGTTTTAATCCAGATGGCCTGATAAGAAAGGGTTTGTCTGTGGAGGAAGTGATACATTGATTTCTATTCCCACACAGCTTTTAATCAACAGAAGGTTGAGGAAAACAACAGCAGTGAGTCAAAAACGTGGTGGGAGCATTCATGGTCCCAAAAGCTCACAGAAGATGCAAACCCACCCCTTTTTTCCTAGTGCCAATAGGGTGCCATGCTGAAGGGAGCAGTGCTGGAGACAGAAAAAGGCATGCAGACAGTGGGACCCAGTGCAAGGCAGGCATCGATTGAACCCTGCCCGGTCAGGGCTGCCTCCTGCAAGGTGCTGTGTGCTTCGTGCTGGGTGCTGAGCAGCAGCCTCGGTGCCTGGTGTGATGGGGCTAAACGAGATGCTGCATCTGTTAGCTCCCTCCTAAGAGCAGCACAGCCTGGAAAGATTCTTCTTTCTATAGTGATGAATTTTTTCATTTTTAAATCAGCTGTGATCCTGTTTACTGTAAACTCCAATATGCTGGAAATGTTTCTGTCACAGTTTATTTAGGTTTCACAGGGATTTTTTTCAAATCACACTTATCAAGAATATATTTTCACAGCAAGTTCTCTGAAATACAATAAAGACCTCGGAACATCTGATGCCCAGACTCTGCCATTCCCTGAGATATTATATGATCTGCTCATTCCCCATGCAGAAATGCTGTCGCTTTTCTAGAATCCATGCCAGAGAATGTCTGATGTATGATAGCCCATTTTGGAAAGCCTTGAACAAGACCATTTGTTGTCGAGATAATTTTACAAAAGCAATACCATTTCATGGGTTGCAGTTAAAATAATTCATAAAATTTACACTCTTGTGTGTGCTTCAAGCTTTAAATCCGCTCAGCGAACTTTCTTTCAAATTGGCTTGAAACTTAGACCTTGGTGAAGTACATAACACAAGCCAGGTCTGAATTATTTGCTTAAGTCATTTTTGAATGATCTCATTTTCTCACTTTCCATTGATGTGAACAGAGAAGAAACCCAAACAACCACATATTTTTCAACAGCTAAAACCAACTGAACCGAGAGGTATAAAATCTGATATCAAACGTGAAGCATTTCAGCCCAAAAGGAATATGGTTTTGGACTTTTATGAGCAACTGTAGCACATACTGCCTGTTGCTGCTGAAAACAAGCTCCCTGCATTGTCTGGAGGATTTAAAGCACCTGATCTTAAATATCTTGCTTTACAACCTACCTGAGAAGCTAGAGGAGCCAGAATTTGCCCTGTATGATTACCAAACATTTAAACAAAAAACACAGGACCAGCGTGTTTATTCTCTCAAACCTCATAATGATTCTATCATGACATATGGCCAGAGTAACTTGCTGCCAAAACCAGAATGGTCACACCTGATCCTGACTTACTTCCTATATTTTTACAGGCAGAAACCACACAGGGAAAGTCAGGGCAATCTGGAACCAGATCCATAACCCACATCAAGTTATGTGTGTAAACGGTCTCCTTGCTACATCACCTCTATGTTGTGGACACCCAGCCCAGCAGCCTGGAGCCCACGTTATCCTGGGCATCAGAGATGGCTGAGCAAATTCCCCCTACAGAAATGAACAATCTGCTTTTCTCTTTTAACCAGCTATCACATATCATCCTGCTGGATACCAAAAGATTTCCTTCCAAATGGGAAAAAAACCCCAACATACCCAAAACACTGGGTCAAGCCATGCCAGGATAGGGGAAAAGGTCTGGATTCAGCTTTTCTTGCCTTGCTCAGGTCTCCTGGCTCAGAGCATCCCAGGGATGCACATACACACTGGACACCCTTCCAGCTAGGTTAGACCTAGAGGAAGGATGTGGTGGCTGGTCTTCATGTAGCTTTGGTTTTTCTCAAATATGGGACAGAGGACCAAGGGAGAGGTGAAAAGTACAGTGCCACAAAGTGGGTCCAAATGAGGTGCTCAGGGACCCATGTAGGAACAGCCCCAGACTTCAGCTGCTGCTTAGCATCCCAGTAAAGGAAATTTGAAGTTCTGTGACCTATTCTTGGGTTTGTCTGTCTACAGGTTATCCTTGAAGTAGAGGCTAGCAAAGGCACTTGTAAACCCAATTTGCTTTCCTGAGCCTGAAGCATCCTTTGGGATCACTGGAGCATCTCAGCAGGCAGCAGATGCTGGGGGAGGGACTCTGCTGCAAATGTCCTGCTGCTTCAGAAACACCTCTAAGGCACTGAGCAAACCAAGCCTTTCATTATATTTCCAGCACTAATGCTGGTTCCCAGTAAAATCCCATATTAAATATGAAACTCCCTCCTTTTCCCATTCTGTGCTCCCCTTTCCAGTTGGTTGCTTTAGTTAGCTATGTTAGTGCAATAAGGGCATTTGCTGTAAGTGCTGGAAAACCCTGGACCTGCAGCCATCCTGCATCACTTTAAGGGCACACTGTCAACCTTAGAAAAACATCTGCCATAAACAGTTTTACTTACTTGCATCACTAATAATACAGTATTAAAAGTGATTTTTAAATATCCGAGGTACTTGTCCTTCAGCTTGGCCAGTGAGAAGATCAATGAAATGGGTCCCACTTTTGTTTAGAGTAATTTTCACTTACCAGTTGCCTCATGCTAATGTGCTTGCTTTTCAGGCAGGAGGGGATGTGTTCACCTGATTTGAAAGAGATTTATGCATTTTGGTGCCTTTATTTTCCATATGGCTCAGAGCAGAAAGTGAGTTGGTGGATGTCATCTCCCCCCAGCCTCCTTCCACCCACCCGTTGCTCCACCAGCAGACCATTGCCATGGCCCAGCTGGGATGATTTTGACCACGAGTGTCCCATCTGGGTGTTGCCAGTTGAGTGCAGCACCTCACCAGGCACAGACTTGGAGTCTGCTGCCACAGAACTTGGGAGCACACAGCCCTGAACTTGCTGATGGTGGGGAGCTGCGCATCTGCTGAGGGCCACGCTGGGGTGGAGCAGGGTGACCAGTCCAGGTGGTGGGGAACCAGGGGCTGCAGCCCCTGCAGGGTCTCTAAGCTGTGCTGGAGCTCATGGTCCCTTCAGCCCATTTAATTCCCAGCATCAGTAACCCTGGGGCGTGACCCTGGGCGATGGAGGCAGGATTCCCTGGAGACATCCAACATGAGGATGGCAACAGCTGTTTCTAGCAAATAATTTCTGTTGCATTCAGCACTCTGTTGCTTTCCCTCATGGTTTCTTTCCATTAGACGTTTGCTTGGAAACCTGGCTGGTGGCAGCTGTTTCCTTTTGGAGGTGCCTGTTTGAAGCCTCGGGACATTCACAGGTACTCAGTCATGTTGCTACAGCCCACTGATGGCACGGAGACCACCCCTGGCATCACTCTGCCTCCTGGGGTACTATGCAGGACCTTATTGCTGAATGCCCATCATGATAATTTGGTATTTATTTATTTTTTTCCATGTATCTTGGCTGTAATAAATTGGAATGATGCTGTTTCAGGCTTCCTCCGTGCTTCTCCTGGAGCTTCTAGTTAGAATTCGGCATTAGCAAAACGTGCCTCAGAAATAAGGCCTCATAAAATATTGTTAGCATTGCTAGGCAACCCGGGGGCATGTTGGGAGCTGAAAGGAGCCTAAGTGGGCGTAGCGAGCCTGCGCTCGAGTCTCCGATGTAAAAGAGAGGGTATTATTTGTGTCTCCATGCTAGAAACACTTTGCCTCTGGTTTTCTTTTGGAAAGAGGTGGAGATACGCTGCTTCCACAAGCACAAAGGTACACCTTGGTGTAATTGCTGGTGTGGCAGCCTCTAACCACAGATTAATCAGCTGGAGGAGAAATGCGCCTACCCAGGGCTTTTCAATAGCAATAAAAGTAAAATGAAGTTTTTTATGGTCATGAAAATACCCAGATTCCAGCTGCTTGCATCTTCCAAGGGCTCCTTTTGCGAGAAAGAGGGGCCATGCTCAGTAATAACTTGTTTTATGTGGCCACCAAGGTGTTGCCTCAACCCCTTCTACACACTGCAGTGGTGCTTCAAGCAAACCAACTCTGGAAGGAAGGGAAACAAATAAAAAACATACAATTTACGGGCAGGGTCTAACAAGAGTAATCAGTCATTTGCAGATACATGCACAAGAATAAAAAGAAAATTGAACTGGGCTTGCAAGAACAAGAGGAGGAATTACTGTGGGTATAAACAGGGGAGGTTGCCTGCTGATTTTGTTAGCTAGAATGCTAAAGTGAGTTTCTGGTTTACCCCTTGCTGTCTCCAGCTGAAGAGCAGGAGATGCTGTGCTTTCATGAGGACACGTGAATTTGCATCCCATCCCTGCAGGAACGCCTTGGCTTGCCCAAAGGTCTTTCACCAAGCAGGCTCCATCCCTTCCCAGGGCAAGCCTCCTGCTTTGCTTTCACCCCCCGGCAAGCCTCCAGCAGGCAGCCCCATATGCTGTCCTTAGTGGAAAACCTGAAAAAATACCCATGCTTTGGCAGCACACACAGCACCCACGTGCTGAAGCTGCCCTTGAGACTCCAGCTTTTGCTCCAGCCATCCAGTATTGCTAAAGGCAAACCCTGGCTGCAGGTCCCGCGGGAGGTGGATGTGCCTCCATCGAGGAGAGCTGTCTGTGCCAGGGGCTCGCCTTCCAGCCAAGCTGAGTGTGCAATTTGTTTTCCAGTGCTTGATTTAGCATATAATTTTCTGTTAAAACAGCCAGTGGCCAAGCTGACTGCTGCATCCATCTGCACAGAGCCTGGCCGGCTCCTCTGCACGAAGGGATGCTCTCACCAAATCCTTTCCAGAGGTCACAAACGGCTCCCTCTCAATCTCCACTACTCTTGGGTGGCTGAAATCCCTTATTTGGACACTGGCAAAGCCCACCCCACTTTCCTCCTGTAGCAACACAGGGCTTTGTCTGTTCCGTGCTCAGACTGGGAGTAGTTACTCATGAAACACATTTCATCAACGCAAATGGGGGCCCCTCAAAATTAATGGTGAGAGTAGGAGCTGGTGATTTTGGCCCATCCTTTGTCAAAAAAATAATTTCCCAAGCATCCAGCACTCCTAGATATTCCCATGGGTTACAGAAAGGGATTGTTATAAACTAGAGATGCATTTCCCAATCAATATTAATGAATATTACCATGAGGCTGTTGTCAGGATCAGGACCTTTCTCTTGGAAACTCCTCTTGAGCTGGATCTTGAAAGACAGAGAACTGATGGGACCAAACCTCAGATTTCTGCAGTATCACAAGGTTTCTTAGGTAACTACATACAGTATGTGTATGATGTAACTACAACTTTTATTTCCCATGTCCCTTTCCAGCTATATTTAGGTCAGGAAAGCTGCCCAAGGGAATTTATCCATTCCTGGTGGCAAACTGGCTGATCTTTCTGCTCTGTTAGCATCGCAGGGGTCATGATACATATTTCAATAACAAATGGCCCAAGCCAAAGCCCTCAACGTTGCTGTGCCATTCCTCCACCCCTCCTGCCAAAGAATCCTGGTGGGCCATGAGGACCACAGGGGGTTTCTCCTGGTTTAGGGCTCCCCAGCTCCCGAGACCTCCATCTCCTTCCCCAATTTCACAGGTCAGTTTTGGAGGCTCCTGAGACTGGCCCAAACCTCTCAGTTTTCTCAGCAAAGCTCCCTCTACAGACTGTGCCAGAGATGAGCTGATTCTCGGTGTTATTTTAGCAGGTGTTTTGATAAAAAGGTGGCAGCTGGAAGTGTAAGAGAGATGGAAGCCAGGCAACCTTAAGAAATTGTAATTACAGAATTGAAGCAGTGCTAAGAGTTAACAAAGAGATGTTTAATCCAATTCTTAGCTTCTATTTTAGGATCCTTTTAACTTTCCAAATCAAAAAAAAAAAAAAAAAAAAGGAAGAGGGAAGGGGAAAAAAAAATCTCCATCACAGAGCAATTTTTTAAGCTTGTTTACAGCCCAAAGGTGAATTTTTGTGTGTGTGAGGAGTTTGAAGAAAATCTATTCAGCTGTTTCGGAGGTTTCAGAGCATGAAAGCAACATCTGGTTTGAAAATCAAAAATAAAAGAAACTCCCTTTGCTCATCAGAGTCAAAATGGGTTTTGGTTTCACGCCTCTGATTTAGTATATCTTGAGCTGTCCCCTGGAGAAAGCTGGCCAGTCCTGTATTGATTTGGAGGGGATGAAATCACGTTGCAAACCCCCCGAAAATAGGGATACCCAGGCAGGGGGGCAGGTGGGACTCACACCCCACGCTCCTCCGCTCCCGTCCAGTTCAACACAACATGGGCCAGGGGCCGTAAATCTCCAATTTATTCACAGCACTAAGGTTTCTCACAGCCTGCTGCCTCACTCGGGTTTTTTTTTGGCTTCTGGTCTGATTTTTGCAGTGCTGTTTGCTGTGTGCAGCACTGCGCTATAGATGGCACTGCAGGATGGAAATTGCGGATCCCTTTGCTCTTTTAATAACAGCCCTGGGCTGCGGTGGCTCCTGCAGCTTGTCCCTTCTCAGATCACTACTTTCTGCAGATCTGCCTGCAAATCTCACTCAAATTCTTACCGTAAACGTGACCCCCGGAATTTACAGTTGTCAAAGGTGACAAAGAAGCTCTCTGCAAATTAACTGCTGCTTCTAAGAAAACACACAAATGCTCAAAACCCACTGGAAATTTGGCCATGGTGTTGCAACACAGGAATATTTTGCATTTTAAAGGGAGCAGGCAGCTGATTTCTCTTTACATTCGAGATCACATCTATGAAAAGAGTCTTCTCATGCTGGAGTTCTGCTGCTGTAAATGAAAGTGTGCAGCACCTTCTCAGCATCCCATCAGTATTTATACGGACACTAAAATCTACCCAAATGTAACCACTTGCAGCAAATTTTGCCCATTTTGTTCCCCCTTTGTACAGTTTCCTGGAGCTCTGGGCCTAAAAGTAGGAAAAGAAGCAAAATCCAACACAGTTCTGCAATAGGAGGTGCAGTGCTGGCAGGAATAGGGATGCTACCAAAGAGATGATGGTGGGAAGTGAAGAATATCATGAACAATTACAGCAAGATGCTTTTGAAAAATCCCTCCAGGTACCCAGCTGCATCTGTCGATGCTTAAACACCTTCAGAAATCTGGCCACCAGCCCACTGCTCAAGATGTTAAAAAAAATAAATCAGAGAAGAGTAAAAGGCATAAGAAAGACAAATTCCTTTTGTCATTGGCAAGATGAAAGGAACCCCCCAACTTTTAAAATGACCATGGTGGAGAAAACTGCAATCAATAAACGCTATGACAGTTGTCCTTCTCTTCTTTTGGAAAATGGAGTTGGATCAGGATTAGGTACCTGCAGACTTTGTTTCACCTTCAAAGAATGGTCTGAGGAGGAGCTCCCCTCCATCTGCTCTGTCCCAGGGCGGGATGGATGAACCAGTGTAGTCCTCTCTGACAAGGAGATATACAGCACTTTTATCTTACAGGATTTTAATGTGATCTTACACATCAAGAGGATTCAAATGACAAAGATGAATGGCAGTAGCCAACCTCATGCCTTGATATTCTGATGAAATGATGCCCTGGCACATCCATCACATTGTCTGCTGTCAAGAGAACTCCCAAATCTGGAAGATAAAGTGTGTTTCTCTTTTACAGTGTTAAAAAAAAAGCAGGGGGGAAGAAAAAAAGCATCTGTCCTCAAACCTAACTACTACATAAATGTGACTTTGAGGTAAGACACAACAAGATATACAGGATCTGTGGTTAGGCTCCAACCAGGGAGGGCACAACGGCATCTGAAGGCATGTGCAAGGATTGAAGCCTGCACTGGGTGCAAGCACAGACTTTGCAGAGCACAGCAGGAGAGCCAAGCCAGAAGAGTGAAGGAAGATTCATTTTTTTTTTGCCAGCAGCATATATGGACTTGTGCCAATCCCTGTGCATTCACCTTGGAGGAGCAGATGCAGATATGAGTGAGAGGGAGCAAGGTGGAAGTCTGAGTGTGCACGGAAGCACCACAGTGAGGATATTTGCTGAGCACGGGGCTGGGGAGATGCGGGGATGCAGATGCTGGTGTTGCCCAGGCAACACTCACTTTTGCAAGGTCCTCCTTTGTCTCTCCTGATTTTCAAGTACGGTGTCTCTAAAAGGCAGATTCTTCAAACTCTTAATAAGACTTATTATATCCTAATGCTCTTTCCTGGTATGCTTTCAGAACTTCAGCAGCACTGCTTCTGGCTGGGTGATGCAGGAGATTAAGAACAGCTCCACGGCTGTGGCTTGCACAGTGTGGGAGAGGTCTCTGGAAAGAAGCACGGGTAAGAGGTAGGGCAGTGGATGCAGGACACCCTGAGCTGCATTACCCACTCTGCAGGGCAAAGACATCGCCTGAGAGCAGGATTTAGGGTAAGGATGAGCCTTTAATAGAGCCTTGAGTTTATCCTACATAAAGCCCTTATTCCAACTTTCAGAGCCCTTGATAAAGTTGCAGACTGTGTTGCTGCTATTGCTCTGCACTAACTTCAAGGCTTTGTATTGAGAGCATAACGTTTAGTGCTGCACTTTCCCTGGGCTACTTTTTGTGTGCAATAACCAACGTTTGTCCCCTCCAGACTGCTTTGAAACTTCAGGGTTGATGTCTTCCAGGAAGTACTGGGAACAGTCAGTGTTTTCCCACCGTGTCTCATTTCCCAGGATGTAGCACCATGGTTCACACTAATTATGAGACACTGATCCCATTATTATGGAGCAAAATTACCAAGTGATGGAAGGAGCACAACAAAAACCAGCAGAGTGGTAAACTTGAAATGAGGTGGAAGTAATATCTGCTGTGTATGGGTGGCCCAGATTTGCTAATTGGACATTGCTGGGGTTGGTAAAGTGCAATGAGGAAAGGAAGACATTGAGAGTGGGATGAAATTGCCCTTCCTGATGAAGGGGCAGGCAGGAGATATACAGGATAAATTGCCTCTCTGCATCTCCCAGCCAGAAAACAGGATTCAAATGCAGTGAGAGAGGAATTGCAGTGAGCAAGAAACCTCTTCTCTGAGGGTGGAGGTGGCACAGGAGGAAGTGGGGCAGCCCAAGAGATGTATTTGCATTTGAAGGAGTGGGGCAGGAGGAATGCAAAGCAAAGGCATGAGCTGTGCTGCCTTGTGTAAAGCCCCCAGATGTCTTTTTCACCCTGGTCCAGGTGGCTGCCAGGGTTCCCACAGTCCCACAGCCCCTGCAATGTGACCTGCCCCGAGCATGGGGCAGAGCAGGCAGCAGCCAACTCATTTTCATTGTTACGTAGCATTTGGTCGCCCTATTTTGCTGCCTTCCCTTTGATGCAATGAGCCTGTGGGGAATAAAGCTCAGTGGGAGATTGCTTACGTGGTTTCTAACCTATTAGTTTCTTTTATTGGCTGTTGCCTCAATACAAAAAAAGAAAAAAAAAAGAAGAAAATCAAGGAAAAGCAGTTCAAGGTGTGAAGAATTCATCTAGCAGGAAAATATATAAAATGTTATTGGCTCTGTCCCCCTTGGCTCCAACCTCAATCATCTCACCATGCTGTGCATTTATCCTTCTGTTATTACACGTAATGACAGGGAAATTTTAGCTACTCTTATGCAAAAAGCCAGCCTGCTCCCCTCCCTTCCCCAACGAGAACCATCCTGGCTCGAGCTCACATCTCTTGGCATCTGATTTCAGCCTAGCAGGGTGTTTCAATACCAATAAACATCTTGTTTTCGTGTGAAGAGCTGTTTCAGCTACATTCCTTTCCATCTTTTGTAAGCATCCAAGACTCCGTGTAAAACTTTTTATTGATCACATAAATAGCAGCTCTGCTTCCCTACAGGCCCCGACTTCACAAAGTGTTTTGATATCTGGAGAATGAAAGGTTCGATAGAAAACAAATTCCTTCAGCTTCCTGGGACTGTGAACTGAGGGCTGCCTTGGCAGTGTGGTCCAGGGAGGAGAGCTGGGGAGCAGGGAGATGGGTTTCTGTCTTGTCCCGGGTATGCTTAAGGCATTTTACACACAGGCACGCAGCTGGTCTGCAACAGAGGTAGCAGCAAAGCTGCTGTGCAAAGAACTGAGAGGTGATCATTAAAGATTTAATTGATCTGAAAGCTTCTTGAAATACTAAGGGGAGACCTAATCCACAAAATTTAGAGCAGAAAGCCTTCCAAGCTGGAAAGCACAGGTGGATTTGCTGTTTATGGATGCTGGTATCGGTGCAGAGGGCATCAGGGATGTAGGTAGATGGTTGGACTGGATGATCTTGAAGGTCTCTTCCAACCTCAGTGATTCTATGATTCTATGATTTGGACCACGGTCATGCTAAGAAATTCTCCAGAGGTGGGATGCCCTGGCCCCACCAGCAAAAATTAGCTCCTTTCATCCCTGCAGAGGCTGCCCTGCACCACCACATCTCATGAGCACCGACTGAGGTCTCTCCCTGCAGCTGTGTTTCTCCAAGGCACTGCTGAGACATGACAAAGGATCGCTGTGAAACCCTTGCCCTGAAACCCAGACGAGATCCTTCCCGTCTGTGTCCTGGCTGTCAGACCTATTGCACCATCACCTTTTGTGCAAATGAGTGAAAGCAAACACAAAACCTCTTCAACTGCAGCCATGCAGAGCTCGCAAGGAAGAAGATTAATGGGAGCTACCGGGGAGCCTCATCAGTCCTTGTTTGGGAATCAGAAATCCCAATCGAAACCTGCCGTGACTCATAGGTATGTGCTGGCACAAGTTCGACCTCGGTTGGATAAAAAAGGGCAGATCCTGTTCTGAGCTGTGTTATAAAACCTTTGTGACTGTGTGTTTATCACAGCAGGCTAAAAGGGCACTAGCAACTTTGCTGACCTTGCTGCTTGCAGATGGCAATGCGTGACAGCTCTGGGCTCTGGTGGTGGCTTTGGGAAGAGACACAGTGGCAAAGACAACGCCTGAACCCCTCTGCAGCTGGAGGGTCCCAGCTCAACCCATCAGCCTGGTGCTGAGCCACCAACAGATGCCCCAAACCAGCTCAGCCCTGGGGTAAAAATACATCTACCTTCCTCCATCTGAAGGTCCAGCTGGCAGTGGCAGCAACTGGGGGCACAATTGGAGCAATGGTGATTTCCCCCAGAGATGGATGGGAGAAAGCATCCTTTGCAGATATAAAGTCACCCCTCATCTCAAATGCTACTCTCCCAGTTAATGAGAGCAATTTGAATAGCAGCAATTACTTGAGACCCACATGCCCTGGGAGAAGGGAAGATTTGACATATCTGCATTCAATTCTTGGGGCCAAAGAACAGACCCATCTCTACCTCTTGAGGTCCTACCAGGTCCTCCGTAGTGACCTACTGTAGAACTGTCCTTGTCCATGGAGGAAAAGGTACAGAAGCATTCATAGGCTGGGGTTTGGTGGCCAAGCCAAAATCTAACACCTCTTTCATGTCAAGTACCTGATCCTCAGCACTCAGACAATCACTTTTTAAACCTCACCTACAGGAGGTGACGATGGTGTGTTATGGGTTTCATTGCTTTGTTTTGCATTAGTAATTATTGAGATTTTTGTTAGCATTTCTCACAGGGAAAATCCACTCCCAGATGTAAAGGTGAAGTGTGTTTCCACACTAATGTTTTCCTTTCTCTGCTTCTTATACAACTTTATTTGTAGGCTGGTGATAATGAGAACTCCACTGCTATTGATTTTTTAAAAAACATATATAACTCTGCAACACTGTAGATACTGGGTGGACTTTGGAACAAGATAAGAGAGGTAATCACATTGGCAGTCTCTCTAGCCCTTTAATTAGTCTGGGCAGCAAAATCTAGCTTTAGTCCTAGAACAGACTGACTACATCACAGAATCACCGAATCACAGAATGTCAGGGCTTGGAAGGGACCTCAAAAGCTCATCTCCAACCCCCCTGCCAGAGCAGGACCATCCAGAGCAGATCACACAGGAACGCATCCAGTTGGGGTTTAAATGTCTCCAGAGAAGGAGACTCCACAATCTCTCTGGGCAGCCTGGCCCAGGGCTCTGTCACCTTACAGTGACAAAGTTCTTCCTTATGTTCACCAGGAACCTCCTGTGTTCCAACTTGTACCCGTTCCCCCTTGTCCTATCACTGGCCATCACTGAGAAGAACCTGGCTCCATCCTCCTGAATATTCTCATTTTCTACAGAAACATGCAGATATTTGATGTAAATCTACACCCCACAGGGATCAAACTTCTGACACAAGATTTTTATAGTGGACAGGAGAATTGATGTGGCCCTGCTTCTTTGAGACCAACTGTTGCACAGCTCTGTGGAATGGGCTGGAAAACAGAGAAATTGGCTTATCTTCATCTCCCTTTCTCAGTACAACCTTAAGATGGAGCAAAACACTTAAGCTGTAAGAATGTACCACAGAGGGAGGACTACAGAAATCAGAAAATGAGAGGGTTATGGTCCAGCTTCCCAGTGACCTGATTTAGGGCAAAATTATTCAGCAAAGGTCATCCCTGCACCTTGGTTCTGGGGTTTGCACAAGACACTGGGTCCCCAAATCCCCCTGCCATCTCCTGGGGATGCTGTGGGGAGGACAGGGGGTCAAGCCAAGTCCATGCCCTGAGCTGGGATCTGCAGAGCCCACTGCTGCCTTCATCCTCACCCTTCGCTCTGGTGAAATCAATGGGATTAAATGAGCACAAATGAGTTGGGAGCTGGCTCCTTTGCTGCTGTGGTAAGTCAGCGTGGAAGCTGGCCTCGATACATCTATCTAAGGCTCTGTATTGAATCTCAGCTGACAGCTCCAATAATGATAATAGATACGGCCAAAGCTGCTTCGTGTTTTCTTTGGAGGAGACCAGGTTCCTTCTCCCTGCTTGCAGATGGGCTGGCTGTGCTGCCAGCTCTCGTCTCTCAGGCCTTTGGAGGGTTCGATAAGCAAACCACACTCCTCATGCTGCAAAGCCCAAAGGGATGACAAAGGACAACCTAGCTACCCCACACAGTTAACCCAAGCACTTGCTGCGGTTTTTCCAGGAGCGCCTCTGAGTTCAGAGCCTCACTAGCACCTAGGGATATCCCAGGCATCACCTTTAATTTCATCTGAAACTTCCCTGGCTTGGCGTAACAAAAGAAACAGCACCACTGGGATGCCACAAATGCATCCCGTGAACCTCTTCCCCCAGAGGAAGCTGCTGCAGATCCAGCCAGCTCCCAGCCCACAGAGCCAGAGACAGAAGTGCCAAGGATGTGAGGTGGGTACGAGGACACAGTGTAGGCACGTCTATGTCTGAACATGCAAAGCCAGGCCAAGCTGACCCAAAGCTCAGTAACATAAAGTCAAGGCACATCAACATCAAAAACTCAAGAAAACAACCAAAATCACTCAGGAAAGTTAAAGTAGATGGACTTCATCATGGCATCATCCATGCATATGTGCTGAAAATCCCTCCTGACACTTTGCCCCTGAAGCCAGCCAGGTCAAATTAACTGTGCCTGAGCCCCACAGCCTCCATGGTGGGGTTCAGCAAGGCTCAGGTTTTACCCCATCTTGCAGCCCCCACTGAGCTGGGCTCCATCTCTAAACCAGCTGGGTCAGGTAGCAATAGAGCAGCTCCGGGTTGTTTATAAAATCAGGGGAAATGAACCCTAAAGAAGAGGGCATCCCATGTGTTCGGGGAGCTATGTCAGCAGGGAATAAATCGGGCTGCCTGCAATCAGGGATGCTTCAGGGAGACATAAAGCAGGGAAGCAGCCGGGGCACGTGCAGCCATCCCTGTGTTTATGCTGGTGACTGCAGGCTCTCCAGAGCATCATCAGCTTTTATGGCGTGTACACATTATTAGTGCTTCACAAGTAAATAATGTCATATTTCACTGTTTATTGCTGAAAATGCACAGTAAAAGGCTAACGTCTGAAAAGTGCAGGAAATAATTTATGTGGGAGGAATGAATTTCCCATCATGTCAAACCGCTGCCAGAATTTATCACCCTGCCCTTCAGTTTGGGTCTCTGTCCAACATTTTAAAGGTCTGTCTTTGTCACACATTTAGGCTCAGGGAAGCTGAAGGTTATTGGGAAGAGTGGGAATTGGTGCTGGGGTGAGAGAGGAAAGAACGTGGTGAGGTGTCCAAAGACCCCTTTCCTCAGTGAACATGGAAAATCAGGTGGAATCATTCTGGTGAAGGGATGAAATGGCAGGAGGTTCAGCATCAGCTGCTGAACTTCACATTATTTCTGCAATTCTTCTTGAAATGCATAAATCAGCATGGAGGTGGACGAGGGCCACCTGCCAAAGTGTTTGTAATGATCAATATCTCTTAATTAGGGCTTGACTCTCACTCTTCACTCACACACTCAGCACTGGTAACTCAGACCCCAGGCATGAACATTTCTCAGGTGTTTCAGGATTACAGGATGAGGCCATGAAACTTCAGAAAAAGGTTTTGAAACCACTTTCCCTACCACTGCTTTTTCCTTGAGGACCTGCTGGGCAGGAATGTCAACCTAAGGGAATAATTGTGTTTTAAAGCTACTATTTCTGTCCTTGCCATTTATACATGTCTTGTCAGATTTGCACCTGAATTCACCTCCAAGGCACTGGTACCAGCCAGCATGGGACTGCAGCTGGAGCTCTTTTCCAAAGTACACTTCTCTCTAAATTAAAAGAGCAGCAGGAGCAGCCTACAAAGCTGGAGGCATCACAAGCGTCCTTACTGCAGAGATAAGCTCTCTGCTCCTCAAAGTTCTGGAGAGATTTGAGGCTGGAGATGCCCTCATGGGCCACACCAAGCATTTCTGCATGCAGCCAAGGTGCCTCCCACCAGGGACGGAGAGCTGCTATGGTCAAAAGCTAGAGGGGCACAAAATTACATAAAAGTACAGAAGGTTCCAATAAAAGCCCCTTGGTTTGGAGAAGCCACATGCCTGGTTTCTTGGGACTGGTGGAAATATTTCTGGTGGCACCCATCCTTTCCCACACCTCCGTTAGGGATTTCCAGGCTCAGCGATTTGAATCCGATCACATAGACTAGTAACTAGTTAAATATTCAACAAGATAATCTGCACGGGCAAATTGGGCAGAGAGGGGTATTTTTACATGCAGACCTGAGACCAGCACTTGTGACATCCCAAAGGACATACTCATACAAGCTCCTGCATACAGATAAGCCAGTTCCAGGGACTCTTTGCCCTGAGTCCAAGCTACTGGGAACTTAAAACTCATTTGACCTCTCAGACTCATTTCCAACGTGCAATAGAGATGACACAACTTTTTTGTTTGGTTGGTTTTTTTGTTTGTTTCTTCTCTCTTTTTTTTTACAGCATAACTGTCTTAACACAAATGCATACTAAAAAGGACTTGCCACAAAGTGATTCAAACAACAATACTGAGATGACCTAAATGCCTGTGCATTTTGCTCGAGTAAGGTAGTTTTAGGGACTGGTTCTCAAAATAATCCCATTTACTTTCAACAACAAAAAAAGCCTGACTGAAGACATTACGTTATTCCTGCTTCAGGCACAACCTCACGCAGTGCTTTGCATAACAAAATCCTCGTGCTCCTGATGAACAATTTGATTTGCCACCTTTCAAAAGATCCGTTGCTCTGAATGGCTCAAGTGCACTGACTTCACCAGGTTGTGACACACCAGTGCAGAAATCTGCTCAGGCAATGACGTGCACAGGCGCTTCTTGGAATGACTTTGCCACAATTATGGTGCAACAGCAAAGCAGTACTCGCACGCAACTGCCCCATCAAGATACCCTCCCTGAACTATCCAGGAAAGAACATGATCTTACACCTTTGTATTAGAAATACATCCCTTCTAGTTTATATTTGTCCAGGCTTGTTGTTGCTGCTCCCTTGTGGGATGTAGCCCTGTCTCTCATTGCATCGCAGGTAAGAACTCATGTGCAGAGCTAGCAGGAGACTTCCTTTTTCTCTTAACTCATTTTGTAAGGTTAAAGTGAGAGAACCTCAAGCAAACATTCGTATTGGATTGGGCAAAAGAACACAGTACTCAATTAGCTAGCCAAAGAGAATATTACTTATATAGCTGTAATTTCTTAGAATGAAAAGGAATAAAATTATATATTGTAAAGATTATGAAGAAAGATTGTTATGTACTGGGGATATTACTTTAACTGAAAAAACATCAGTAATATGTCCTAGTTTCTGTGTAGTTCCAAAGCTCAGTATATGGAACAAAACATCCAGGGGAATTAATTACTCTTGCTGAGGTTTTTGTGAGCTTTTTAAATCCCAGGGAAATCCATGTGCAGGAGGGTATCAGTCATCTATACACAGAACTACATAAAATATCATTAGAGACCCCTCCAAATACATTGCTTTCTTATCCAGCAACAGTGTATCAATATTTTAACCACTGCCAACAAGATGTAGCCTTCATTATGAAGTATTTTCCTGTGGGTAACTAAACCATCGCGTATCAGGGAAAATAAATAATGGCCTCCCCACATCTTCTGCCTATGCAGAAAGTGAACTCTTCACATTGTTCTGGCAGAAGAGTTGGTAAGAAATTTAATGTACTACTCCCTCCTCCCACCAGCATCTGTTTTACTGAGCACCATTTTATATTATCTGAGGTTTTTTCCTTTCTTTTAATCCCATGTTGGGGAGAATCCTGAGCTCTCCAGGCCAGATCCGTGCTCATTTCCAGCCTAATATTTATTTGTGGCTGGGTTATACCCATTTGTCCCTGTGCCAACATCATAATTTGATTAAATAGCTTTTCTACCTGGCATTTATCTCACAGCAACCACCTTCCAGCCCAGCTATCATTTAGCCAGAGTAAACAAGCACAGTTTTTTTGGGCCATGTCTCCAAGGGACCAAGAAGAGTCACCAAGGTGCTAGACACCCCTCCCCTACTAATTAGACCCCAGTGAGCTGCTACACTGGAGCACTGGGCTGCTCCGAATTGGGCACAGAAATGAGCTCCCATCCCAGGAGATCTTGTGGTTAGAACATGTAGCAGTATACCTTGAACTACAAAGTCATTGAGGGTTTTTTTTCTCCTATCTGGTTGGTTTACTCTGAGCATCCTTTTCAATGTAGCTGTTCAGCCAGTTGGGTGTAGAGTCTGTTCCTACAAGTCTCTTGGCATACAACTGGCTGATAATATTAGTACCATTGACTTAAAAAGGAAGTCAGATGTAGTCTACATTGAAGGCCCTGAGACCTTCCACTGGTTTGTTTCATTAATTCATCCTCTTGAAAGAGAGAGCTTTATTTATAAACTTATTTTTGTTTATACTTCCACTTCATTTAAAACTAAATGAATGCATCTGGTTCAGCCCAGGGTAATTTTACTCTTAATTGTTCTTCTAGAGTATCTTAAATTAATTTATATCAACACTGAATCTAAACCAGTTCCACTGCTTACCAGTTTGGTGTTTCTCCACTGTAGAAATCTACCATCTCCCATACGAGATTATCTGAGCTCTGTATGATTAGTAGCATTTTTTAGTCTTTCTCTGGAGAGTTTAAAGTACTCCGTAATGATACAGCTCCTCAGCAGTGTTTATATCCCAAGTAACACTGCGGAGCCTCTACTGCAACTGGTCCAGCACTGAGAATCTAAAACAAATTCCCCAAAGTATCTCAGGAGAACTTCTTTCGTGATGGTACTCAAAATTGAGCTAGACCTAAAGATTCAGGCTTATCCAGCCTGGCCTCCTCTCACCCGTGCAGTCCTTTTCCTTGGACACACAAAATATTACCCACTGTGCCTTTTCTTTTTTTGCCAATAGCTCTTTCTCTTCTGAACTGTTCTTTCTTCTCCACACTTGTGCCCCAGTCATAATTCCTGTTCTACAGTGGTTTTCTTACCCTACATCATTTGTTTTCACAGCTTATGGAAGAAATACATGTTCTTCCATTTCAGTGCCCAGCCCCCAGTCATTATTACACAAGAAATCCCTCCTGCTCATCACACCTTGTTCACAACCTGGATTAGGAGCACTCCTTTCAATACATTGCAAACAACAACATGGTGGTGTTTTGTTTTCCTGAAAGCCATTAATCTGAGCTACTTAGGGGCATTAGAAATGGAAAAGCAGCTCAGTTCTCTTCTGAATTTACTGCAAACTTTGACTTTTTAAGCCCCTCGCTCCCAGTTTGTGGCTGTCCTGGAAGCACGTTGGCAACACAGAAGTTACCATATGGTGCAGCAGTCTAAATAATGAGGATGAGTGTTGCATATCCACCATGCACTGCATGTTGCATGTGACATTGTCACCCATGAATGAGTCTAGCTGTGTCACTAACAGGGTATTCCCACAGGCATATTTGCACCTCCAGCTGGGCTTGCACCTTCTCATGTCTCTGAGCAGTGTGCCTCTGCTTCAGTGCCTGGAGTGGTGGGCTCGCCCAAACCCATAAAGGGATGCAGTGCACTTCAAACCATCCAGGGGAAGTGCAGGACAAGCCTAAAAGCCATAGTGGTAAGGAATAAGGCCCATCTAAAGGACCTGGATAGGGTGAAGGGACAATTGTGATGACTCAGTGCAGCTGCATCCATCCAGCCAGAGACCTCAGTTGGGAAGGCAAAGCGTGGGCTGGGGCTTGGCTGTATGGTTCTTCTCCTTCCCACCATTTCTGTGAGGTAGGGTTCAGCCTTGGCTGAAGATGATGCCAAACAGCTCCTCCCTCCCAGAGATGGAGAGCAGGAGGAGAGGTTTTCTCCAATCTCCTCTCTGCGTCCGAGCTCTCTCTCAAAGATGACCTCTTGGCTGGCTTGCCATACCCTTACACTTAGGGAGACACCACAGCCTAAAGTTGGAGGTTTAGAGCTTTAACATAGAGCAAGTTAGGGCATAAACCCAGCTCTGAGGTGGACTGACATGTGATGTGAAAATCAATCACTCATTCCTGGGTCATTGACTTTCCCCTGGCATGAATTAACCACATGAGATCTATTTATTTACTTATTATTTGCTTATCTATCAGCTTCCTCAAGGGGATGGTGGGAGTTTGTTTGCTTGTACTCAACAGGCACAGTCCATTCTGCAGAGACCATAAGACCCCAATGCAAAACCAGACAAGACTTTGCACCTACCTGGGTTTTTAAATATGTTTTTCAAGAGGCTGTTCTTACCCTTAAAAACAACCCCAACAAGACAAGGATTGATGCTTACTTTTCCTGAGGATGGAGAGCCCTACAGCCATCCTATTTCATGAATGAACTCTATTAGCCTCTTTCACCAACATGGGGGAAAAAACATTTTGTACCCAGTAAATTCAGATTTCAAGGCTGTGTCAAAATATGCAAAGAACCCTGGACAATCACTGCTGTGACAAGCTCCTGAATGGGAAAGTACCTATTTAACCACGTGCACTTTCAACATCTCTGAATGGCGCAAGGTGGGACCCTATACAGGCTTGTATATCTATGTCATTAATTTGACACGAAAGGGGAAGTTTAAGTTGACTGTGTTTATTACAAAATAATCTGCAACTGAGTGATCTCTGAAGGTCAGAGTAAAGGCTAGGGAATGGTGAAGTGAGGTACAAATGCTGCTAAGTCAGATGATGACTCTCAGAACATGTCTCATATCACCATGTGGACTCTGCCCGCTTATCAGTCTACCCATTATCAATCACAGCATTATCCTTGGAGGCACAAGGCATTTAGCACGCTAAATATAAATTTATAACACCCAGTTATCCACACCCAGTGCAGTCAGTAAACTTCCTTTTGAAGATGGCAGCTCTGCCAGTAGGAAGGGAATTGCTTATTTGAGAGTTCTGAATGAAGCCCTGAAGGTGCTCTAGTATAAACCTGTGCAAACCACAGAGCCTCCTACCCTACCATTATGGCCACCGAGAAGCACCGTCCAAGTAGTCCAGCTTTCTCCACTATTATAACCTACTCTTAGCACATCCATACCTCCAGGATGCTATTCCTTTTCTGCCCCATCCTCACTGGAGAACCATTACAATAACTGTGTTTTCCTTTTTGCTTGTGTCTTTTTGTCAACTGGGGCAGAAGGGTGGGTGCTGTTCTTGTCCATCAGCTGGTGTTTTAGGAATGGTGGTACTTTAACTGCTTATAGTTGTGGAATGACAGCATTTCTCTTACCAAATCCCTGGCTACCACAAGCCAGCAAATGAGGTGGATTTCTAAAGCCTTTATAGGGGGAAAATTCCTGCTTTTATTAGAAGCTGCTTCTGACCCACTGCAAGCAGAAGCAGGCAGAGCTTGCTCTTCACAACATGTACAGAAAGAAAGATATTTTAAACAAAACCTTAAATTCTGCCCAAGTTAATTCAGCTGCCAGAAGAGATTTTGTCATACAGTATATAAATAACCTTTTCACTTCTCTTTCCCTTTTGTAAACTTACTCTGACACCTGCTTTGGGATTTACCTTTTCATTGTAACTTGGTTTTATTTATTTTGGTGTAGGAGCCCAGGAGCTTTATTTGATAAGAAGTCAGTTTTTACTTACTATTATAACAGAGAAACTAGCTGAAATGCCTGGCAAGATATGCATTAAGTAATTTGACCCTTCGAGAGTTCAGCCTGGCATCTATCTGTGTTTTTCAGGTCAGCATACTTTGCCACCTTTGCCTTCCACTCCTCCTCCTTCACGACAGAAGGACAGCCCCTAAATCATGATTGGACACAAAGGATTGCACACTGCAAAACACTCAGATTTCCCACAGGCTAAGGACAGACACATCAAGACAGAACCCAAAGCCATCCAGAAGAACCAAAATGAACCTTCTCCCGTCCTTCTCTACGGAGACCTGGGCGCTTTTGCTTACTTTCATAGCCCTGGTGATAGCGTGAGTAAAATATTCTTTGTTGATTCTTCACTTATGCCACTTTCCTGTCCTTGCCTTTGTTCACTATCACACGACTGGTCTGCCAAAGACCAAACAGGTAGGTGTGATTTCCAGATTTCCAGCCTCTAACAAGGCTTTGGGAGGTAGCAGAGGTGTCTAAAGACCACACAGAGGTGTGATCTCACTCCAAGGTTTGCAGTATTCCCGTTCACTGTTATGATCTTTCTGCTAAGCATCAAAGCAATAATGAAATAGTAATGGTGCCAGGCATACATTACTGGTAGGGTGCTGGCTTCAGTGAGGATTGTGATCTGTTAGGCTATTTTCCACAGAAATACAGCCCAAGGAAGGCTGTGCCTCCCTAGCTGAGGTTGCCCTATGGAGACGAGGCAGCAGATGATCCCTACTGCATGACCTGCAAAGGTGGAAAGCAGCAGAGAAGCACCAGGAAAAGAGCGTTTGTAGGATCAGTTCTTAATCTTCCTGACTCCTCCTGTAGACCCCAGGTAAGATGGTCCACGCATGGGCACCTGGACCAGGAGGGATACTTTGCAGAAGTTAGATTTGCCACATGCCTACAGGTGCAGTATCCCTTGCCCATTCCCACAGCCCACTCTTGCTGGAGGAAGAAATGAAACCCAGAGCAAAGTCAGTTCCTTGCTCCTGGGTTTTCAGACAAACTCCATCAGGCAGAGTTGTACCCCGCTGCTTCAGAGGAGCTGTGCTGCTGGGAAAACACTTTCCTCCACTTTGCTGCTGCCATTTGGTGCTGCTGCGTAGCAGGGCTGGCTGAAAACCCCCTTCTGCTGGGACATACAGCAACTCTGCTGGCAGCCCCTGTCAACAAGGCTGGGCTGACAAACCTTGTACTATTGACAAGCCCTTAGGCAGAGACAGGATGCTGCTAGCTGTAACCCGTAATGATTAATGTGGCGCACACGAGCACAATCCATTTGTCTGCCCTGGCAATGCTCCAGCCACAGAGGTTCAGTAAGCTCGGAAACTTTTAGCCCTGTTTTTTTGATTTGAACTCTTTCCTGTGATTTGGATCATTCAAAAGTCTGTTTGGGGCAGACTCTTCAGGAAAAAAAAAGATATCCCCAAACCACACCCTCATTATTGACCTAAACCCTCCTACTTCAATAACTCTGTGGCCATCCAAGGTTGCTGGTTACCAGGCTCCCACCTTCAGCAGCCACTTGCAATTTTGTTGTGGCAAAAGGGATGAAGCCCAGATTTTTGTGCTCTGCTACCTGAGCTAAAATAGAAATTTCACTGCCCATTAGCACAGGGAGGTTCTTCAGATACTTCTTGTCCAACTGGGGCAACACCATTCCAGGTCATGCATGAAGGAATATCAGGCATTTCTGGTCCACTTCCGTGGTGAAAAGTAATGATTGCTCTCTGGCTTTAGACTGAATGGTCCTTCTCAGCCTGAAGACAACCATGTCATGTTTCAGTCCTAAGAGCATTAGACTGCATTACCCTGGCTATGTTTCAAATGGATTAAGCTTAGTCTATGTTTCTATAACATCTCTGGGCTCTGTAATCAGCCCAGCCTGGCATTTCCTGGCCCTCCTGCAGCCCATAAACATTACAAATGAGAATCCACATTTTATAGCTAGTACAGAATTAACCTTTGACAGAAAAGTTTAAACATTGGCAAACTGAGCTCTGTGAAACCTTTCTGCACCTACCACCTCTGCTTGGACCATAAGATGAGGTCTGCTTCTGTGCTCTGACAAAACCTGTGCTGCAGGGACTGAGCTCATTCGCGGTCCCCCAGATTTAGAAAAGTATTACAAATTGCAAAGAAAATACCCTAAAAGTCTCAGCCTAGACTCTGGCTTTTCAGGAAAGCATCCTCAAGATGCTGGCCGAGAAGCCACTGCCACACAGCCCAAAAAGGTTCTCTGATAACATCCCTCTGCCAAACCTTTACAGTTTTACATCCCTTCTGCAGTGAACTGCTCACTTGGGAAGCTGCAGCTACAAACTGAAAACAAATATTTTGAGGAGCTTTTTCAACATAGCCAAAGACAAGCTTCAAAGGGCTGCAGCTCAGGCCCTTGTTGAGAAACAGAAGGCCCTAAGGTAGAAGTAATAACTTTACAGCTGCCAAAAGGGGTGCTTCAGAGGAAAGAAATCTACAAGGCTGTCAATAAAATCTAAAGAGAAAACCATCCAGACAAGGCTTCCTAATGCACCACTGAGCCAACGCCAGGCTAAGGGGAGGGAGAACAATAAATGAAATTAAAGTGCAGCTTGACAAAAGCCCTGCTTGGGACATCACTGCTGGCAATACTTTGATTTCTCTTCAGTAAAAACATGCAGGCTTGGTTTTCCTTCTTCCAGCTCCCTTTTCTGCCTCTCTTTTAGCTGGCAGTGAGCTCCACTTTTGCTAAAGGCTTTAAGGTCCTGTGTCCACCAAAGGACCTATGCCTTTAGGAGACAGCTGCTTTGACTTCAGAACAATCTCTCTGAAGCTCTATGTGGCAACAGCAAGCCTTGCCATATTTATTAAGCAGTTTTTATAGGGTAATTTTCTTTCAGGCCAATTTTCCAGCTCCTGGATCAACCTCTTCTACTACTTAGAGCCAAAGGGACATTGCTGCAGTCTCCAGCTTTAGGAGTTCTCACAGGTGCATGGTGATGTAGCACTTGTCTTTTCTGTCCCACAGATATGGAGTCTGGCCCTTTGGATTTTTCAAGAAGTTGGGAATTCCTGGGCCAAGACCTCTGCCTTTCTTTGGGACGTCCTTGGAATATCGCAAGGTAAGTGACTGAAGCCTTCCTGGCTCCAGGAATATCTGCCTTTGCTCAGACAGCTGTAGCTAAACAGATACATGGTGATGATAAATTGTCTCCAAATACCAAGCTCCACTCCAGCACACGAGTTGTGCTAAGACCACTGTGGGATTAGGGCTCAATAACACAGACCACAGGGCCCTGCCTTAATAACAACTCCAAATGAGTACTCATGGGTGGCCAATTTACAGCTACCCTTTGCCAGGGTCCTGGCAAAAAAGCTCAATCATAAGCATGATATGCATTTATGGGGTTCCTCTTGATGTTTTTGGAGAGGAGGAGAACTCAGAAGGTAGCTCTGAACATTAGAGTTTACAGATACCCATCCCAACACACATCCGCAACATCAGCCCTTGTGCTACAATCCTCTGAGATAATTTTTAAATCACTTTCCACAGGGTTTCTTGGAATTTGACAACGAATGTTTCCAGAAATATGGGAAAATCTGGGGGTGAGTATGAAACAGCGATCTCTTCTTCAGGTAAAAATCAGAATGCATACAAAGGGGAGGAAAAATTCATTAGGAAAACTCCCTTTTCTCTACCTGCAGCCCTGACAGTCCCAGCAGGACAAGTACAGCAATGGCAGGAGGCTTGTGCTAGTTTACATTGAAGCCTGGTGACTGCAGGGCTGTGCCATTGTCATGCTATATGGAAATTGCTTTGATTCATACTATGAAAGCTGTTTTAAAGCTGATAACAAAAGGCCCTCCCCTGCTCCTAACAAAATCAGCAGCAGAACTACTATTTACTCAAGGAAGGATCTGGAACTGGGAGGTCCGGTTCCTCTGGTTTACCAACAGCAGAGGAATGTGAGTGACTCCCAGTACTGAGGGGAGAAGCAGATCCAAAGTCCACCAAATTCCTTTGCTGCTGGTCCTTACCTGCTGTGGTGGAAGCCAATGCAGCTATTGCTGCTCTGCTATGAACATCTCCAATGGCTTTTATGGCTGTTGTCAT
The DNA here is from genome assembly GCA_013398125.1 of Aegotheles bennettii. Taxonomy (NCBI): domain Eukaryota; kingdom Metazoa; phylum Chordata; class Aves; order Caprimulgiformes; family Aegothelidae; genus Aegotheles; species Aegotheles bennettii. The sequence continues at coordinate 28,964 of VZRW01005512.1, forward strand.
AACTTGAGCTACAAACTTGCATATCCTTTATAATGTATCTATTGGTCTCTACAGTAACTTTTAAAAACACAGCCTGGAAAATGTATCTTTACATAAATGGGGGAAAGTGCTTAAATCCTCTTAATCTACATTTGTTTCAAGAAAGCATTCGGAATTGGCAGCTTAAAAAGACAAAAACAAGGATTGGGTTTCATCTCCAAGGATATTTCAGTGCTGTCAGCCCAAGTCTCCAGGCACCCAACTTAAGAGCCTGAAAGGGGTCGAACAAGTTTCCTTCTAATACTGTAATGTGTTTAAGTGCCTGGAAAAACACAGAGTCAGGGGAGAAAACAAAGACACTCGCTTCATTTAGTATCTGGTCCTTTCAGGGACTGAGCCCTGCTCATCTCCCAAAGAATCTGGAAGCTGTTTAGCCTCCTTTATCATTTAGAAAAGCAGAGTGGAGAAGGCCTGAGAGTCCTTTCCCATCTGAAATTCCTACATTTCTGTACTTAGGCATCTTCAGAACAGCAAGGCTGGTGATGAAGGAGCATTTGTTTTACATAGTTTCATGGACACCAGCCAAGCCTTGCACCTCAACAACCTGGGTTTATCTGTCTCCTCTTCTTCCCCTGCCAGGATTTACGATGGCCGACAACCTGTGTTGGGTGTCATGGATCCCCAAATCATTAAATCTGTGCTGGTTAAAGAGTGTTACTCCACCTTTACCAACCGGAGGGTAAGAGCAGAAGCGTCGTGGTGTACCCCAGAGTCCAGAAAACAAAGTACAGGAGACAAGTATGCCAAACATGTAGTAGGGTTCCCGTAAGGGACGAGTGATGCTCTATAGGGATTACTGTAAATGGCCACTGTATGTCACTGTTCCCCTGCCTTACAGCCTGGGGACTGCATACCCAGCTTGGCAGAGAAAGCTGTTTGCCTGCGTATCAGACAAATTGTGCTCTCACACCTATATATAAGCACATATGGATGAATCTGAGCCTGTGTGAGCATGCAGGAATGTGTAAAGGTCCAGCGAGCACATGTGCCACCAATTGGGACACAGGCTCTGGGTGGCACAGCTAGGTGTGGGTACAAGGTGTACGTACAGGTACACTGGGCTTGTTGGGTTTCCTGTTCTGGATAGGGAAATGGCATCTCACAGTTGGTTTACTGCAGGAAAGGGGATTATCTTTGTACGTGCATCTTTAGAGAGGCTGTTTGTAACATCTTAGCCTGTTGCCAGTAGTAAAACCTCTGAAATAACCTGGGCAGGGCTATATGCTACATTCCCATCCTGGCAAGGGAGCTGCTATCTTTTCTGGGATTGACACCTTGCCTTTTTTTCTCTCCAGCCTGCACAACTAGTAGGGGTGCTGAGCGACGCCGTCTCATTAGCTGAAGACGAACAGTGGAAACGGATTCGTACTGTGCTCTCTCCAACCTTCACCAGTGGGAAACTAAAGGAGGTAAAGCACGCAGGAGCAGGTACAAAGTAAATGAGGAATTCAGTAGACAGTGATTTCAGGCTGAGATTGTCACAGGGGTCTGATTTCTTTAGTCAGAACCTGGCAACTAAGGTGGCCTCTTTAATTTATGCCTAATTTAAAATGGGGAAAGTCTTAAAAAAAATCCCAGCAGAAAGCTCTCATTGGTAAATATTTATGAAACTCCCTGTAGTCTTCATAAGCCCATCTTAAAGGGGTAAAATGTACTATACTAAAGCGACCATGTCTGGTTTGTGTTACAGATGTTCCCTATAATGAAGCACTATGGGGAAGCTTTGGTGAAAAATGTTCAAAAGCGAATAGAAAAGGACAACTCTGTATCTCTAAAGGAGTAAGTAGCTGCTAGGAGCAGCAGGCTAAGCAGCAAACCTGTTAGCAAGTGCTGTGGTTCATTTGCTACTGGCAACATAGGTTACTTGCTGGGTAAACCAGATCTCTGAAAAGAGGAATGGAGCTGGCTGGAAGCGTGGCTGAAGACAGGAGTGTGGCCCTGGATGTGTCATCCTCATCTATGCCCTCCATACGGGCTCTGAAATCTGTGTATTTCACCCCCTGTTTCAAGGCAGAGCTGCAGAAAGGGCAGCTGCACACTAGTAGTCACACACTAGCCAAGATCTCCCTTACCAAAACCCCATAAAGAGAGTGTTTGGACAGTTTGTGCCATTAGAGGTACCTGTGCTGGGTGGAACAAGACTATTTCCAGGGCATGTTTGAAGCAGGGGGTGTTACCACCCCTCCTCAGGAAGGTAAAATGCTGGAGAGCCTCATGCTGTCCTTACACTAACTTGCTCATGTAGCTACATGCTGGTTTAGAATCCTCAGAAAAGCTGTCCAATTCCAAAACCCTTGCAGGCTTGAAACCAAAGCTCTCAAAATCTATCCCTTCCACTATAAGTGCTTTTCAGTTACCATATATCCAATTTCCTTTTCAAAACCAGGCCAGGAGGTCTTATGAGAAGTTATATTTGAATATCAAATAGAGGTTAGGAAAAAATACGTTCACCTAGTCCCAATATTTAACCACAGCCTATCTTTTCCATCTTTTCTCAGCATCTTTGGAAGCTACAGCATGGATGTTGTCACCAGCACTTCTTTTGGTGTGAACATCGACTCCATGAACAACCCCAAAGACCCCTTTGTCAGAGAGATGCAGAAGCTGGTCAAGTTTGACTTTTTTGACCCAGTCTTCATTGTGGCATGTAAATTACTTTGTTGAAAAGTTCATTCAGGTGTTAGGGTGACTTTAGTAAGCACGTCAGAGACTGGTGCATCCTATACACTAACCAATCAACTATTGCTTAGATAACTTCACTAGCTAGCATGGAAGTCCCAGTGGCTCTTGTCTCCTTGTTGTTATCTTCATGCTAAAAACTCTCGGAAGGAGATGGATAAAAGCTTCCTCCATGTTTGGTATCCACAGAACAAAAATATGAACATTTCAGCCAATCTCCAAAAAAAGGTGCTGAAAAATGATTCTAGGGTGGAAAAGCAAGTTCAGGTGTGAGGTTTGAGGAGAGTGGTGCTATCTGAAATGCGTTTTCTGGAAGTGAGTGACAAGTGGGGACTGTAATTAGATGCTATTTCTTAGCAGTGCCATAGCTTAGCAGTGATGGTGATTGATCTTAAATCACTTATAAACTTAAATTAAGATTAGATACCTTGCTAAAATGCAGGGAAAGTTGTGATCTCTGCATAGAGGAGATTCTGGCACTGTAGATCTTATGAATCACAGAATCATAGAATCTATACACAAGTTCAAGATCAAGACTCTGTGATGAATGAAATGCTTTGAATGGGACTTGAAAGTGTTTGTATGAGCACAGCATGGTAGCGAATAGTTCAGCCTGAAAAAATAGTTTAATTTGCAATATTTGTCTTCCAAGCCACATTCCTGTTGTGTGTACAATGCACAGAAGTAGCCTGTCCTAAGAAAGCAGTGCCTTGGAAAAAGAAAGTGGCATATACTTTGATTATCTCTTAAAGTAAAGATTATACCCAGCTCAGTTGTGGCCAGTTGACAGGAACCTGGGAGAGGGATTCATCAAGACAAACTATCCCATGGGAAAGAGAAAGAAGAAAAATGGCAAAGCCCAGGCTTTTGCCAGGTAAAGAAACCAAGAAAGGAAATAATTTCTCAGTAACATCATTACTTCCTCAGTAACATCCATAGCTATCTTACACAAGTGGAGTTTGTTTACAGGGTGCAATTTTATTCTCAATTTGTTTTTCAGTTGCATTCCCATTCCTTATTCCTCTTATGGAGAAGATGAATATAAGCTTCTTCCCTGCTGGTGCTGTAGATTTCTTCATGAGATCCATCTCCAAAATTAAGCAGGATCGTGAGAAAGATGTTCACAAGGTAATCGAGTGTGAATTTTGCTACCAATTATGGCAGAAAATACACTTAAGTTAAATATAATTAGCGTGATGATATCAAAGGTGAAGCCAAAGTACAATGACTCAACAAAACCCCGAACCTACTGAAGTGTAAACATTTGGTTTTAATGCTGTCAGAAAAGCCTCACCCAGCCACTCCTGGTAGAGAACTAAGTGGACTTTGTACATCGGTGATCTGAAGCTAAATCCAGATAAAGGCTAGGTAGAATGGGCCTAAATTTGGATTTTCAGAACTTGTAATAAGTGAACAAAGTAAGAGCCTCTCTGAAGAAGATGGCAGAGGGTGAGAGCAGAGTAAACAGCACCAAACCAACAATTCCATCCTTCAGGGTTGTGTCTTTCCCTCTCACTCCTCAAAAATTGAAGCTGCTTCCTGGCAAAAGTCTCCCTCAGAGTTTGGATCCCTTTTAATTAATTAAAATTAATTTAAGACACTGCTCTCCCACCCGATGGCTTCATGAAAAGGACAGAAAGGTTTCCAAAATGAAATGTAAGTGTTGTGTTACAACAAGGAAGTCATGTGCATTTTGAGGACACCTTCAGGTTTGAAATTGTGCCAAGGTTACAAAAGTCACTCCTGAGCCCTCCCTGAGGAACCTGTCACCAAAGAAACTCTCCTGCTTTCCTTTTCAGGGCAGGGTAGATTTTCTGCAGCTGATGATTGAATCCCAGAACTCAACCAATGAAGCAAATCACCCATATAAAGGTAACAACATTCAAATACTCATCACAGAAACAGGGGCTGTGGGAGCAAGGAGAATATGGGGAGCTGTTTCCCAGAGAAAGACTCAATGGATCACCACCATCTCCACTGACCAGCTCCAGGCAGAAATCTCTGTCCCTTGTTGCCATCACTGGGGCTAAGAGGAATCTCCCAGGTCTTTCGCCAGGGAGTAGAAAATAATCTGGCTCCTCTAGCAAATGACTTTTCCCAGATAGCAGAGTAGCTATAAATGTTTTATCAGAAAACAACCACAACAAACCCACCTCAGCCCCACCCATTTCTGCCTGGTCCTTACAGAGACCATTGGCCGAGATGGATTTTGCTCATCTCCCCACATTCTCTCTCCTCACAGCCCTGACCGACTCAGAGGTCCTGGCACAAGCATTCATCTTCATTTTTGCTGGCTACGAGCCCACCAGCAACACTCTTGGTTACCTGGCATATGAACTGGCCATGCACCCCGATGTGCAGCAAAAGCTACTGGAGGAAATCGACACCGTTTTACCCAACAAGGTAAGGGGACACTTAGTGATGGTGAAGACCCTCTGACCCTGCTGTCCTCCTCATTCAGTCAAGACAATAAGAAATCTTTCACATCTTCCCTTCCTGGGATCTTCCAACAGCTCTGAGACACACATTGAGACAACTCAGCCCCATAGCAATTTTATTTTGGCAGCTCAGACCTTCCATCCCCACTGCACAAACCCATATGCTGCACCCATGCACAAGTGGATGTGGGTTTTCAGGTGTTTCCATCACTCAGGGATGGAAAGCGAGACCAATTATACAATTTCTATGATGCATTTTGTTCTTCACTTAGTCTGAGACACAGCTGAGACAGAAGGGGTTGGGGATGCTCCAGTCTCAGCAATCATTTTGGGAAAATCCAATCCTCATGCCAACATACCTGGTCACATTCCTCGTGTTGTCCTCCAGGCTCCTCTTACCTATGATGCGATGATGCAATTGGAATATCTTGACATGGCAGTGAATGAAACCCTTCGGCTCTTCCCCCTTGGAGGACGGATTGAGAGAGCCTGCAAGAGAGATGTAGAAATAAATGGAGTGACCATTCCCAAAGGAACCGTTGTTATGATCCCACCCTATACCCTGCAACACAACCCCGAGTACTGGCCAAACCCAGAGGAGTTCAGACCAGAAAGGTACAAAAAAACATAACCAAAGAAATATCAGGCTGCTTTTTCCTCATGTAGTAATTAAGTATTAATCTCAGATTAGCTTTCTAATGGTGTTTTTCCTACCTTTTTACAAACAGTTCCAATAAGAAATTGCAGGGAATATCATTTTAAGAAGAAAAAGAAGGGTAGTTGGTGAGGTCTGGTAACTGCTAACCATCTTTCTGTATCACCTTCACTGCTCAACCCATTTCCTTCACAGAGGCTTTACTACAAAACAGACCAGAGTTGATATTTCCAGAGTTGCCTTTTTTGTTTCCAAGGAAGTGATAACTTTTCCCTAGTTGGGTATTTTAATAATTGGCACCTGCCTCTCATTCCCAGGAAGACTGAAGCCATAGGCTGCTCCTGACAAAGACAACTCCTGGTTTCTCTCTCACTAAATACAACAGATAGGAAATATCAGTCGTTTTGGGAGATCGTGTAGGTTTTTACATTGCTGTCAACTTCTATTTGTCTGGATGGGCAGAATTAAACTCAAAATCCAGTCTGGGATGAGGGCTCTGACACAGCACTCGAGTGCTGGGGTACACTGAGATACCTTAGCAAAAAAACTAGCAAGTCTTTGTAGGGCACCAGCAAGAGATCTCTGGATCAGTAACACAGATATGTAGATTTTTGGTATTTTTCTGCCTTCATGTCTTTTCTCCAACCATGTCATTATCCAGGTTCAGTAAAGAAAACAAAGAGACCATAGACCCGTACACGTATTTGCCCTTCGGAGCTGGGCCCAGGAACTGCATTGGGATGCGTTTTGCTCTCCTGGTTATGAAAGTTGCCATTGCCATCCTATTGCAACATTTCACCTTCCAGACCTGCAAGGAAACTCCGGTAAGGAGCACATTATATTTTGCAAAGAGCTTGGTGTCTGGTTTCTCACGTGGGTGCTAACACCAGGTACTTTGCGCTCTCAGACACTACAGATCAAGTTATGTCCACACCGTGGCTGTATTTCTTTCCTTTAATCTCTACTTATTTAATTTGCCTATCTCCAAGTGTGTTTTTCCTCTTATTTTTTGCAGATCCCTCTCAAGCTGAGTTCAAATGGACTCTTAAGACCAGAGAAACCCATTTTTCTGAGCATGGTCCCACGGACCAACACCGTCCCTGCGGAGGCGTAAAGCTCAGCCATGGCTGAACCACTCTCTCCTGTGTCTAATGAGTGCTGTGCAACAAAGGGATCACACATCATGGGAAATCTCTCCTACGTGTACAAACACAGAAGAGCAACTCTAATTCTAGAAGCAATAACTATGTATTTACTAATGAACATAGCTGTCAGAAACGTAATGTGGATCACTGGGCAGTGACAAAATACAGATTGCAAAAAACAATAAAGAAATCCAAATGGTAATCTGATCATCCGCTTTTAAGGGGACTTCATCTGGAGAGAAGGAATTACTGTCACATCCAAGAGAAAAAAGGTGTCATGGAAATTCAAATTGCCAGACCTTGCTGGGCAGGGATGAGTGACGTTCTCTGTCTATTGATGCTTGAAATTCTGTGCGTTCTAATTGAGCCGACTGGTGTGAGACTATATCCTAGTTACCAACCCTCTCTTGTGCCACGTGTTAATTAATCTAAAGTGTGTACAAATACTGTCATTAAAAATGTTTGAGAGCTGCTCTGTGTTGTGTATAGCAGCTGATCACTTCCTATTTAAAAACCGTGTTCAGCCTCAGCCCTTGAAGTTATCCATGTACATTGCTTTCCACTTAATTTAATGAATCTGATCCTTCATTTAATGCAATCAAACCCTCCCATTTGTACCGTATTGTACAAACACTATAATTCCTGTCTCTTAGTTTGATTAAGAGGTTGCCTTCAGTTTAGCACTGGCCAACCCTCTTCCTCACTGGAGCAAGAGGACAGATTGCGGAGAGCAGCAGAAGCAGCTTGCAGGAGGTGGGGACAACACTGCCAATGCTCCTGGAGAAATTGTCTGGACACAGCTTGTAGCCGAGCCTTGCTTCTTCCCAGAGCCAAGGATGGGGTTTATGCATTGCCCGTGGTGGGATATTAACCTGCTGCAAGCTGCTTTGCTCTTGAACTGTTCCAGATCTTGTGTTCTATGGGCTGGTCCTGGTGCTTTGACCAAAGGACTTCTGCCATCCCTGACCATATAAACAGGGAATATCAAGAGGCAAGTGAGAGGTTCTTCTGGATCTGAATTTCACATGTTAGGTAACCCCAGAATATTGGGCTGGTCCTGACACCTACAAACCAAGAAGGATGCTAGTAAAATGGGAAAGGTTTATAGAAGAGCTGCAAACTGGATTAAGTTACCCCTTAAATTTCTCCTTCACTCCAATGCAGTATTTTCCAACTCATGGTCTTGAATTTTCTCCCATGGCCACATTCTTTCCTCTTTAGCTAAGCAGATAAAACTGCAACATGACCTAAATGCTACAATCCATCACAGTAAAAATGTATTCAAGAATTTGTGTCCATTCTTTAACATCAATGGCAATTAAGAGGTTTGGGAAGTGGTCAGCCAACGGTGCAATGGATTCCTGATCACTGGGAATCCCCAGATGAAAGCTGTCCATTTTTCAGGAAGACACAACAACATTCACCAGGCTCTAATTCAAGAGTTAGCAGTTTGTGCTGTCCCAAAAGGCAGGTAAAACAATTATAGTGCTCCCTTCTGATTCACCATCTGTGAAAAATTGCCTGGGTTTTGCTATGTACACAGAAAGGCATCATTAGAAGCACTGTCAATAAAGCCCTTCCTCAGCTTAAACTGTTGCTCATCTCTAAGAGGGGTTTAGAAGCCTTCAGTGGAAGAGTTGGGCCTGTCTTACTGGTGCAATGCTGCAGCAGCCAGTTCTGATGGGGGGGAGTGCAAAGCCCCTGGACAGACAAATTAAAAAATGCATTTTCCCAATAGAAAAATAGTGGTAGGCAAAACTAATTCCAGTGCAAGGAAGGGGAAAGGAAGGTGAAACCATCGTGAAAGCAGCAAGTCACTTGCAGGCCAAACAGCTGCTTCAACATAGAGAAAAGTAGTTTTGGTACCTCAGGAAGAAAATCAAGTGCCTTTGTGTGGTGCTCAGAACCAGAAAGGGTTAATCCAGCCATTCCCCAAGACGCTGTCCCTGCCCAGCACATGGCATCTCCGGGAATGAAGTCATTAGCGTAACTGTACAGATCATTCGTCCCAATGTGAAGAATGTGACTAATTCTCCAGCTTCAGCCAATTATGACCTGCCAGGACTATCATAACAGCTCATAAATAACGTGTAACAAAATCATGGTAATGAGTATTCTAGAAGAAAATTAGATCCTCTGTATCTCAACTCCATAAAATTACTTTGCTCATAAGGGCTGCCTCTGTCATCCCTAGCAGTTTCCACAGCTTCCCTGGCCACCCCTCAGAAATGGCTGTGACTTGGCCAGGAGTCCCCTGGTCCCGGTTGCTGTGCATTCATCAGACTTGTTTTCACTGGTTTGGCTGTTTCCTCTTTAAACCAGACATATTACTGTTTAACTCCATTTTTTAATGTTTTCACTTATAAAACATATTTACTTTAAACCTTGCTGATTCCTTTAACTGTTTCGACACATCCTTGGCAGGCTGGGACATCACATTGTCCCAAGATAGCTGGGTCTTTGTCAGAGGAAAAAACATCCAGACAGAGTACAAGGTAGAAATTCATTCTGGGGACACTTCTGTTTCATTTCCTTCCCTAAATTCTCCCAAACTCTAAATAAGAAGGGAAAAATAAAAGAATAAACCAACTCACACCCTGGCCAAACAGTACCATCACTAAGGAAGACTTCTATAATTATGCAAAAATATAATTGCCTTAATATAGAAAGGCTTGCTGAGACCTTTCCAAAGGAGATACATGCCCCACAATATGGAATTGTTATTGTATCAGCCCTGATGAAAGTCAAAGACTGTTATAAGCAGGGAGATTTGTTTTCTGTTTCTCAGTTAACTATAGCAGATAACCATTAATGTTACAGTAACTTGCTTAAATGATGGAATACTTTCAGTTGATCACTATGATCAAATGGATTTTATGAAAAACATGTTTCCTGCTTACAGAGGAATATTTCAAGTGCTTCACCAAGTCAGTTATCAGGTGTTTCAATACCAGGCTGAGCCCTGACAGATAGAAGAATGGCCTGACTATTACCAAACTAAGCATCCCTAAAGTATTGAAGCATTTTGCAATTCCATCTTGCCTTTAAAGTGAAAAATGAAACATTTTCAGGCATATTTCACCTGAAAAGAAGAATAGGTGGCATTACTCCTTTTACCTTGCATGTACTGAGACACAGTTTCTCTACTACTCCAGCATCAGAAGCCTACAAGTCAGAAGGTGCACGAATGGCAAAGCCAGCGTGCAGAATTTGTTTAGTTCCCACAGTGCCCTCCTTCCTCCCTCCATCTCCCTATTAGAGGTAACAAGTCAGCATGGGGAGTTACCAAGGTATGACAGATAGCTTGGAAATGTGAAAAACCTGTAATTGATGCACTGACATCACCTTTATCTGCTGTAATGGAGAGAATTAGGCACATCATATCGCTCACCATAGAGATACGGAATTCTGAAAACCCTTACTATTGCACAAATGTTGACAGGGTATTTTATTTACTGCATCATTAAAGGTTAAAGAGACTCATTCTCCAGAGGATTCATTTTTTCAACCCTTAATATCAATTAAAGCTAATTTCAGCTCTACCCTAATGATTAACATAAAATATGAAAAAAGCTCTAACCAAGCATTTCTGCTCATTACTTCAATTCTCTTGTATTGCTCAGGCACTTTATGGGTACTGATGCAGCTTTACATCACCCATGACACAGTTAATTTTCCCCTCAGAGCTTTCTTTTGTTACTGAACACTTGAAGATGTTGCAAAGATGCACAAAATACCTTTGATGATACGGATCAAAGTTTTTATTTAACCAGTTCATAGTTGATGATCAGTGTTGTTCTCTATAGGCTCTCCTACATGGCTGGGTACAATGCCTAGATACAAATTTATTTTATTACATGGCCTGCAGCTTCTGTAGCATATATATGATGTATAAGCATGCTCTGATGTATTTGTGCAGTCAGAAGTTTGCAAATGGAGTGGGGAGGGCAGTATAACTGTTCAAAGGAAAATGAAATACCTTGCCTGGCACTTAGGAACTGAAGTCAGTCCAGTACAGCTGGATGCATTTACCCATCTTCGCTTGGCAAAATACTGGTTCCATCAACACTCCATGGAGTGCCCAGAAAAACAAGTTTAGTCCACCTCCTGGACTATGTCAGGGCTTTGTGCAGTCCAGTTGAGAAGATACAGGTGCCACACCACAGCTCCCCCATCCTGGGGCTCTCCAGATGGTTTTACTGTGGAATTGTAGGTGATGGGACTGGAAAACACTTTTGGAGAGCAGACCACACAGACCAGCACAATGAGCAGGGTCTTGCACTAACTTGCCCCGAGCTTGTCTAACCTTTTCAGAACTTGTCTACTTATATCCCAATTTTAGGGTATTTATTGTTAACAGACTGTAATCTGGCATCGATCTGTATCCAAAGGTCACAGCAAAAGCCAGAGGGAAGGTGAGGAGCAATACAGATGCTCCTAAGAAGGTCAGTTGCTGCCACTCAGGCTGTTCTGTGGTGGCAACCACACATCAATCAGCCCATCAGTAGCCTTAGCAACACCCATAGAAGCAAGGAGATGTCTGATGCTCCTGATAATTAGACTCCAGTAGAAATCAGCAGGATGTAGAAGTGGGGGACCTGCATTTGCAGGTTCCCCTTGCCAAGAGATGAGATGTGTTTCCCATGCTGGCTGTTGCACTCATGTCTTATCACATACAGCTCTGGCCACACTGAGCTACCTGCATCTTCTCAGACAGGTCACTGAACCCACCACTCCTGTTTTTCATCTTTTTGAGACTGCAGGTGGTTTTCTGCTTCCCCCTCCTGAATTTTCACGTTTAGCTTTCAATGGCTGGGATTCAGTTGGCTGGGAGTAAGTGAAACAGCTCTCAAGTGGAAGAGCTAACTAATAAAATTTTAATGGAAGATATTATGTCTGTTCTTTACATTACATTAAAAGCCAGTCAGGAAATGAAAGCCCAGGAGGGTTAGGCGTGTTGGAAACACTCAGTGAGACAGTCTTCTCTTCAGGGAGTTCACAGTCTAAACGTTGCCCTAAGAAACAGAATGTGCAGCAGACAGCTTGTGCTATTACAAACTTAGTGAGCACGTAGATATACATACACATATTTGTGTGCATAGATGCACATATAAAGGACAGAGGGGTATCTACTTTGTCTTTGGAGAGGCTCTCCAATGTCAGGTCTGATTTCCACCTGGGGAGTGTCTGGGGTGAGGAGCTTCATGCCTGCACCATGGCATAGGACATTTACCTGCTCTGCACCACCAAGGTAGGCAACTGCTCTTTACCAGTGACATTTAAATACCGAAACCACTGTTGTCTTAGGGGTAGTTTTGTGGATTTAAATAGAATTGGTCAGTTCAGGCTCTTCACTAACCCACAACCTGAATTTAAGAAACCTTTCTGCCATACCTTCCTAGCTGCTATTTTCTTCCTAATGCTAAACTGGTGTGCAACACCAGCACAAGCAATTACAGAAATCTGTTTTCTGCAGGAATAACAAAACCAAGCAGTTTTCAGCATCCCCATGGAGGGGCAGTGATGGTCAAGCACAGTATCAGGAAAGACAATTTAAATGGGTGAAAAAGAGTATTATAAATACCTGAAACATTGACCTTTGAATTTAAAAAGTCTACCTTTCAAGTTTTGGTCAGTTGAGAGGACAATATTTAGTTACTGATGCTTTGTATCAACCTAGAAAAATAGTATTATTCTATTTTCAAGATTGAAAACAGAGTTTTACACTGTCAACCACACTGAGAACCACAAAGTCCTAACACTTCAGAATCTCACCTCCAGGTGAAGTATCCAAGTACTTTCATTCCTTGGACCTGTGTTGTTGGAAATCCCAAGAGATGGCTTTCAACACATCTAGACAGAGCTGGAGAGCCAACACTGTCCTCAGCCAACACTGTCCTGGGACCTGCCATAGACCTCAGGGCATCAGATGGATGAACACTACACAGATATTCATAATGGGCTTTCATAGCTTCAGGTCTCAGTATTTACCAGCAGTTAAATTTAAGTAAAATCATCCCCAATAGACCTCCACTGTCCTCTTTAACCTCCAGAGTTCTTTTGCTACCATTTCTTAAACAAAGATCTTGATCTCAAACGTAAATGGATGACGAAGATCTGGCCCTAGAAGTTAGTAACCACCACACCACATCAAAAACTCTTAAAAGCTCTTTTAATCTAGCAAAAGGCAAACTTCAAAATGCCAGAGCATAAATCTTCGTAGGGACTCAGCGAGCCCTGAGGTGGAAGCAATGAAGTTCACAGTGCTTCAAAAGACAGAAATCTGCAGCTTTGCCAATGGTGTCCAACAAGAAGCCATCAGAGGGAAGTGGTCAGACCCACTGCTGTGCAAACCCAGAGCTAAGGACATCAGGAACAATAAGAAATTAAAATGCAAGGTCAGAAAACCCAGTGCACAGCAACTTCTGGCACTGGTTTGGTTTGTTTATTGTGAAGCCACGTTGGCTTTGTGTTGGGTTTTCTGCCTTTTCTCTGCTCGCTGGCACCAGCTCTAGAGAAGATCTTTAGCATTTTGTTAAAAGATTCAGATATTGGTTTCCTTTGGAGCACCTGCTCCTTTGTGCAATGATGGAAGCCACCTCCAGGCTCTCTCCCTGTACATAAGCTGCAGCTGCACAGCTTATTATTTACCACATTTACTTAATAATCTTCGAAACACTGGGGGTTTAGACCTTGTTGCCTTTGCTGGTCTCTATATTGGCTCCCAGGCAGACTTTGGGACCCAGCAGCTAGCCCCGCTGGGCTCTTTGACCCCAGGGGAACATCCCAGTCTCTAATTCACCCCTAAAACCACAAGCAAGGAAAATTCAACCCATCAATCATCCTCTGCTTGCCTCCCTCCTCTTATTCATAGCTGGAAGAGAGGTGCAGGGAAGAACACCAGGCTGAACACACGCCCGAGTGCAGCCCCCACGTGCCTCTGTCCCAGGGCAGTAATTACCTGGGCAGACTAATCTCCAAAGTCCTAAGCTTTTCCTGACAAATAGCTGCTGAAATTGTTGTCCATTTGAGTATTCATCTTTCATTTGTAATTTCATTTTAAATCCATTTTTGCAGGGTTTGCTGGACTTAAACCAAAATTGCTTTCAGAAATATGGGAAATCTGAGGGTGACTATTTTCCCAGGCAAGGCTGGTCTCATGCAGCCTCTAAAGAGCAGCCAACCATCTCAGTCAGAGGGTGGGATCCCTGGGAAGGGTCCGTCAGAAGAAGCAGTCTTAAAAGCACATTATATACTTGTTAATCTGGCCTGCCAGGTGAGAGCCCCAAGCAGTTCAATGGCTTCCACTGAAAATCAGTAATAAAAAAAATAAATATCTGGTTTTGAGATGAGATCCAAAAGAATTTATAACTCGGGTGGTTTTTGAGTTAAAGTTTTGTAGAAGACGTAAGGAAGAGGGACAGCAAGGCAGTGAGCAGCAGCTAAGCTGGCTAGAAAGGATCTGCAGTTTCAAACACATCACAAGCTGTAGGTGGGCTTTTTGAATAAGGAGAAAATTCATTAACTCGATGTCAAAGATCGCACAGCATTTAACGAAATCCTTAAGTAAAAGATGCTAAGTGTTTCTTAGGCCTCCTGGATCTTTCCTTGAAGATCTGCAAAGAAATGTGAAGGAACTGCTTCACTTTCAGTCCCATGCTGTGAGATTAGATGCCAACCTGCTATACGTTCTTTTTTACAGCCCACTTTCTATTTTTATTCCTGTTCTACTGTGGAAGTGTTTGCTAATAATGTATGATAGGATGCTTTGTCATGAAAAAAACCTTGTATCATTTATCTGTTTCTGAAAAGAAATTCTCAGTACAAATCTAATAAGGAAAAAAAAAATCCTATTCTAGCTCCTGTTGGAGGAAAGGGATTGATTTATGGAGAGAGATGAAAAGCACTAAGTATGTATTGCTTGGTAAAATGAGGAATTGTAGAGAACTGTCTTTATGCATTTGAAGGGTGTAAACATCAAAGAGGCAGAGGAGCTATTTAGAGCATTAGGAGGAGGCACATCTAGGAGACAAGAGCTGAAATTAAATGAACATCGTTAACTTAAAAATCATACTTCTGCCTGCAAATCTATTTCCTTGTATTATTACTTGTAGCATTCTGATGAGTATAAATGAAGCTTATAGAAAAAAATATCTAATGCATTTTTCATATCTGATCAGCAGACCTTACTGTAAAGTTTATAAAGACCAGATCCTGCAGCTATTCCTGAAAATTTTGGGGAAAAGCATCCTCTAAATCTCCCCCTCCACCTTTCTATTGCCAACAAGGGGTGTTCAGTATAATGGGTTACTCTTCCCCGCCCCATGCTCTCTGATCACTGGCTGTGTTGGCTCACTGGGATCTGACATTGAAGCTGTGGGTGTAACAGCTTTTACCCCAACAGATGGACAAGTTCCCAATCATTAATAACCCTTCTGAGAACCAAGAGCATCCTTGCTCACACCCCACAGGAAACTCATGCACGGTCCTACAGGATGCCCAAAGTTTTCTGCCTGGGATCCAGTTAATTGCCCGCTGGCCTGAGCTAAAGCATCAGCAGGTGGAAAAAGCTCCGTAGGGAAATCAGTATCTTTGCTCTCATCAAGGCTTTGGACTACACTTCAAAAAGCTGCTGAACATCATGTGGCCTGACAGTGTACAGATATCTCAAGGACAAGGTTTTGCTCCCCATTAAATGAGGCTTTGTGAGCTGCTTGTGCCCATGTGTGGGAATGGGACTGTGGCAGAGCCGTGCCGGGTCCTGGGCTGCAGCAGAAACACAGAGCATGCTGGCACTGCAGGGCTCTGAGCATCCATACAGATGTGCCTGGATAATTAGAAGTGTCGTGCTCACAGCCAAAAAATATCATTTGGTTACATCCCTCCCTTCTGCTTCCTACCAGGAAGCCCAGGATAACAAGACCTGCTCCTCTCTATGCCTTCATTTCTCAAGCAGCATTTTACAGCTGACTGATGCTTACAGCAAAGGACTCCCCACTCCCAGCCTCCCCAAGAAAATCCTCAAGTCCTTCCGGAATTACAGATTCATTTTATCTTGACTTTTTTTTCTCCTCACATTTTTATTCTATGGGGAATACTGGACTCTGCTCTTGCATTAGCCATGAAAAACAAGTAGAGAAGAGACTTTCAGTGCTCCCTCACTACCTTCACCAGCTGGAAAAGAGGTAAAGCCCAGGGGAACAGAGCAAGAAACAATTGCTAAGTCAGAGCACAGAGGCCAGGCAGGCTGTGACTTTCTAAGCAGCCTGATCTCTTCAGTCAGAAATCAATCCATCATTAACACAGTACTTCGTGTGTATAAACAAAACAGTAAGGAAAATCCTGTGTAATAACAAGCTTTTGATAACAGCCAAGATTCACAACTAAACATGGGATATTTTAACAGAAAGCATGTATTAATGTACAATAATGTGATGCCTGTGAATGACTATCTCTGATTTATATTCCTGGTGTTTCCAGCTATAAAGCATCATGAGAACATTGTAATGAAAAATGTTCAGAAATAAGCAGGAAAGGACAAACCTCTGTGTGCACAAAGGGAATTCAACTGCTTCCCATGCCCCTGCCTAGAGGCACAAGGGTCCTGTGTTTGTTCATGTCCAAACCCATCAGATCCTAAAGGATTCAGGTTTCTGCTGTAGTTACAGCTCTGTTTATCTAAACCACATCAGAACACAAGCCACAAAAACACCAGTTTTAATCCTTAAGCAAAGCAAGGGCTTACCATACTAGTGTTAGGTGGAAAGACAACCTTCTTCAGATGGACAATGGGGGTCCATGGTCAGTCAGATACATGGCTGTGCTTACACAAGGGACCTGCACTCCTCTAGCTGAGCTCAGGCAGAGGACTGCTGGGGCCAGCCTGAGCTTAAATGGGCTCTGAGTCCATGGGTGGGGGTGGAGAGCCCAGGTGAGGCTGGTCAGGGTTGTTAAGACTGTCAGTGCCTGGGCAGGTTCATGCTCTACACAAGGCTCTGAAACTGTGGCCTTGCTGAGGATGCAGGAGATCCTCTTCCATCCTCAGTGGGAGGAAATCTCCGCCTGACAATTTAGGGTCTGTCTGGTTCAGGTTTGAGTGTCTCCAAGCTCAGTGCATGGGTAAGAAGCAGAAGATTATAAAAGCCCATTTCAGGCCTCAAACACTAAATCTTTGTTATCTTTTCTACCCTTTTTTCCCCAGTGTGTTTGGATCTGACAGCCTGGCTGTGGCACTGGTACTTCAGAACAGGTGCTGAGAAAATGAGTAACCCCTTTGTCAATGTAACGAACAAGTAACTACCTAATTTTGAAGTTATCTTTTCCTTTTTCCACTTAGCAGCAAGAAGAAAAAAAATTTTAAAGTCATACTTCAGCTTTCAGATGACTGGGATGGACTTTTGATGATCAGGTTCTGTGATCATCCGTAGCCAGGCTTCTCTTGCTGCTTGCATTTAGCTAGGGAAGAGATCAGCTTCAGTAGTTGGCAGAGTGGAGTCAGTGCATGTAAGAGCAAAATTAGGTCCATCTAATATATAGCAGATAGGAAAGACCATAGCAGAGCAGTGTTTTGAGAGCAGCTCCTGTGGCACAGTATGTGAGAGATGGGCAAATTCGAGATGGTCAAACAAAGAGAAGGCGACCATCCAACACACTAAGTATCTTCATGCTGGGCTTCCTCTGTCCTTTCACCTCCACTTAATGTGAGTACAGCATTTTCACTCCAGGCTTTCATAAACTGCAGCAATAACTGGAGCAGAAAGGTAGTAACCTGTACGAGGGCCAGCACGTAGCTGCATTGCCTGCAGGAGAGCTGAAGAAGAAATGGGCCTGCTGTGCTCTTCCTGACGCCGCAGAAGATGCACCATGCCAGGGCATGTGGCTTTGTAAGTGAGAGATGAGTCCATTTATTTCAGGAGTGAATTTGGCCTGGGGCTAGTGCTATTAAGACTAAAGTTGGACTCAGTGACCTGTGGAAAGCACTTGTTCAGCACCTGGTTCTGTTAAGAGCCCAATTTGCAAACAGTAAAATCTGGATGCTCTACCAACCAGAACATGGCCAAACGCTGTCGGAGTTTGCTGTTGAGGTCAGGATTTTCTGGTCTCTTAATGAAATAGACTTTTTGTCTCAGGGCATCGTATCTATTTCACAATGCATTTCGCTGTCTTCTAGATGAATGTTGTTCCCTTGGTCCTTCCCTTAAAAGGAGGAATATGAACATCCTCCCCAAAGTCTCTGAAGTTCTTCTCATGAGCAGTTGTTACAGCAAAGTCACAAGAAAGATGCTCAGAGGTATGGAGATCACAGCAGCGCAAGGAACAACCTCTATTCAGTTAGCCCAGGTGAAGGGGAAAAAAAAGTATGTCAGCACTAAAATGAAGTCAAATAATTCAAGAGAAAGTCAAAGAAATGTACTTAGTTCTTGAGGGTTCAATTATTTTAAATGAAACTAGATTTTTTCTTGGAGAAAAGTCCAGGCCAAGGCACTGAGTAGGAGAAAAGCAGCTGGGAGCTGAGGGGGATGCTGAAGGGAGAGGGCAAAGGGATTAAAGCAGCCCAGAGAGAAGTTTGGCTGAATGGAGCCTTTGCTGCAGCAGCAAACAGGCTGGGAAAGGGTGATCAGCAGTGAAGGGAAAGTACCCAGCGTGGGGAGATGGGGAGACATGCCTGAGCTGACCCATGATGTATTGATGGACACAAATGCTCACTAATACTTATACTCTGGTATTTGCTCTGGAAATAAGAGGAGAGCATCATGCTTAGGTCTCTGGAGGATTTTGGGGTTTTTATCTTACCCTTGTGGATAATGAGATTTGTGATAGAAAAGTGAGGACTGGTACAGTGGAGTGTGAATGGGGAAGTCTGGATGTGGAAGCACCCACCAGAGAAGGAGATCTGGAAGAAAAGGTGGAAGCCTGAATTGTGCTGATCACCCCTGTGCCTGTAGGGCTTGGAGACCACAGCACACTGCACGCGGGTCACCCAGGCCAAACCTCCCACAGAACACACTAAAATACAGCCAAAACAAAGGGCAGACTGATGAATGAAGCCATTACAAATGACAGGTGACAGATACACAGAGCAGAGGAGTTGAAGTGTTGCTTAATGACTCATGTGGGTGTGTAGGAGAAAACGAAGAGGCAAAACATCCCAATCACTGTTAGCTCCTAATGGGTACAGAATGCTCATCTGAAACCCAGTAGAAGGTCACTGGCCCCAGGAGAGCCCAATAAGGAGCCAGCAGGCAGCACCCTTTATGCTCCACACCACCACAAGGACTGTTTGGGATGGCTTTGCTGTCCAACAGCTGTGGGCAGAGATCTCCAGAGGAATCAGTCTATGACACTGCTGTGGGTGGCTGCTGGCTTCCTCCGCCCAGGGATAAGTTGACAATAAACTCTATGGGCTTAAATATGAGTCAGGAAAGTAAGAAGCTGTGTTCTCACCTAAAGGCAGCATCACAAAAGCCTTGTTCATCACCAGGTTCCTGGAGGGAGGGCAGCAGATCTGCAATTGTTCACCCAACTCAAGTGCAGAGGGGTGGCTCCTTTGCAATGTGTATATACTTTTGCATGAGGAGTTCTTGTAAGAGGAGTAATTATAGTCTCCCAAAAAAGAGAGAAGCAAAGAAAACGATAAGCATGTATGACACCACCTGGGGTACATCAATCAGAGCACACCAGTGGAAGATAACAGGCTGGATAAACTCTTCATGGGAGCTGCCAGGTATTTATTTAAATTGCACTTCTAGGCACTGTTTAGAAACACTCCCCCTTCTAAAGCACAGATGAAAGCAGGACTCCTGTGATGTCTCTTCCCCTCATCCCTTCTCACATCTCCCCATCCACCTGGGAATTACTCTCTGAGTTGGGAGCCCAGCAGCTGCCTGTTCACCATCCCACTTAACTCAAATCAGGTTTCCCTAATGAATAAATGTATGGCTTTGTTAATATTCTGGCCTCTGCTTTGGCAACGATGGGCTAATGTGAGATCCAAACACAACCATGTGCCTTTTTAACACTATTACAGCCTTGCAGTGGATTTATCCTGCTTTGGGAGTAGGAGAATACAGGGAATACGCTCTCCACACAGTCCTCTTCATCGGGTGGTAGAGCTGTGCTGCATTCATTCATCCAACCACCCATCCCTTAAACCAAGAATGTTTCACCAACTGATTTAATTACTTGAAGCTTATGCAGGAGTTACAGAAGGATTATCTGGGTTTTATCATGGTTATTATAGAAAATGATTTTATTGTTACTAATACAGAGTTACAAAAAGTAAAGAGGAATCGCAGGAAACTTGGCAAGAGCTCATTAGCAGTGTGGTGCTGTCTGCAGGAGCTAATTAAAAATGCCTGTACCTCATAATAACAATTTATCTCATCACAGCCTCCATTCCCTATGCCTCTTTCTCTGGATAGGGCGAGAGGGAAAGATCTCCTCTCACTGGTGAATGTGTATATAGCAACACAAACCACCATAATGGAGTACAAGTGGGTTTGTTCTGGGATATGAAGCCACCAACTCTGTCCTTGCCTGCCTGAGCAGTGGGCTGACTGTCCTTAACTTGCATACAAGGCCACTTTAGATGCTCAGAGATCTCCTAGAGTCACTTCCAGAAATATCTCAGCTAATCAAGCCAGGCTGAACATGAGAAGATGGAGACTGTAACCCTGGAGGAGGTGTTGGTTCGGAGACATGAGAACAGTATTAAAACAACATAACAATTCAAGCAGTTACATTTCCCCGGCTCAAAGTCTTAGAGAAGTTGCTGGTACCTCTGGTGTCTCTGTCTCCAGCAATCTGTTGGTCTGAGTCACTTAGTAGGAGGGCAGGCTTTTCTCATACAACACCTGTATCTCTTCTGTAGGATGGCTCCTTCTGCTTGCTTTCAAATCAACTGAAAAAAAAGAAGACATCTTCCAGTTAATCTGTGTTATCTGGCAAGCTGAAATCCAGGTGAAATTCAGTTTGTCAACAGGGGTGTGAATGCCGACAGGAGATGGATCAGAAGAGGCAAACACCAGCTGTACTATTGCCCGACAAGTCATTTCTCACGGTGCCTGGATCCAGATGGATATTCTTGAGATGACATTTGATGAACTTGTTTTCTTTTGGAGTTTGAATTGAAGGGATCTGTAGGAGAAGCAGAGAAAGAAATCACAAAAGTCGTGGTGGTTGTGATACCATTTTCTGTTCTGCTCTTTCAGCATGGAGGAGCCCCAGGCCGAGAGGCACAGCCAGCCTGCCTTACTCTCCCAGCAAAGGAGGGTATTTCTTACTCTACCCCAAAATCTCAGTCTCTTGGAAACAAATTCCTTGTCATGTTTAATCTTTGCACACATTTTCAGTAAAGCAGATGGAGTGGATGCTGAATAACAAAATCCTTGAGCCTGCTCCAGCTGAAGTCACGTAGAATCAGCCTCAGCAGTGCTGAAATTATGCTTCTTGTGGCAGGAAGGACCGACTCTGAAGTCCTTTGTCCTCCAATGTAACTTGACTCATCTTCAGTCCTCCAAGACACCGGTCCCCTGTGCAAGAGTTTACAATCCTTTGGCCAACTAAAGGCTCTCCCCCTTCCCAGGCATCTCTTTGACACCAGTTGACCATGGTTTTACTGTGTTTCTTTGACCAGAGTTCATGTCCATAACCTCATGCAGAAGTCAGAACTATTTTGCCCCAAATCATAATGGTTTTTTAATTGTTTCATCCTAAGGAGAACCTCTGTTAGTTTTCTTTTTCTTCTTTCTTTATTTCTATTTTTTTTTTCCCCATCTTTTTCTTTTCTCTTTCTTTTCCTCTTTCTCTTCCTTCTTCTTCGTCTTCTTCTTTGTCTTATCTTCAACATCTTCTTTGTCTTCTTCTTTTTATTATTATTACTATTGTTGTTATTATCTATGCATGTGAACATGGATAATCAGATGATCAGTGCCTGCTCTTCACCAACATATCCGGCCAAGCCTTCTCAGCAGCTGGGAACACTTTTTCTCTAAACCATTCAGTTAAACCTCACCACTATGTCCACTGGGTGGGCTTGTCTGATGCTCAGAGAAGAAAACCATGTACTGAAAATGCTGGCACTTCCCCCAGAAACGTCACCCTCCTTTCAAAAACAATACAAGAAAAATCAGGATTTTGTTCCTGCCACTTCTGCACACTTGCCCCTAAAAAGCTTTCCCTGCCAAACTCCATCCTCAGATGCATTCCTGCCTGAAACTGTGTTGTATCAGCCGGATTCCCAGACATCCTCTGCTTTCACAGGCAGTTCCAACAACACACAACAGCCCAGCTGCTGCCCCAGATGGGGAACTCTCTTTTTGCAACAGCCACAGCCAGTAAAGGTCTTGGTGGATGAAGCAATCCATGACTCACTTCCACAGCTTTTCCAGGACATGGTGGAGGCAGAGACGGGACGTGGAATCCAACTGAGATTTCCCAACACATTAAAGAGTTGGAGAACTGTTCTATTGTTTGGGTGGCCCAACACAAGTGATTTCTAAACCTAGATCATGCTCTTCTCCCCCTGAAATCAGATTACCTACTAAACCAAACAAAACCAAGTATTCCTGGTGAAATGAAGCTGTGTCAGCTCTCCTGAAATGAGAACAGTTATGAGGAGCATGAACTTATCTCCTCTTTGAGTTCATCTGGCCTCGTACCTGGGACCAGACTGAGAAAAGAGGTGGGAGAGGGAGTATATCCCATCAGATCCTGTCCTCTGAGAATGGCCCTGGGAACCAAACAGGGATGCAATGCTGCAAAATCTCACCTGGAAAATGCAACCTGAAAGTCTGATGAAAGTAAATCTAGATTTTCTTGCACTAAGAAAGGCAACAGTGCAATCTGTAGGATTCTGTATGTATTCAGCACATGCAGTGTGAGGTGTCTTGACACTCATGCACAGTGGAAATCAGCTGAAAGGAAGACAGAGCACCAAGAAACTGGGAGACAGAAGAGTGAGGGGGATTAATCAGCATTAGTGCTGCTTTCAATCACTGGGTTCCCTATAGAAATTAAATTGCTTGACTCGTACCAAGTCACCCATTATCAACACATGCTGCTGCCTTCATTCCTGGGTCTCCTGAGCAGACGGCAGCTATGTCCTTGTGCTGCAGCTTTGGCTACAGTGTAGAGGGGTTTATTTGATCTCACTCCCCATCTCTTTAAATATAACTCGTAAATTTGATTGTTTGCTTGTTTTTGTTACAATAGCTCTAAGTCTTGTGGAGAAAATACACCTTGCACCAGTACACCGGGTTTGCCAAAGTGAAGTTTAAGGCTCCTTCAGCAGACATAATGGTCACAGGCTTTAAACCTTACGACAAGGGCAATAAGCTATTATTGGCCACAGCATAAAAGCAAAATAAAAGCCCTCACAATACAGAGCCAGCTGCTCCAAAATACAGATGTGACATGACAAACATACATATATGTAATCCTTTGTATATTGGGCATATACACATATGGTACATACATATGGTACTTGCATACATATGTATATATACATATACATATACATATACATATACACATACTTGAAGTGGCCACAAATGATAACTGAGAAAAAACAGTCTCTGCTTTTCATTACCACCTGTAATTCTACCCAGGCTCATTACTATTTTCACTGAAGCAATGAATAAAGTAGTAACTCCCACTAAAATCTGGGTTGTGTATTTGACTGCTTGAGTACCAGCCTGGCTCGTCAATGGAGCACTGGGACAGGCATTAGGAGTGGATAGATCCAGGTATAAAAGCTGAACTTTCCTTTCTACCCAAAATTACCAAGAAATCCAGCAGTTTTAGGAGATTTACATTTATTTTCATGCTGTAAGCCAGAACAAACTGGAGCTGGAGTGAGGCTGCAAGCATCTGGAGGTCTTCACAAAGCCAGAGCTCAGGATGGGTTGGAACTTGGTCTTGTGTCCCTGAATAAGCCAAATATAGTTTTTCCATGGTGGCTAACTGACCTCGGTGCTCCCTTCCTAACTGTGTATTTTATCTGATGGGCTTCAAGGGATTTCCTCCAATTATTGAAATGCCTCTGGAGAGACATTCAAAAAGATCCTGAATGTTTGTAAAACCTCTCCCTGTGAAGACAGCCCATGGAGGAACCTCACGGAAGAGATGTAAATCTCAGGGGGTTTTATAGCAGCCCCTCCAACATCTGTAATTCCTGTATCAGCAAACACTTTACACGTTGCTCTGGGAGTGGGATGTGGAAAAGGGAGAACTATTTCACATAGCAACAACTTAATATCTACAGCTCTACATGACAGCCAAAAAAATGTAATCCTAAATAGCTTTCCTAATTCAGACTGTATTAAAGTGTATATAAATATATAAAGTAACAGCATTTCACTCAGGTGGTCATTTTCCACTGGCTGGTCATGGATAAACTCTCCGTCGCATCCAGACCCTGCTGTGCTACCACAAAAGTTGGGGTAGTTAAATAGTTAAATATTCACATTGGCTCTCTTCTAGTGGTTTTCCATCCTAAAAAGGAGGAAAATGATTGCCCCATTCTGGATGCAAAGGAGGTGTCTGGGTTAAGAGCAGAGCTGCACAGGGAGTTTTACTGGGTGGTAACAGAGGCAGCAGAATGTGGATGAAAAATGAGGGAGCGGAAGGAGGGTTTCGGTGTGTGTTGGTGGTTTGATAGCATAGCTAATTTTGGTCAGAATAATAACTCAGACTGCTTCAGATGCAGTGAGTTGATGGGTTTGTAGCCTACCCTACAAAACCCGAATGTTTTTTTTATAAAGTGTGCCATAGCAATGAGAGGAATCAATACAGAGATGCCTCTGTTTGTGCATGTTTTATATTAGGACTTAGTTGATGACTTCTCATCATTTGAAAGAAATGTTCAGCCTCAGTGCTTGAAATTATCTAGCTGCAGCATTTTCTACTCAATCCAATCTCCAGTTAATTTGATCCTTCATTTATCTTGAACAAAGCCTCCTAATAAAAACATTTGTATTACAAATGATACACTTGATCAATGGGATTGCTTTAGGCAAGTATTTGATAATTTGAACACTGGCTATAAAAAGTTCTCATTTAATCAATGTAGCGGGCCAAAATTTGGAGCAAGAGAAAGCCCCAAAACTGTACATCACTAAACAAGCCAGACTATAATAAAATATCAGGTTATTTAAATGTTCTTACCAATGTAATGGTTAGAACCAGTTAGTATAATCTGTGTGATATTAGCCCTAATTATTTTCAGTAACATGATTAATTATTTAGTTCACTCAAAGTGACAAGAATGGAATGAATCAAAACAAGAAGCTGGCCGGGCAGGGAACTATTAATTTTCTTTCAATCCTGTAATTCCTTTAGTCAAATTGATGAGATAAATATGCAGATGATGGAAAAAGCCAGTGAACATACACGTGAGCAGAGTTCAGGTCCCATGCAGGTCAGTGGATGATGGGAAGCCGCCCTCGGGAGCATCCAGGTCTGCTGAGATGGCTTTTCAAACACATGGGAGCTTCAAGGTCATGGGCTGCTCAGCTTGTGGGTGTCTGTTCTCCCCTTCAGGCTTGGGTCTGAAGTAGGAAACATTATCCCTTGGCAGCCAAAGTGAATTTTCTGCTTTATTGCATCTGTTGCTATCCCTGGATGTTTTGAGAAGCAATCACAGTGCTTGGAATTTTAGCCCATGTTTATTTTCATTAACAGTGGTATTAATCAGCATTTTCCTCTGGTCTCTACAGACCACTCAGGGATGCTTTTGGAAAGCAAAGACAAATTCCAGGTCAGGATTCCTGTTGTTTGCTATTATTATATGTGAAAAGTGAAATCATTCCTCTCTTTGCTCAGGTTTGTGCATGAACACACTGAAAAACTTCTAGTAGCTCCAACATCCCTCCTGTACCTTGGTCAAAGAGCTTCATTTTGACACGGCTACCAGCAGCTGTAGTATGAAAAAAGTTCCAAAGGTCTAAGAAATGTCCACAGTGTGCATCAGGCCATTTCATTTTGTTTCTTCAACCGTTTTAAATCAGCATTTTTAGGACTTCATTTAAAATGGAAGAGCAGGAAGCGGCGCGGTGAGGGCTCTCTCCTGTCACACGGCACAGCGAGTTGCACAGCAAAACAGCCTCAAATCTCTTTCAATCCATCACTTCTTCCCCTCTAGAAACTTTTTTTTTTTTCCTGCTGCATTGTCTTTGACTGTTATTTACTTATTTGGTGAGCTGACTTCGAGGGACATCTCTCCTGACTGGATAGAGACATTTCACAAACAAATGCATGGAAACATTTTTGATAACGTTGCAGAACCCGCCAGCACTGGGTCCCCGTGGGCAGGTAATGCTTTGTGGCATTCAACAGCCACCTCTCTGCTTGATTAAGGAGCAACATTTTTCACAGCCAGCACAACTGCTACAACAACCGGCCCCGAGCAGCAGCGAGGACCAAAGCGGGAGGAATTAAAGGGCTGCTTGCAGTTCCACGGGGCTTGAAGGACTCCCCTGGGGAGGATAAAAAAGAATTAGAAAGAGCTTTTATTGATGAGGATATGTTGCTTGTGCTTTGATAAGCACACAAAGGAGCGTAATTGCAAGTATGGGGAGGAAGGCTCTCCATGGCTGGAACTGTCATTAGTACCCTGTGGAGAGTTAAAAAAACCCCTCAGCTAAGAACTTGGGTAGACACCCTACTTCTTGTAGTGGTTTACAAGCCACCCCAAAAGACCCAAGGCCCAAATAAGGGTTACTAAATAGGCAGAAAGGATTTATAAAGCAGCAATAGATAACAAAGAGTTTTTTCCCCCCACTTCAAATAGCTCCACATCTCCTGTAGCACATCAGGACACTGAGAGGGGAGGAAAGATGCACGTCACCATCAGCAAAACCTGTTCTGCAAAAACCCCATCTTTGAGTGGGTCTGCAGCTGCCAAAGGAGGGGCAAACACAGTGTAGGCATCCGTTCAGTGACTGGAGAGGAGAGCATCTGCTTCGAGACACCCCAACGCTTACTTTGAGTGAGAAATTGTTGCTCTCTCTGCAATACTTCATGAGTCAGACGTATCAAGTGAATGGAATCCACACAAATGAGGTCGTTAGCATAACCGAATACGCTCTTCATTCCTTCAAGAATGAAAAATATGAGTAATTCCCTGGCAAGGCCCAATTACAGCCTGCCAGCACTAGCACATGGGTTATATCTATTATGAAATAATAAGATAACATTAATAAGATTCCCAGAAAGAACATTAGACAGCCAATCTCCCACCATGTACAACCGGTCTAACTGTTCAGCCTGTCTCCTGCCTGCGGAGCTTAACACTTGCCAGGTCTTTCTTGTCATCTTCAGTGGGAAAAGTTCAGGTCTACCAGCTTTTAAGGAAGAGGCTCCAAGTGGAAAACAAGAGTGAGAGCTCTGGGAGTGCTGAGAAACACCAGGTAGCTGCTCTCTTTAAAGGAGTTTCAGTATCAGATATAAACATGAGAGTTACAGCAAACAGTCACACTGCTCATGAAATGTTTCTGTGGATACAGAGCAGTGCCAGCAGCTGTATGTAGGGTTGTTAACCTGAGCACACAAGCACAGCTCAACATGTACCAGTATTGTTTCCAGCCTCTTGCCCCAAGAGTGGCTGAATAATCATCTTTTAGCCCGTTTCCTTGCATCCTGAGGCTCATGACCCTGCATGCACGTGCAGCATCCAGACCTGTTTCATAGAGGCATCAACACAGGTAAGGAACTAGGCTTGGGGTCTTTCAGATGAACTCAACCATCCCATCCTGAGATACCTATAGAGTAAGCTTAAAAAAAAAAAAAGACAAAAAGCCATACATATAGTTGAGTGTAACATCACAGGTTGCTGGGAAGCCTGAGAGGACAGGAGGCAGCTGAGATTTCCATCACTGTAATTTAGCAAGATGCATCTCAGGCACTGACAAGGAGCATCCAGCTCTCCAGGCCCAAGGACACGTTGATACCAGCAGTCAGAGGCTGTGAGCTTGGCAGCTGGCAGAATTGGCTCCACAGTCTCGCTGGCCCTTGTCAGCGAAGGGAAGATGCCGAGTCTCAGCACAGAGGGCTGTAATGAGGATTAATAAGGCGTGTGAAGACGCTCTGTAATTGTCTGGCTGGCTGTTTCCTTTGCACCTTATGTTATCATTTATGCTTGTGCAAAGTGGCTGTAAAATGCTCCAGGTCTGATTCAATATAACTCAGCAGACTCTTTGTACAGGTGTAAATTGCTCTGTGATGTTCAGGGCAATGTCTAAATGCAAACTAATCTGATCATCTCTCTTGCCTTTTTTTTTTTTCCTTCTGTAAACTCCTCTGCAGCCAATTGAACATTTTAATGCCCAATAAGCTACAAAATACCAAGTATTTCATGCGTGAACTCTCCAGACACAGAATTAGCAGCGCCGGCCCCAAGGAGGGCTGGAGCTGCATCAAGGTGCTGTAGTTGGACCAGCATCTCTGTGGTCCTGTGGGCTTGCTGCTACCCACAGCCATAAGATCAAGCAGAGAAAACCTTAGGGTTTTCATAAACCTTAGGGGTTGGCACACAGTGACAGGGAGCCTGAACCCAGGAGAAGCCATGAAAAATGAGGTAACAACGTCATTTTGAAGGAAACGGGCAAAAAAACAATGCCTGACCTTGCCCAGGCATAGGAAAAAACCCAACTGCAGACCTACAGCAGCTGTAAAATGAGCCTGAACTGAAAAGTATGAGCTGATATTACAGGGAATAAACCTGAAGAGGTGGAAGGCTTTGATAGACGCACTCCTACAGGTAGCTTCAATCCCTGGCAGCTGCAAGGCTTCAATAATGAATGTCAGACTGCTGGCCAGCTGCGAGGGGAATAAACATCTATTTGCCTTCAGTGGAAGTAGCATCAGTTTGACATATGACATTCAAACGATACGAACTTTAAAAGAGTGGTTAAATGACTGCTGTTTGACTTGAAACCCTGAATCCACCAAAGCAGCAGTGCAGCTGTTTACCTGAGCTCTGTGGGGGATTGAATCACCGGGCTTAAAAATGAAAGATCAAAGTGTTTCTGCAAATTCAGCCCACGGTTTGTCGTGTGTCCAGCTGCTAGCGGACGTGTGCCGGAGTGATGAGAGGGGTAAAAGGAGGAGTCCTGCTGCTGCTGTGTCCTTTGACTCCACAGATGGCTGCTGCTGGCACATGTGGGACTGGGAAGCCACAGAAGTGTCTTTGTGTGATGGACAGATGGGAAGAGGCTGCTGGGGAAATTTGGGACCACGGGATGGAATGGGGTGAGAAAAAGGGGTTCTCCCCATGTGGTCCCACCTCACAGTCTGGCACCCCCTTCTCCTGGGTAATCCCCACCTCCTCCATGCTGGTGGGTTCCTCTTCAAGGCTCTTCTGTGTTTTGCCTTGCAGGATGCCAGCCCAGCCTGCGCCATGTCCATCACCAGCTCATTTTTGAGTTGTCTAAAAGATGAGTGCTGCAAAGAATTTACCTCTCTATTTTAAGAGACCTTGTTATGCACTTGTTACATTAGCCTGTCAGCTTAGTACCAGCAGTCACAACACTTTTATAACCTACCTGCTGAAGTGCTTTTGCTTGCAATCCTCACACGAAAAGAAGAGTTCAGGACCAAAGTTGCTGTAGGAAAAAATCACTGTTCCCTGACCTTTGGGCAGACTCAGTAGGCTGATTATTCCATTGATTTTAACTGAATTGAGCATTCAATAAGGGTGCCTGGAGGCCTGCCTCTCCCAGCAGCGGGTCCAGTACAGCACCAGCAGCAATAATATGAACAACCTCTATGCAAGTGTGGGTCAGGGTCAAGAAAGCTCCAAGTGTCTTGCAAATCATGGCAGGCACGACCACTCTACCCGAGACCATCCTGGAGACCTGGACACATGTTAAGCCCAGCAGTGATAGCACTGCAATGAGTGAGCACCATGCTAAGTGCATATGTGGGTGCTCTGGCTTGAAACAACCTAAATAATTGAAGCAGGAGCGAACAGGTCCAGATTTGAGTGATGCAACGTGGTGGTGGACCAGCCTTAAGGAAGGAGCTGTTGCTAAGCTGAAGCTCTGTTTGCATTAGGCAGCAGTGCTGTGCTATAGGAGGGGGATATGCAGAGCCAAGGAGTTGATGCTGAGGGCCCTATACTCACCCTATATGTTTTTTTACGGGGAGTAGATGAGTTGCTTCAAACAAGCAGATGGAGATGGCTTTGAACAGAGATGAGAGAGGCTGGAATCCTTTGACACCTGCAAGTGAACTGTATATTACCAAAATGCTAAGCAGCTTTGTGAGACAGATTATCCTGAAGGATGTTTTCCGTAGAGCTGACATTTGTATGTGAGTGATTAATTCCAACGCAGCCATGGAGTGAGGAGGCAGAACCCTTCCCTCACTGCTACTGGGCAAAGCTATGGCCTTCTCCCCAGCAAGGTTATTAATCCATCCCTGACCTGTGACACTGTGTGTGACTCTGTCACCCTCATCTTCTCAGTCACCTCTCAAGGCAGAGACCTGTGGATTTTCCATGCCCCTTTTTGTGAACTGCTGTGATGGTGCAGACTCTTCTTGGCCGTTTGTTCTCCAGGGGTCTGACTGCTTCTATATTTTGTCGCTCTCCCCTGAGACGTGCCATCACAGCCAAGCACAGTGCCATGGCTTTGAAAAAGGGGGCAGTAACAGCTGAAAACAAACTGTCACTTTTTATACATTGGTGGCAGAAGGGAGCTGCACTGCTGCAGGTTACAAAGGCAGAAGGGGAAGCTGTGGCTGCCCGAGCTGCTGTGAATTTCCTAACCCTCTCACTCTCAAGAGAACCAGTCTTACTCTTCCCCTTACATTTCCAGGCAAGGGTGTCTTCCACTAGGGAATTTAATCTGCTGCAGAAAGGTTATTATGTCTCTTATGGGGTTTTCTACTCAATTCCTCAAAAATATAGAAAGAAAATATCTAAATAATATATAATAATATATATTAATATACTATCTATCTAAGAATATAAAAGAAATATAAAACCTGCTGTCTAGCGACTAAAGTTCCTTAGCCCAGTTTTGCAATGGAAAACACCTCACACCATCAATGGCTCTGCTCAGCCATTTATTTTGGACTGGGGTATCTTAAATGCCACATCTCCATGAGCAGTCCTTACATGTGGGGTAATGCCTTGGATGCATTCCAGATGTAATGAGTTTTCATCCTCTAGGAATGCAAGCAGCATTATACATGGTAGAGGTGGAGTTAGGTATGTATGCACATGCAAGTATTTGACAAACTTGACAGCTTGGAAGCAGAAGAAGAAAGAGGAAAGAACAGAATCAAAGACTGGCTGACACCAATTGGGTACAGAAAACATAAATGAGTTTTTAATTGTAGTTCACCTTGCAGTAGCACCTTCTGGAGGAATAATATGAAATGTGAGTGTACAGGTCTTCTAGATCCCACAAAAATGATGAAGTCTAGCAAGACTTTCTAGCTCTCAAGAGCCAAAGGCAACACCTTTCTTCCAGACTAGGGTTCTCCAGGACTTCTGAAGCCTCCCAGTGGTGCACCTTGCAACATCATTAATTCAGTTAAGTTGGTCTTACAATGGGCTAATACAAATCAAAGACTAAAAGTTGTCATGATAGCAGTACAGATGGTGCCTGTGTTGACAGTCCCATCTACTGGAGACCTGGCTGCAAGCCCACAGTGAACAATCAGGAGACACATGCAGGGCACTTGTCCCACTCCGCAAACCTCCAGTCATCAAGGGGTAACTGCTGGTCTCTGGGCTCCTCCAGTTAACTCCTCTGCACTCTGAATCATGGAAAAATCATTCAAAATCCTAAGAAAAATCTAAATAAATCAGCATCAGAAAATTTGCTGCAGGCGTTCATTCCTGCAAGGATGTGACCGTTTTAACACTTGTCAGGGTCGTAGCACACAGCTGAGGAAATAGCCCTGGACAACTCTGCTTTCCCAAGAGAATCAAACCAGAAGACACACAGAGTCACCCAGTAGGCAGAAAGAACAGGAGCAATGGCAGCATTACTTAACTGTGTGCAATTTGCTCTCGCTATCTTGATTTAAATTACACTGCCAGAAGAGACTGACAGTGTCTGGAAGCAAATTGCTTATAAAAGTGCAGCTTCAGAGGGAGAGAAAAAAAAAAAGCCCAAATAACTTGAGTGCAAATGGTCTTGCAAAATGCCCATTGTGATGGGGACAGCGGGATCTGGGGGTAGTTTTCATTAGGATAACGATCAGGTAATTATGCTGGGCCAATCCCCTAATGCCCTGTTGTGCAATGGGGGTTTGCACCACTGACATTCCTCCAGCACATGTATCAATCTGGGTTCCTCTCAAGAATTAGAGGAGGCACCATCAAGTAAGAGTCTCTGATCTGTTCCTGCTTCCTTCACTTCTTCAGATCAGCATGGGCTCTGGGGACCATCTTCAGGACGATGGGCTGCTTTGATTGCATGAAACCTTTCGAGTCCAGAACCAATGGGATCTTGAGCAGAAGGAAAAAAACCAAAATAGCAGTGTAAGGTGGGAGAAAGGACAGTCATAGCAGGACATCTACAGCCCACATAGGTCTGAGCCACCCCTTGTTTTCAAACTTACTCATTTTCTAACTTACAGGTGTAATTATAGAAGGACTATCACTATTGCACTATATTACTATGCAAAACAGCTATGAGCTGGGATTTAACAGCCCTCAGCTCTTGAATAAACTGGTTGGTGATTTCTGGATTTCAGAAGGCATGGTAGGAAGAGCTGCACTGATCAACAGGTTACACGTGGAGGGAAAAACAGCCAAAATCCATCTGGGGAGCAGCAGCTAAGGAGGGGCACACAGTGCTGTTTTATTTAATGCTGAAGTGTGTCAGTGCTAAGGGGAGCTGGATCGTAATGGGAGCTGGAGGAGCAATAAGCTCTCCAGGAAGAAAGAAACTAGGATTGCTGCTCAGACTGAGTACCAAAGAAAAAGCATCCTCATACAAAAAAGCGACAGGCTCCCTTGGGGTGAGTGGGAAATCTCAATAAAAGGAACAGTTAAAACTGGTATCAAGGGGAGTCGTCCTGCAGGGGAGGAAAGAGTGTTTTAACAAGTCTCCTCCATCAATTTGATGCTGTTCGTATCCCAGATCTCCTTCTCCCCATCAGGATGAGGGTAATACACCCCCAGCCTGACAAGCTACATTAAAATCTCCATATCTCAGTAAGCTTTATTTCAGGAAATTTAAGGAGTGTGGCTCGGAGCCCAATGTGCCATCAATGGAGGGGTGAGAGGGGGCTGCAGCTTCCATATACATATTCCAAAGGGATTTTCCAGCATGAATTTTCCCCTCCTTCTCTGCTCTGCTGTACATGACATCTGCTGTAGAAAAAAAGGGCCGAAAGAGCCCCATAAACCTATGGGCACCAATAATACAATACATATTTAACTTGTCTCCTTTTAATTAAAGGCAGTTATAAAAAGAATCAATTTTATGGATTGCAGAGGACTAGAAAAATGTCATTAGACTTGGGGGAGGGTGGATAGGTCACCGCATTGTTAATGGACTATTACAGTCTTTCACCTCCAGGTTACTAGTTGAGTTGCAATCTGAATCTGCAGAGATTCCAGCTGAGCACTTGTGCCAAGTAATAATAAGGATTTTTCTGTTTCTTACAACAAATGTCCTTTGAATACATTCGCTGCCCCCTCTGCTCTGATTCCCCAAGCTCTCTCCGTGAACAAAATGTATTTATGGCAATGCCTTTCTCAGCAGTCAATGCAGAGAGCGGGGTCGAGGTTGGACACTAACACCAAACACAGTGCTACCTGCCTCTGAGTCTTGGGGAGTTGCCATAATTTTAGGAGGTCTTGCTTTGACATACAGTTTCCAACAGCCATCTCATTTACTTCATATCAAACAGTCCCATCTTGCAGGGCCACCAGGACTGCATGAGGCGTTCATGGGGATTCTGGTCAGAACCAAAACCTGGTGGGATCCTGCATAACCTCAAAGGGGGAGAGGGTCACCAATTCAAATTTAACACAGATGGTGCTTACTTGGTAATTGTCACTCTTTGGTGACTGCCTGGTGGCCCATAACAGATGATTTTTGGTGTCACAAAACTGTCACAGAGAATATCCATGCTTGCATTACAAAGCACAGCTTTGGAAGGGGCTGGGTGGGCTGAGGGGATATTCCCTTCCTGCTCTCTGGAGCAGGGGCTTCCTGAGCCAGGTCAAGTCAGACCAGCAGTATCCAGCAGTATGCCATGGGGGAGCAGACACCCCACAACTTAGGTGCACCCAAAGAGAAGCAGAAGACTCCAGGGATTTCAGCCTGACATATTCCACCAACATTACATTTGCTTCTATAGAGGCTTAAAAAAATGTATCAGTAGCTCATGGTGAACCATTTAAATTAACTGAGAAGATTTAAATACAGTTATTCCCATATGCCTCTCTAATCCACAGTGAAATTTTCCTCCCTGATCTCTGTGTGAAGCAGTAAAAGCCAAGTCTGAAGACAAGGTTCAGCAGTTCTGAAGCTAACAGCCTCTGAACTCCTGGGGGAAGAGAGGGATTTAATGTGCATGAGAGACAGGTCCCTGTTTGCCCTGAGATGCAGGGAAAAGAGAGCGTGCAGGGTCCATCTCAGTGAGACTAAAGGACAGACAATGAAACACATCACCCCATGTCCTCACCGGTGTGTCTTTGCAGGTTCTGAAGGAGAAGTTCTGCAACAGGACGACCACAGCCACCTTCATGACGAGGAGAGCAAACCTCATTCCTATGCAGTTCCTGGGGCCAGCCCCAAAGGGCAGGAAGGTGTAGGGGTCAATAGCCTCTTTGTTCTCTTTACTGAACCTACAACAACAACAACAAAGTTAGCAAGAGCTTCTGCTCCAGGATGTGTCAGCTTTCAGATCTGAAGTGATGAGGGGTCTGGGAAGGCAAAAGCTTTTTGTGTTTCTGTGTGTATTAGAAGAGCCCAACTAAGTCCCTTATTTTGGCCTCAGTAGATACCTAATGCCTCTGTTTTTATCCTTCTGCTTGGAGTCGGGTGTGCACCTCCAGGTGCATCAGGTGAACAGGGAATACTTGAAATACACTAAGGGATTTCATAACGACTCTTTCCTCAGACCTCCCATTCAGCTCAAAAACTGATCCCAGATTTCAAACCCTAAACCACACAGGTCTACAGCTTCACACCTTTCCTTTAGCTCAAAGGACTGAGCGAACACAATGACTCCTCCCCCTGTGTGACCAAAGGCAGGGTTGCTTTAGGGACATGTCAGCCGTTCCTCTCCTCATCATGAAAAACAGGGAAGAACAATCAGCTTCATAGAGTAATTTGCCACTGAGCATTTTCAGTATCACTTCTTAATGATCAGCTAGTTTTCATGTCAGAAAGCTTTTCATTCACGGTGCATGATGTCTAGGTGCAAACCCCAGCCATGCTGAGTCAGCAGTGAAGTATCTCACTACCGAGACACCAGTACATTGCTCTGGTCAACTCCCAGCAAGGCAAGTGATCCCTACAGAGCTCCTGTCCAGCTACCCATGGCTGCTTTGTCACCTGGAGTAAGGATGGAGCTACTGGAGTAACTGGTGTAACGTGGCCGCTGCCAGAATATATTTGGATGGTTCCTTCTGTATTCAACACAAGGTGACCACAGGGGTCCATAGGTGATTTCAGCAGCACCCACTCCCCTCCCTAACTTCTGCCTGATACTGCTGCCATGTTTTGTCCCAGAGGTCACCTCATCCTCACAACAGGGTTAGCTTCCAGTGGCAAGGAAGGGCACAGATCTGGTCCTGTACTCCCTGGGCCAGCCCTCAATGTCTTCATGGCCACCTGGAGACTTGCAGGCCCAGGGTCTCCCAGGTCTGCCTTGGGCTACTGCGCATTTCTCAGGGTCTGACAGAGACTCCTAAGCAAGGATTGTTTCATAGCTTGAGGTGAAAAATTAAGTTTTATTTCCTACTAGTCTTTGCCCTTCGACTGCTGGTTTGCAGGGCATCGTGCCAGTCACCCAGTGGCTCTTGTTTTAATATCTGCCCATAAACCCCTTGGTGTTACAGCTGCTGGGAGCTGCTCTCACTGTCGCTCCCTTCAATGTAGTTAATTAAATTCCATGCACAGTTTATGGATGTAGATCATAAAACTCCCCTCACGGTAATGCTGGGACTAGATGTCAGACAATGATAAATGCCTAATTTAAATGTTATAATCATGCATTCCCCACTTTTGCTGCCATTTCCACTCCCAGGGCTAAGCTGAGCATGCAGCTATTCTCCCCACCCACCTCTCACCTCTCAGGCCTGAACTCTTCTGGCTCTGGCCAGTAGCCCGGGTCACGATGCAGCACGAAGGCTGGGATCACGACCACCATGTCCTTTGGAATAGTCACACCATTGATCTCCACTGTCTTCTTGCAGAGCCTCTCAATCCGGCCCCCAGGAGGATAGAGCCGGAGGGTTTCGTTCACCACCATATCGAGATACTCCATCTGCACGATGGTGTTGTACATGGGAGTAGCCTGGGGAGGGGAACCAGGATGGCTACAAACACGAGACTTCAACCCCACCTCAACCACCCCAACACTTCCCCTTTAGGCATCAGAGGCCAGAGGAAGGGAAATCTCAGTGCCAGCTCCTCCTCCAACTCTCTTTTGTTTCCAACCTGGCTTTTGGCTCAGGGACTACAAGGCACAGGTGGGAACAACCCCAGCATCTCCCCAACCTCCTTCACCTTGTTGGGCAGGTTTGCATCGATCT
The DNA here is from genome assembly GCA_013398125.1 of Aegotheles bennettii. Classification (NCBI taxonomy): domain Eukaryota; kingdom Metazoa; phylum Chordata; class Aves; order Caprimulgiformes; family Aegothelidae; genus Aegotheles; species Aegotheles bennettii. The sequence continues at coordinate 65,651 of VZRW01005512.1, forward strand.
CATCTTGAAGTTGCTGCTGCACGTCAGGGTGGACAGCCAGGTTATACGCTAGGTAGCTGAGGGTGGAGCTGGTGGTCTCATAACCAGCAAAGACAAAGATAAGAGCCTGGGCCAGAATCTCCTCATCACTCAATGCTGAAAAGAGGCATAAAAGCACATGCAAGAAGCTGAAACCCACAGTGATTAACCCTTGGGAATTCAGGAGGCCACTTCTCCACCTAGGGAACACTATCTGTAACTACTTATCACTTGGCAAAGGAAACATCCAGGTGACCCTTGGCTACCACAAAGGGGTGGGCCTGGCACTGTTGTACAGCCAGAAAACTGCCACCAGGATCAGCAGTGTTACACTGCTGTCTCCAAGAGCAAAATCAAGATACACATAGCCTGAGCCTGGTTCAGAAAGTCTCTTGTCTTCTGGGACCATGCTACGGGGCCCAAGAAAATAGGGACACATGCCAAGAAAAGTTAGGGATTAAGAGATGTCCAGCAGTTCTGGTAGGCCATGAGGTGAGACTTGAGCTGCTGAGGGATTAGTAGCCCTGAGCACAATGTGGCAGTGGTAATCAGGACAAACCAGGATTCCACGCTGATGCTGCAGTCGTGTCCAGGCGCTGCTGGGATGCAGCCTGCACCATACAAACACCCTGTCCTGGCACCTCAGAAGTTTACAAGCATCCTGCCTTGACCAAAGTTGATGGACTGGGACTATGCCTTGGCTAAGCCATTATTTTCTGAATTTAAGAGTTTACCTAGGATGAGGACCAGAGGGGAGCTCACAGATGAGCAAGGCACGTGCAGCGTACGTGCTTTATGAAATGCAGCCAACAACACTGGTCATCACAGAAGATAAAATCAAAAACGGCAGCACGGAGATATTCACTCTGTTTGCTCTTTGCTGCACAAACAGATCTTGGGATTTATCCCAGGAAATGGGATATAATAAAATATGGTTGATAGGTGATAGCATTATTACCGCCCCACTACTGAGCCCTTCAATCTCCTGTAGGATGACAAAGATGACTAAAATCCTCTCCTACGTCCTTCCTTTAACCACACAAGGAACTCCCACGCTTTCTGCTGAGAGGAGGACAGATCTCAAGACATACTTTTGTACGAGTCGGTCTCAGCAGACTTGGAGTTCTCCTGTGAGTTCTGTGAGTCAACCATGAGTTGCAGGAAATCAACCCGGTCCTGGAGAGAAACAGAGGCATTCAGAGAAGATGCAGGTAGGGAGGAGGCAAACCTTGCCCAGCACAAGCTCTGTGCTGAGACACTTGCTCCATTCACAGCTCCATCAGCAGGCTCGTGGCTTCAGTGCACTCTGAAGTTCAGACTGGAGACCTTCTGTGATCACAGATACTTTCTCCACATGGAAGTCCAAGCAGGGCATGCTTCTGGCCCTCCGCAGGTTTGATGAGCTGGGAGCTGTTATGGAGACTCAGCAATACATCCCTGCTCCTGAAACTGCCACCAGGTCCCTCCTGCACTCAGAAGGGCAGCACAGTGAAGAGAAAAGGCCACTTGGGCTGGACTCACCGTGGTGCTTCCCTTTTCTCGTTCCTCTTTCATTTTTTCAAAGACACTCTTGAAGAACTCCATGACCTCTGAGGGCAGCAGAGTCACATTCATCTTTTCCAGCACGGGGATAATGAAGGGGAACAACACTAAAAGGAGATAAGAGACAACATATTTTAGCTCAAACGGGCTCAAGAAACTAAAAAGTGGCACAAAGCATAGAAAGGAGGGGGTAAATTGGGACTCTGACACAAAAAAATGCTTTTTGTTGCCTTCAGCTCTCTTTTTACCTAACCACAGCTGGCATGCAATAGCACTTGAGAAGCTCCTCCACATATCACTGTATAGCCACAATGCCACAGCTCTCTGTGACAGAGAAGCTCTCCACCTCCATCACGTGTCTGCAAATAGGGTCTCTGCTTCTAGGAGGGTGCTGCAAAGACCAACATGGACCATACATATCTTGACTGTGGTTTCCCTGAGAAATGATTTCTAAAGATCTATCAAGGTGTACCTAATCCTGCAAAAGTACAGAACATCTCCCATATGGCAAAGAGGACTCAAAGCTACTGAGGGAGCTACCAGGAAAGGCAGGTGGTCACTCCATCCAACATGGATGAGATGAGGTGTGTCATACCTAAGAATATGAGTAAGGGGCTCAGGAAACTGAATTTGAGAAATTTCTTCATGTTGGTGACGAATGGGTCAGTGGGGTTGCCCATGGAGTCAATATTCACACTGAAAGAAGTGCTGGTCACCACATCCATGCTGTAGGCTCCAAAAATGCTAGGTAGAGAAGAAGAGAGAGTGACTGGGATGAACTCAGCTAGAGTTGTGAATAACAGCCCATCTAGGAACAATCTTTGAGAGTGGGAGTATCTTTCAATCAAGGACTCAGTGCAGAGTTCTAACATAGCAGGTCCTGTCCCATTTTGGCAGTAACCATCATTATGTTTTCCCAAGTTTCCCCAGTTACATTCATCCTCCAATTTTTCTCAGCATCAAAAACCTAGGCTGTAGTTGGAAAGCACTGAACTGCAGTCTGGGGTAACAAAGACTGTATTCTGGTTTCCATCTGTAAAAGAAGCTGTAAAAACAACATCCAAAAATGCCACATCTTGTGGGGCTTCTGAAATGAGCACTGCCCCTTCCTCAAAACACATCCCCAGTAAGATGAAAGAAGGAACAGAGCATTGCTACTCCATTTGGGCAGAGCAGAGCACAGCAAGCCCATCACTGAGGAACATACCATGCCCAAAACCACTGTGGAGTTTGCCTCCACAGTTGACATGGGATCTGTGGAAAAGGCTCTCCAAAACAGCCCCCTCCCCACACTGAATACAAACATTCCCCTGTCAGCCCCACAGAGTTACTCACTCCTTCATGACCACAAACTCGTCATTAGCCACCTTCTTCTCAATGTTTTTCACTAGTTTTTCACCATAGTGATTAATGATAGTGAACATCTGAAATGCAAAGCAAAGCAAAAACCAAAGGCATGGTTGACTCTCTCACCTCCGCCAAACAAGGCTGGGCAATCCCACAGTGAGCCCTGCAGCTTGCCAAGTCTTTGGCTCATGGAGGAAGGTCAGACAAGGGAAGGTACCATTTCCAAGCCTCAGACATTGCCTTCTCTCATCTTAATAACCAGGCCACAGAGCACGTACAACTATGATTGACTCAGATTCTCCTCCCAAAATCCACACGTAGCTCCCACTCCAGCTAAGCATCTACTCCAGCTGTGAGTGAACATGGTTTATGAGCACATGGAAAATGGGCACCCATGGTTAGAGTGATGCACTTAGCCAGAAGAAAATACATCACAGGGCCAACAGCCTCAGCTTGCAATACCTTGTGTGTCATTTTATCCCCCATAACCTTCTCCTGACTCCCTTCCCATGATGGTAGGCAGCTACCACGGTGCTGAACTGCACCCAGCAATGCATGTGCTGATGGATTGCTTGACAAATGGGGCAACTTCACCATTTGAGGGGAAGGTCTGTACTCAGGAATGGCCCAGTCCTCCTCCAGCTATTGATGCAAAGTACCAATGGCCTCTGTCTTACCTCCTTTAGCCTCCCGGTGGTGAATGTAGGAGACAGCACAGTACAAATCCTTTTCCACTGCTCATCTGAAGCTATGTCGAGGGCCAACTTCAGTAACCTGTTCAGACGAAAGCCCTGCATGAGGAGAATGTTACAACCAAAGGGACATTGTTATACAGGGAGATGGGTGAAGGTTTCCAGCCCTTCATGACAGAAATGCAAAAGATACCCACACCATGGAGTGCTGACTTGGTCCCTGAAGTCATACCAGGTCTACTCAGACAGCAAACAACAGAAATAGAAACACAAGTGTTAAGAGTCATAAATTACATCAGCCCAAGGGTACGTACAGGCTGATATCCCAATGTCCGAGAGAAAGTGGCCTCCAAACCTCCCTAGCAGAGTTTTGTTGTTGTGCCATCAATAAACCGGGGCACAACAGAGAGGACCTACTTCCTGAAGGGCTCAGAGGAGAACAGAAATGAAGAAGAAATTCTTTCTTTCTTGGAGAGCAAAGCACGGGACCAGACACCTACCCGGCGGTTGGTAAAAATGGTGTAGCACTCTTTCACCAGGATGTTCTTGATGAGGATGGGGTCCAGAACAGCCATCACAGGCTGCCTGCCATCATAAAACCTAAGCCAAGAGAAACTCACAGTCAGTCCATCGCTCACGGTCAGCTGGAGCAAAAGCATCCTGCTCTGCTTGTGACCAGAGCCATGCACACAGCTGGAGCCCAAAGGGTTTGGGGCCAGCCGAGTCCCCTCTGACAAAACAGCCGAAGGCATGAGGCTGAAACTGTTTTATTATGTAGTGAAACAGGACAAAGGGAAAGGAATTGCCAAACACAGACAGTATGAGCATTTCTAGCAGTCGTCTGTGGTATTAAAGGTTTGCCAGAAGAGTGTGGGTTTAGATAAAAGGCAGCTTTTGCCACGGTGCTGATCACCTGCACTTTGGCTGGCTGAGATCTGTTTCTGCAACTGGAGTCAATAAATCCACACCAAATAGCCTACCTGGCCTATGAGGCAACGAGGGGGGAAAAACTCATCTGTCTCCTCCCTTTTCCAATCGACAGAGACGGGAAAACTTAAAAGCCGTGGTGTGGGCTAAAGGGCAGGGAGCCTTGGGCCACAGCCCAGGGAAGCTGCCATCTTCAAGAGGCTTGAGAACATTTAATCTCTCTCAAAAAAATGCGCTGGGCTTCATGAAGCCTCCTGGGATTTTCTTTTTGTGCAACAATTTTGCTTCCGTTTGAGAGGTTCTCAACAGAAGCCTGATAAGAGGCCCCAGCACAGTGCAGGGAGAGGGGAGGCAGGTTCAAAGGTAGCTTCGTGCCCCAGCTCTGGGAGAAGCAGGGACCAAGATGAAAAACACGGTGGCAGCCTGCGGCTTGCTTTCTGCTCAAGACAGACAGAAGAGCAGCTTCAAAGGCACGAGGCTCAGTTTGACAGCGAGCAGTGGAGTTTTCTGGGCAGGCTGCGTGGTCGGGGGGTGGTTGGTGCCTTCCCTCGCTAATGCATCTGGAGCTGAGAGATAAAGGTAAGGCTGTGCTGATCTGGCGGGTGTTGGAGGACGAGGGGAGCTCCCTGGGTTCTGTGTGGTGCAAGCTTTCCCGGCCCTGAGGTCACTCACACTGCTGTTTAGTTTTTAATGCTCCCAGAGGGGAAAAGAATAAAAAGGTTATTTTCAAAGCTTATGCAAACAAACCACCCCCCAAGCTGGCCACCATCAGCCCAGCCCCACACTCCCCGGAGGAGAGAAGCCTTGGAGAGGTGGTTGGAGACTTCCCCAGTGGTGAACTTGGATTTTCACAGAATCACAGAATCCTAGGGGTTGGAAGGGACCTCGAGAGATCATCCAGTCCAACCCCCCTGCCAGAGCAGGGTCACCTAGAGTACATCACACAGGAACGCATCCAGGAGGGTTTTGAATGTCTCCAGTGAATTTTCCCAAGCTGTGGCTGGTGGAATTACAGTGCTGAGACATGGTGGCAATGTACCATTCACCATCCTACTCTGGGGCTGCAGAGCTCTCCAAACAGGCAGTTTTGTTCTGCAGAATGAAACTCACCCCCAGATTTTACCGTATTTTTCAAAGCACATCTCATCAAAATTCTGGACTCCCTGCAAAAGAAGAAAGAAGAAATGAACAGTTTGCCAGCAAAGAGTGATCAAAGCAGGTCACAGCTGGCAGCACGGAGCATCCCACAGACCCATTGTAAGCAGCAGAAGTTGGGGGCTGCATGGTAGCTCTTGAGAGTCACGTAGACACTTAGGGGACATTTGCACCAGAGGGGAAAAAAAAAGCAGAGAGAAAAAAAAGCAGAAAGAGAGAAAAAAAACCAGCACTTTCAACTTCCACTAGCCAACCTGAGCTAATAATGTAACGAAAACAAGGTACGACAGGCTACACAGTTTTAGTGTGAGCAGTTAGCAGGCAGAACTAGATCCCAGGGTGTCCTTTCATCTCAGTTCAACAAGTTAGAGCCGTTCCTGCCTTGTCCTCATGAGATCTTCCACTGCAGTTACTGAAGTGATGATGGCTTTTTTGTCTTGCTTTGTTTCCATTAAGGTTTTAACTGATGTTACATATAAAGATGAAACTTATGGGATGCATAAAACTCACCATGCATCAACTAAACCTCTAGAAGAGACAACGTGCATGCTGTAAGCCCAGCAAACACAAGCTGAAACTCCTCTGCCATAGTTTGACCCAGCAAGCAACTAAATACCATGCAGCCACCCACTTGCTCTCCTCTATGCCCCCAGGGAGTCGGGGAGGGAACTGAAAAGCTAAAGAGATTTGTGGGTTGAGATAAAAACAATTTAATAATTGAAATAAAATAATATTAGTAATAATAATAGGATATACAAACAAGTGATGCTTGGTACAACAGCTCACCAATGCCCAGCCCGTCCTTGAGTAGTGATCCCAGAGGAGAGAAACCCCAAAACCTCAAATCCAGGAACAAAGAGTGAGAGGTTTTCTGGTCAGCCCTCGTCCCTATGCTGAGTTTGATGTTGCATGATATAGAATATCCTTTTGGCCAGTCTGGATCCACTTCTCTAGTTCTGCTCCCTCCCAGCTTCTCGTGCACCCATGCACTAACAAAGCATGGAAAGTTGGAAAGTCCTCGATTTCTTAGCAACAACTACAACCATCAGCATATTACCAACATTCTCATACCAAACCCCATACGAAATCAAAACACAATGCTATTCTAGCTACTAAGAAGAAAATTAGCTCTATCCCAGCCCAAATGAGGACAACCTATTTCATTGAAGATAATGCATTCTGTTCTGCATCTGCAGACAGTTACCTGGGACCAGCTACTACCCGGTTATTTGATAAGGTTTGGTAACTTGATAATATTTGAATTTATTTAGAAGTCAATTTGTCTGGCTTAGTTTCAGGGTGGCCCAACAGCAAGTGGCTGGTTGGGGTGTTGCTGGGGCTAATTCAGCTTCTTCATGGGGATGACACAAAGCACAAAGAAACAGCCAGGTCTCAGACATCTGCAGTCTTAGATATCTCTCCAATATTTTTTTCTTTGTTTCCAACAGAACTTCAGCTACTGGGGAGCAGGTAGAAACCCAGGGAGAAGTTAATGACTTAAATTACAAAGTAGCTGAAAACCACAGCACACCTCCATCAGGTCAACCAGTCCCAAAAAAGTAATTTTTGTGTCCTCTGTCTTATCTGAAAGCATCATTTGCATCCAACTGAATCAAGGGCAGAGGAAAGAGAGGCCCAAAAGATGGGAAAAACAGCACCAGTTACAAGTAAGGATCTAAGGCAGCTGTGGAGTAGCAGCTGCTGGTACTCACGTTCCGGTACACCAGGAAAGTTCCAAAAAATGGCACAGGTTTTGGCCCGGGAATGCCCAGCTTCTTGAAGGTCCAGAAGGGCCATATCCCATAGCTGCCAAGCAAAGAGCACATGAGGGGCATTTATGAAATGAAAAGAGAAGGTTCTTCATCCTGAGGAGAGTGAACAGCTTAAAGAGCTGGTTCCTGCCACCTAGAGAAAGCTGGGAGTCTGGAGCAGCAGCAGCAGACCTGTCTCCTACAATAAATGCAGCATCACTTGGGGTACAAGACAAATTGGGGTGCATTTTGCTACCAGCCAAGGGCTGAAAGGAGCTGCATCCCAGGCTGGGCAAACACCTCGGGTCTTTACTCAGGGGTCTCAGCCAGTTCCCCAGAGCAGAGATCTGTGACTCAGGAGACTCAAGAGAGGTCTCGGAGGGATTAAGTTCTGAAGCTGAGACCTGCCCTTGTGTTTGTCTTTGCAAAGTCCTGCTGTGATGCTCAGGTGGCAGAGCTGCAGCAGGTGAGCAGGGACATAAATTATAAAGGCAAAATCAAGTTTTTGCTGGTACAGCTCCCTGCAGCTCCTTGAAGGGCGTAAGCAGAAGGGCAATTTTCCCAATGGAACTATTTAAAGGGACACAGCACATGGGCATGAACATGACCCAGGGCCTGGCCCAGCTAGGGACACGCTGTTCCCTTTGCTGGGGGGCTGTTCTACCCCTTGCTGTGCTTAAAAACATGGAAGTTACTTCTCTTTTTGGATCTGCTGAGAAAAAAAACAATCTAGAAGTTCCTTTTTAAGGCCCTCCCTGCCCAGCCCAGGTTCCTCCTCCCCTCCAGCAGGCCTGGGGTGGGGGGGACTCAGCCCTCCTCGCCTTGGAGGGAGCACAGGGAGACCGAGGACAAGTCTTTAACAGTAATTAAAGTCCCTCTGCTGCCTGGCACCCCAGGGGTCCCAGCTGCTACTCACAGTGCCAGGAGGCCGAGGAACACGATGAGGAGCACCCAAGTGACACAAGAAAAGTTTGGCAAGAGGTCCATCATGCCCCCCAGCCTGACCTGAGCTCACCCGGCTCCTGAGAAGCTCCGGGCTCACTTTATGACTTTGTTATTTTTTCCCCTGACCTTTGCCCATGGTGCTGCTCACGCGACACACAGAAGGCATCGTCCCCTGCGCTTGGTTACTCAGACTTTAACCCTTGGGCAGATCTCCACATGAGTTGGGCTGTCTGTGAGCCACCCAGCCCCACGCATTGTCATAGTGAAGGGCATTGGGTCCCTCAGTGTCACAGA
>VZRW01005512.1:74612-463459 GCA_013398125.1 Aegotheles bennettii
GTCTCCATAACAGAAGTGCTCCAGCCCCCTGGGTATCTTCATGGACCTCCTCTGGCCTCACTACAACAGCTCCATCTCCTTCTTATGTTGAGGACTCCCCCTGACTTTCTGTTTACTCTCAAGCATGGGGCTGCACAAGATGACTTTTGTAGTTTGGCTTTAGGCAGCTCGGTGTACCCCCAAACACACACAGGGCCAGCAGCTTTCTACTGGAGAAACAGGGAAAATGCATTACACAGATGGGCAGACTGGGCAGTGGAGCCTCTAGTCAGCTGTGGGGATGGGTCAGGACGTGGTCTCCTTTGCCCCATCACACAATTTTCTTCTTCTATACAGTCTGGCTCAGTCCTCTTCCTGGTGTCCCTGAGCCCACCAGCAGACCCACGTGGCTGAGAGAAGATGAGCTCCAGCTGAGGACCCCAGTGCACATCATGTTCTCCTGCACCTGGAATTGCTTTTCTGCCCTGGACACACTCAGCCTTGAAGAAACTCAAGTGCTTCTGCAATTCTCTGCCAGTCAGCTCAGGCAGATCACACATCTCTGTGCCCAGAGGCCAGCAGTGGTTTTTGCCTCTGCTCAAACATTTAATCTGCCTCAGAAAACACACGCAGCAGGTGCCAAGCTACCAGCAGGTCCAGGGTTCACCTCCACACCCATACAGAAGAGCCAAGTGGCAGTGCTGCTGTGACAGAGGACTGCAGCAAGAACCATCTTATAAGGTCTCCCCCTTACAAGACACCTTGAAGCAACCATACCCTGGGAGATACCCTTTATAGTTGCATCCAAAGGCCAGTTCTCCCTCTCACAGGGTCCCACACCAGAAGGACAACAATAACAGCAATGAGAAGTGGGAGGACAAGCCAGGTGCCAGGGCAGCAAGTCGCCAGCTGGGATTAGCTCCATTTCTTCACACGCACAAACCCTGTGAGTTTCTAACAATGTCTGCTAACAGTGATTTCTCAGCAGGAAGCAGGTTTGTGGATCAGTATTTTCTCCTTTTCTCAGACTTCAGAGGAGAAGAAGGATGTCAGCTACCCCCCCAAAAAGAGTAAATAAACTGTGCAGCAACTTCACATGCAAGGAAATTGTTCATGTGTCCAAAATAGGTTTGAATGGGAGCAACCTAGGGGCAACACTCTACGGAGAAGACAAGATGCAGTGTGATCAAACTCCTGGTGCTCTGTTACTCAGGCAGGGAGGAGGGACAGTGACACTGTTCCCCTGCCCCATTTCACACCAGGAGCACTTCTCCTCCCAGCAGTGACATGCTCTGCTAACCTTGACCTGATGAAGGCTCAGGAAGGGACACCCGTATGGCTGGTGGGGTGGTGGTGGGGATGTTACTGCACGGAGCTCCTGCAGCCAGGCTCTGCAGCATCCCTGACAAGAGCCATATCTGCAGGGTACACACGTATGGCTGGTAAACTTCTGCAAACTCCTTATTTACCTGAATTTTGTTTTGTTTCCTTTTCACACGCCTCTCAGAGTGCTGTTGTCTCCCTGGCTCCGCAGATATGAGAAAATCATAGCTGATAAAAATTCCACTTCCGAACCAAAATTGCCACCACAGGGCAGAGCTGCAGGTGGGGTGATCCTGAACACTCATCATTGCATAATTTTATACAAAATGAAGGTATTAAAGCAATGCTTTTATACTTACAGAGCCCTTCGGACCAGATGTGATGGTGGAGTGTGTACTTACCGAGGCCATTTTTTAACACGAGCATCACTGAAATGGCACCCAGGAGGGATGAAGCAGAGGGGAAGGCTCTCCAGATCATGTTTCCTGGCAACATTTAAAGGGTTTTAGCATTGTGAGCAAGCAAACCACACAACAGTGCAGCAGATCAGGCTGCCATGGCATCACAATACCTCGACTAGGAGAGAGGAAGAAAGTAGCCCAAGTTTGGGCTACACAGCTCTCATCTGTCCAAGCCTGGTGACCCAGGAAAACACCTTGTGGTACCAAAAGGGGGAGTGATGAGTGCTCCTCACCATGCTCATGCAGCAGATGTGCTAAACCAAGTGAAAAATACCAGCAGCAGACTGCAAGTTAACATCAATGCTGCTTCTAATTTCACCTGTTTCACAAAATTGTCACTTTCCACCCTCTCCCATTTTAGACAAGAACTTATTTAATGGGAAATGTCTCCAAGAGAGCTGCTGAACCCTATTGGTAAGAGTCACATCAACACTCAGCGACCTCTTCCATGCACTGGGCTATGGGCACAGTTATATATTAGAAGACAGAGATAGTTTACAGCCTTAGTGATGTTTCCAGGGTTAATGATTTGTACCTGTGGAAGACCCAGAGTGGTCCAAACAGAACCTTTTCCTCTGGGTCATGAGCAGATGTGGCCTCAGCCCCGCTGACATTGCCCTTCTTACTGGCACCAACACAGTGCCATTGCTTTCTCCATTAATAAGAAAACCCAGGACTCTAAAGGGGTTTGTGGGAGCCCACGTGATATTCAGTGCTATAAAAAGACTATGTACTGTTATACTCTAGGAAGAGGAGGAGTGACTCAGTGTGACCCCTACTTCCTTCCATGGAAAGGTCTCCCATAGTGGTTCTGGATGTTACTGAAACCATGTCACTGCATGACTTCTATATGGTCTAATGGTCAGGAATATGATGGGATAAAGGTTGGACTTGATGACCCTAGAGGTCCTTTTCAACCATAATGATTCTATGACCCCAGGATCATCCACTGCCTACCACAAGGAGACCACCCCCAGGAGGCACCTGCTCTGCTGCATCTTGAGCATTTTCTTTAGTGGCTGTTTTGCAGACCCAAAGGTTTTCCTTTCCTCCACATGCTATAGAAAAAATCACATTGTAACACACAACAGCCTTCTAAGGGTCATAGCAAAATTTCAGCCTTGTTAAAAACCAGGCTTTTATTCATACATTGTTCCATCTTCAAAAAATTCTCTTCTTATGTTCCTCTCACCCCACAAATGGGATCATGAGCTGTTTATTTCTGGCTCTTCCCTACAAAGCTTGCTATCAACCGAGCCTCTTGAAAGGACCAAATGGGAAAGCACCAGATGTACGACTTCCTTGAAGAGCTCCAGCAGCTGGGAATGACCAAGGGCTGGCACTGATTCCTGCCTGCCTTCCCACCGAGCCTGAAACCAAACCATGTTTCATGTCTGGGTATTTCTGGGACCTCTGCAGAGCAAAAACACCACGTTGCTCCTTTCATTCAGTAACGCTGCTCAATGCTCCTGAAGTGTCGACAGCTGAAATCCATCTCCCTTTCACTCCTCTATAATTTCTGAGCAAGGACAAAAAATTACAAGCCATGGCCAGTGCTACAGCATAAAACCAGTTACAGGAGGCACAGAGGGGGGAGGCATCGCTGTATACACTCCCTGTGCCCTCAGACAGCAGCTCCTCCAAGGACAGCTGCTCCTTTGCCCATCTAACTTTGTACCAGAGAAGAACTTCCCAGACCTCCCAGCTTGGCCTCACTTGGTGAAGCAGCCAGTGCTCCCCAGAAGGTGAAGTGGCATTGCCACCTTTGCAATGACCTCAATTTCTGCCCAGCCACTTCCTAATCAGAAGTCAAGCCAGAAAAAAAAATAATCACGACACAGCCCTGAAGACATCAGCTTTAAACACACAACGTACAGCCCTTCCTACCATGATCCCCTCACCTCCAAACCCAGCCTATCTCATGAGGACACATGTTATAAACAGCACAGTGGGTGCAATGCATTTTAGAGCCAGAACCTGGCCAGCTGTGATGCTCAGAGTGACAGCCCAAGGGCAGAGTCCAGGCCATCGCTTCTGTCTCCATTTTAGCCTGGAGGAGACTGAGAGGAGACCTCATTGCCCTCTACAACTACCTAAAGGGAGGTTGGAGTGAGGCTGGGGTTGGTCTCTTCTCCCAGATTGCTGATGACAGGACCAGAGGAAATGGCCTCAAGTTCCGTCAGGGGAAGCTTAGGTTGGATATTGGGAAGAAGTTCTTTCCTGAGAGGGTGGTTGGGCACTGGAATGGGCTGCCCAGGGAGGTGGTGGAGTCACCGTGCCTGGGGGTGTTCAAAAAACGGGTTGATGAGGCACTTGAGGCCATAGTCTGATGGTCTAATGGTTAGGAATATGATGGGATGAAGGTTGGACTTGATGACCCTGGAGGTCTCTTCCAACCATAACGATTCTGTGATTCTATGATTTCCTGGACTCTACAGTCCTTTTTCTGGGGCAGTTGCTGCTCATGGACTAAGGGCAGGGATGAAGCTGTTTGACTCGAGATTCATTCAGCATTGTGGACTCCCTATCAGCAGGTGCTGGGTGCGAGCCATGCTGAGCATGTCCAGGCATTATCCCTTCCGAGAAACCCAGCAGGTAGGGCTGGAGGCTTCTCACACAACCTCCCTGGGAGGGGTTTCTATAGCAAGTAAAGTCAGGCACTCAACTGGTTGGATTAACCCTTGTTTGCTTCATAGAACAGGCTTCGTGAAAAACATGAATCTTTTTCTCACTTCTTTAATTTCTTCTGTGGTGCAGAGACAGCTATGGATCGATGAAAGTGTCTTCATCAATCACCCTGGATGGTTTTTGCTGGGTGGAGGATTGAAATGCTGAATCCTTCCTCTGCCAGTCCTTTCCGTGGTGGGGGGTAAAACATTTCCTATTTTCCATCACGTTATGTGAAGGTTAATCCCAGAGGATACAGCCTCCTAGCAGATTAAGTCACAGTTTCATAAATCAGTCTGGAAATTTGCCGTGCTTCATCCCAAATTTTCCATAGTTCAGCTTCTCTGATGGCTCCAAATGCTCCTCCCCTGCTCCCCACCTCTGGGGTGTTTATACCAACCAGATGCACTTGTACATAAACTAAAAATAACCCAAAATAGTAAAAAAAAGAAGTTTGTATTTACAAGTTGAGTCTGGTGCTCTTGGAATTAAACTCTAATTAGGTCAGTCATGTTCCCCTGGTAGGGTATGAATGATAGTGCTGGAAAACAGACAATTTATAGACACCCAAAAATAGCTCATCCTGCTGTTTTGTAAGAAAGATGTGTTTTCTCTGCCCTGTGCTGAGGACATTTGCAATCAAGGCCACTCAGGCACACAGGTACCAGTCACATGGTGCAGCTTGGTCCCACAGGCAAACCTGGCCTGTGCCTCAGTTTCCCCCTCCCAAAGAAGGGATATTAATCCTTCCCAATTGGACAGGGTGCTGAGGTCACCTGTGCTTGTAAGGCATTTTATCACTCTTGACATGAGGTTCCAGGCTATATTACACATATTTGTTTTTTCAGACTTGCCTTTCATCCTTATCTGCACCATCTGGTTAGTGCACAAAGTGCAAGTCCTTGTATGAGCTCAGATTGTCAAGGATCAGGGTGAAGAACAGCAGATCTATGGCTTCACAGCTGTGTGCACTGTTGCTCTGCTAGGGCACATACCCAAACCAAGTCAGCACGAGCAGTGCACTAAACCCCCTAGAAGTTGCACAATGTGAGGAAGTACCTTTGGATGACATCACAGGTGCTGGTCACGTCCTCCTCTGATGCAATATTGTCACTGTCACGAGTTGGTGATTTGCTCCATACAGAGGTGCAGACTCTCTGATTGCACAAACAACTTCACTGCTTTCAGCACCGCTGAGAAATTTGCCTTGTAAAACTTTGCAGAACGACTTCAGACTTGTCTGATTTAGGACCACCCCAACTCGATAACGAATGGTGATGAACATGCCACATGCTGACCTCATGAAGGTCTCTACTGGCTTGGGAAGCCAGCGGCCACGTTGCCTTGGCTTAGAGGGACGTGCCCTGCATTTCCAAGGAAACAAAAGAGCAAAGCAAAAGGACTGCTGTTCTTGGGGCACAGTGGGAGTGAATGAAAACCCAACAAAAATGTGTGTTCAGATAAAGTCCCTTTTGATTTTGTGGGAAATACAGGTTTGAAATGAAAATAGTTGGTGAGGCAAAAGGAGTAGAAAAAAAACCCCACCACCATCACCAAGAGGCAGGCTTAAAAAAACCCTCAAATATAAAAGGAGCGAGGAGAAAAATAAATAACCCTGGAGCAAAAACGCAGAGGGAAGAAGAGGAAACAAATGAGACAAATAGCAGGAAAAGGGTCAGTAATGAAAGCCCAGATTACATGATTCAGCCAAGCCATTGCTTGTGCTGTTCAGGGTAGGGCGGGAAGCCAATCTGTTTTCTCTGGTATTGTTTAGGCTACAAACGCCGTGGCAGATTTCCCATCCACTCCCGTGTTTGTGTCCATGCTCCACTCTTAACCACAAAAACGTATGCGGAGGAAACGCAGCCAGAGAAGAGTAAGGGCTGGAAGTGGGAGGATGATACACTTCGGAGCTGAATGACCTCGAAAAACCACTTCTGCATCTTACAGCAATTCTGCAGAATAATGTCTCATTCACCAAATGCTATGGCGTGAGGATTTTCATCTTCAAAATGGGTACATTGATACTTCTGGTTATTACAAGCTACCAGTTGCAGAGGGCTGCCTGTATTTATACAACAGTGCATTATTTACAATGTCCTTTTCAGGAGCAGGAAAATACAAGTTAGCAGTTTGACTCCCTCCCCACCCCCCTGCCACTTGGAAAACATTGATTTCTTGCCCTCATTTCTCCCACCAGAGCTGCAGCTGACCTGATTGTGTTTAGTTTACTCCTGCGGGCCAGATGCTCAGCTGGTGAACAGCACCAACAACCACCCTGGAGTAACAGAGTTGCCCCGGTTTCCACCCCTGGGATCAGGTCCAGCCTCCCCAGCATCAGCACGTTTGCAGGAACCGATTAACAGCTGCTACAACGCTGCAAGGGGGGACAAATGTCATTTGCAAGAGGACAAAAGCGTACAAAATAGTGGCCCCAGAGGTTTCAATTTCTGAATGGGCTTATCTCTCCATTATTAAGAATCTAGAGGGAAGGTTATCACTGCAAAATAACAAAATATTTAAGGCTGATCAAGTTTTGGGTGGAAATTATTGGAGAATGTGATTTTAGCTGAAAAGCAAAGGAAGATTATAAGATTTTACAGTCCCACAAAGAATTTCAGCCCATGTTACATTTTCACCACCCTGAACTGTTAACTCCTCAGCATGCCAGAGAAGCACCTAGAAACTTCTTCAAGCCAAAAATAACAGAAGAGGCTGGAAAATATTCCCCTCCACCCCAATAAATGTACCAAGGACACACACGTTTCAAAAAGGGTTCTTTTAATTAGAAGCAAGTTTGCAAAAGAAGAAGTAACTTTCTCATATAAAATAGTGGAGTGGCGAAGGTGAGGCTAACAAGAGGTGTGGAACAAAAAATCCAGGGCAAATCCCCAAGGAGACACTGAAGTAAAAGCAATGATCTGATAACCATAATACACCAACGGGTAACTCAAACACGGCTGTGTAAGGTGGTCCTACCCCTAAACTGACGGCAGATACCAAACCAGAGGACGGACTCCATCCCAAGAGTGGCAAAGTGATCGGCTACAAACTCACCACAATACCTTGGTCTTGCACCTTTCTGCTACCCGAGAGCTCCCACTGCAGTTGACAGATCCCAGCACAGCCCAGGAGCTTAATGACGTCAAAAGGGGAGCACTGGTGGCATGTCCCAGGCGACCCACCTGTGGAACACCACCACGTCACATTAACAGAAAGGTTTCATTCCCAGATCCAGATAATCATACATAAATGGGAAAACACTTGGATATAGAGCTGTGTAACCCCATTCCAGTCTCTATATCCAGCAATTCAAGCCCCAAGAAAGTGCACAGTGATCAAACAAAATCAAAAGAATGAATTTCCTGCCAAGTCTTGTGGCTCCAAGGCCATTTAAAATGGGCAGGTGGCAGCTTTGAGAAGATAAAACTCTGAGTCAGAGCCTGAATCTCAAGTCCCAGTGGTATTTCACTCCTTGTTCAAGCATATCTCATCTGTGTCATGTGTGTGCTTATCAGTTCTCTACTACCAGGGGTGGCAAACTTTACACCTTCACAAAGTGCAAGCCAACTTCCTTTGCCTGGAAGGGGCTGGGGGTGCAGATGTGGGGGAGCAGAAACGGAATACAGAGTATGAAGAACTGAAGAGCCTTGTCAAGTAAAGTGATTTAAGGCCAATGCCCAACCCAACGTATTCAGTCTTGGGGTGTACATGCTCCTAATTCAATGTTGGCATTCCATAAGGAGGTTTCAATGGATATTGTGCAACCACACCATCATGTGTGTGGCTTTGTGTAAACACCACAGCAACACCTCCCCGTGTGACCTCTAATAATGCCATGGTGTTGTATGAACTCCACACAAGCTGGTGAAAAGCTACAAACACAACCTAAGCAACACGGTGGAATTACCAGGAGCTCCAGGTTGAATACGTCTGGTTCAGAGTTCAACCTGCTCATCTAGCAACTGTTCTGTGATGGCTTTTCCTCTCCAAATACAAGCCCTCATTGAGTGTGCTCTTCTGGCTGCTATTCATAAAGGAGATCACTACAGATAGGAGGTTTTTGGATCATAGTCAGTCTTACATGTCATAGGTTTCTAGGACTTCAAGGTTTCTAATGGCCCTGCCAGAGGTTATCTTTCTTGTGTTTTTTGGGTGTGTTTAATGTTGGGATTTTTTAAAGTTTCCTGATAAATTCCTTTTCTGAAAGGATTTTTCTGAAACAAGTTTTATCTGAAAACAGCAAGTGGGAGAAGACACCAGTGCTCTATGTATAACCAGCTAATCTCTCCTCCCTTTTTGGAGAGCAGATTGGATAATCTTTGGATGACCCAATGGATTTCTTGAGGGAAGCAATGACAACGATAACAAATGTATCCCTGTGTCAAGACAGACTCGGATATTTATTCTAAACAATTGCTACAGCAGCTTCTGGCAGAGACCTGGGCATAAGCAGGAAAAATGAGCTCTTGGCCCATCTGCAAAGCATCACTGGCTTAAACACTCAAAATGGAGAGGAAAAAAAATAAATCCTTTTGGGTAGTTGATTAGTTTATTTTTCTGTATGTTTTTTTTTCTTCTCCAGTAATGCCAACTGCTTCCAAAAGTGGAATCGCTGGCTGCAGTGTGATTCCTTTAGCAAATGCTGATGAAAACCCTTTGTTCTCTTTGCTCTCACTTCTCCCTGCCTTCTCCACGAAGGCGTTTCTCCTACGCGTGACTCCAGGTGGGGAAACATAAGCTGGCACTGATGAAAGTAAGAAAACATTGCCCTCTCCTGTCCCTCCTCACCACCACCACTCGCACTCCAGCAGCGCTGGTTGTGCCCCAACATCAGAGCATTAAAAGATGAGAATAGAAAATATTCCACCCAAGGGCATGGGTTTACGTGAGGGATGCACCATGTGTGATACAGATGCTTGGGGGATAAAATGCTCCCCTAAGGGTGGGCTGGAACAGTACAGCTCCTTCACTTACATGCACTTTTGCACATGGTTTATGATAGGGACAACCTGAGGTTCAGTGCTGTTGGGAGCACTGGGAGAATCGCTGACAGCGGTGGCTGGGAGGGGGGTGAAGACTGGAGCACATTTTTCCTACAGGAAATTGGATATTTTCATGGGTATTGCATGAAAAATGAGCTCCTATTACACCGTTCCCTGAAATGTCTCGCTTGGTCATTTCATTATGCTGTTTTTATTTTTTTAGGAACAGCCATCAAGGGACCTGAGAAACATGGGAAAATAAATAAATAAATACAAATAAAATATCCTAAGAAGGCATTTCAAATGTAAACCTTCATTTTTCAAGACTGTCCTAAACAGGAAGATGGAAACAGAAGTGGATTTGATGGCTGAAGTTATTGTAACATGACAACTACTCTTTAAAAGTTGTATTTCAAGGCTGTGATTCCCAAAGATTACAGTTATGAAAGAGAGCTTTCTTGCTAACCAATGCAGCGTTTCCTTCCAGATAGAACAATTTACCTGATATCCAAGGTAAATAAAACCTACCCATTCATCATATTTCACAAGCACAGCATGCTAACAAGAAGGCACAGGCATCATGCATGCAGCTATACAGCATCCTGGGCAGCAGGACACGTATCCTATGCCCATAGGAGGGGTGAGCAAAGCAATGCACTTCCATGCTCTGCAATTGCCTAAGTAAAATAAATCCACATGTAAGAAAAGCCAACTGCTGAACAAAACCAAGCCGAGAGTGACAATAGTGTGGACTGGACTGGAACAGAAATACCTCTGTTTGGATCAACAGGTACTAAAGGAATCACACCTAACCTTTTCTTTCAGCAGCAGTCAGAAGAAAAGGGCCATAGAGCCAACTCAGCAGGCCCTTAGCAGGTTCAGGCTTTTTAGTTGCAGATGGCTCTGAGAAAAAAAGAATAGTCTCTTCTCCTCGCTTTATATAGATCCTGCTGCTCCCCATGTTGTCCTTCAGTGCAGCAATGGACACAGACTTCATTTCCTATATTTCCCATGGTTTCTTTGCTTTTTTTGCTCAATGTGGTATCAGATCAGCCCCAGGAAGTAACTGTAGCTTACACCAATTCAGATCTGGTAACATCCAGGAGATATGGAGCTACTCACACTACGTTTTCCTTTGTGGCAAGCTCTTCAGTGTTTGATTTACTTTCTACTAATCTGCATTCCTTAGTGGTCCTTGAAAGGCTCTGCCAGTAGCACTACCACTGCTCTCTCACACCTGTTGGGTAAACACCATTAAAATTCCAACAGCAATTGCATTGCTATGTCACACGTATATAAAACAAGGTGTTTAAAATATGTAATCTGATGTAGGAAATAACAAAGGAGAAAGAAAACAAACCAGAAAGTCATGTAGGTAATTTTGGCTAAGAAACAAAAAACTCAGACTGCAAACAAATTTTTGTCAGTTCAGTAATTAAAGCAAAGTCTATATGGCTTAAGAGAACAGTCAAAGTGCACAGAAGGCAGTGGGTTTTTTGTTTGCTTTGCATTCCTCTTCACAGTAAGCTCCATGTCATCCTCTTTGGAGCTCCTTCTCCATCCCACACACATCCTATCCAGGTGCAGAGAGTGGGATGGTTCACAGGGTTTTGGCTCAAGCCCGTGTCTCTGCACATCCCTTGCCATCTAATGAGCTTTGGATCATTATCCCAAACTCAAAAGCCCTTAAACACACCCACTGGAGTTTTTTGGTTTTGAACTTTTTCTTTCTGGAGCCTTTGGAGAGGAACAGCAATCCAGTGCCAAAGCTATCCAGAATCTGTATGCACCAAGAGGAGCAGTGCTCAGAGGCAGTGCACCAAAGTAAAAGCAGTTCTGAGATTGTTTGCCCTGTCCAAGAAGAAAGGGGACAGCAGGGCAAAGCCTACCCTTGGACCTCATCTGTTCAGGTGAGGTACCACCAGGCTACTTCTAACCAGCCCCCAAGGGCAGGAACAGTCACCATAATCAAAGCCAGGTTGGTTTCAACAACCTGCCTTGAAGACACCACCACTCAGTGCCACAGCTGTGTCACATCCCCACAGGGACAATCTGCAATAGTAACAGTGCCCACACGTCCCCTGATGGGACATTGACAAGCAGCAGAACACCAATTTCCCTGGTTGACCGACATCCACCTGGGAGGACATGGCAAACACTGGAGTGGCAAGGACTTGCCTGCTTCCAAACTCACCTTTAGAACTCTTGCAGAAAAAGCTTAGTGATCCAGGACTGTTGCTAGGTCCAAGGGCTGGACTTGGATTCTTTAAACCCCTGACAACTTATTTGTGAGTAAACAATTTGATGCTAAACATGACAGACTGAGGAAAAGGATAGAAAAGAAGAAAACAAAAGGGGAGCTGTATAAAAGGATGGAAAATAAACTAAAAATCCCCTCTCTTCTTCCCAAAGGTTGTAGCTTCAAGTGCACAAAGCAGACTGTAAACGTGCACAAGGTAATTCCTGACCCTAATGCTTGAAAAACCTTGTTAGCTTTATTTGGAGACACTTTGTTGCTTTTCCCAGATATGAAGCTGAAGAATCGATAAAAGGCACCAGTGGACACCAAAACTCACCCAGTCCATGTGATGTGTCTTTGTACTAAAAAAATAAAATCAAACCCAGCTACCATGTACTTTTTTTACAGACCAGTAAGCAGCACTGCAGAGTCTGGGTGAGAAAGCATGCTCAACTTCTATTGACAGGGCAGGATAACTTTGATGATCAAAAATCTCATCAATTAGTAGGCTCTCTAGCTTGTCACTGCCATCTTAATTGAAAGATTCCTCTGGCTTGCTGGGTTGTGTCCTTTGACTTGTTAAAGAAATGACCGATTCAAATGGCACAGGCAGTTCACAAGGGAGGATTAGAGCCACACCAAAAATAAACTGACCTTGCATCTGAATTCTTCCCACTCGCTTCACCCACCGCTGCCTACAGTGCTCTTTTGAGTCACCTCCTCTTCTAAAGACCCTGGAACTGGAATATTTAAAGGATGCAGCAGGTCCCATTTCAACAAGAGAGAAAAGCAGGTCAGTAATTCAGTATAAACACACCAGTAGTGAGCCTGGAGCAGACACAGTGACACATCAGAGCCTAGGGTGATCAGCCAGTGCTCCTAATGTGGGGAGCAGCAATGAGGAGAGGAGAGAGGAGGTGTCTGCTTTTCACTGAAGAACTTGTCCCTTTTCTATATTTTCCTACTTGACCTTGATGACAGGAAAAAAACAAAGAGAAAAAAAGAAAAAAAAAAGAGTAGAGAAAAAGGAAGAAAAAGGAGCCTGGGAGGTTTTATGTTTTCTCTTCAAATCACATCACAAAGTCACTCATTGCACCTAGGGAATTCACCTCCTTGTTTGGGAATGGGGGGACAGGAGGAGAGGAGAGAAAGAGAGAGGGAGGAGAAGGGCATGGGAGCTGCTTCCTGAAGCAGTGTTACAAAAAGCGGTTAAAAAACCCCTACTATTCACAAGTGGTTAAAATCATCACTTTTCTGAATTCCTTTTTTTTTTTGTCTTTAAAACAAAGGTTCAGCTAGTTCAGCTCCGGATTTTTAGAGTTGATTGTCTTCAGAAAAAAAGAAAAAAACCCAAACCAACCCCAGCCTCATTCGTGTTCCCATCTGTTTCTACCCTGATAGAGAAGTTACCCACAGTTCACTGCACTGGTCACACACACACACAGTCACTGCGACCAGTCCCTCCCAGTGCCGCCGGCGGTTCAGCTGCATCCTCCAGCCCCGTCTCAGACGAAGGAGGAGAACCCTGTCACTGGAGTCCTGGAGCCAGGCGCCGGCTGTCCCGTTGGGGTGTACACCCCTCCTGAGCTCTGTGTCGTGATGACAGTCTGGAAATAGGGTTCTGCCTCGCTGGCGGCGCACTCCTCGTATCTGTAGGATGCCGGGTGCTTCACCCCTTTCTGCTGCCGCTTCCAGGAGTTGTAGTACGTGGGGTCACTCATGTAATGGTTCACAAAGGAGTGCTTTGGCAACTCGTCTTCATAATCTGAGTCAGTGGCCTGGAGCATCAGGGGGAAAATAAATAAAATAAAAACCATCAGCACCTCTGATTTAGCCTGTTCCACTCTAGCAGAAGTCAGAGCTAAGTTTCATAGCACCAGCTGGCAACAGCCGTAATTTCCGGGTAGGATGGTTTGCAGCCCAAGTGCAATACACACTTGCAGAAAAGCCCTGTGCTCTGGCTTAGCCAGGCTTTGCTGCTGGAGGGAAAGTCTCCAGACCAATGCTGGCAATAAGTGATGCAGAGAAATCCCTTCTAAGTCACTGCAGGGTGCTGTGAGGGGAGCCAGGAGTTCCTGCTTCAGCAGAAGATGCAGGGAAGTGTAAAGATGTCACCGAGAAACCAACAGCTTTCAATCACATAATCAACAGGACTGCAACTACAGTTGTGACTGAGAATATCTCTTCTGATGCAAGGACAGAAAGAACATCTTCCCTGCAAGCACGCTGGAGTCAGCCAGACCTGCTGTTGTTTGTGGTGGTCAGACCAGGCCACCTGCACAGGCCTCTGCATTTGGCTTGCAAGCCCTGTTGAACATTGAAAATTAGTTGTATCACTGAAAGGGAATTAAGCAAAACTGCATATTTTTTCAGGCAAGCAACTCGAACTGTTTGTTCCAGCTGATTATTGGTGGTACTACAAGGCACACAACCAGCAGCAACAGAAGAGAGAGAATGTAAAATCTGGAAAAGAAGAGCTGCCAGGCAGGAGTTGCTTTCTTGGGATGGCTCAGGCACTGCTCTGTGTTCAGTGCAGATCTTACCCCTTGAAACATTTATGCACGGTGGCTGAGTAGCTTCAAAGCTCACATTAACATCAAGCGGGAGCTCTAGTGAGATGTAACCACATCAGCTTTGTGCATCTGCCCCTCCTCTGAAGCACCACTGCTGTGATGCAGCTGGAGGAATCACAGAGGGCTTGTACATCTCCTCCGAGTACAGAGACCATGGCAAAGCCTTGGCTGTGGTATCCAAGCGCACATTCTCCTGTTCCCATGAATGTTCCCACCAATAACAGCCACATCCCATACAGCACACAAACTTTTACCCAGTCATTTCCATATCTCACACCTTCTCTCAGAATCTCTGGTTTGAGCGTGCAGAAGCTTTTATTCCCTTTCTTTCCCTGGCTGATAATCTGCATAGCTGATTCTAAGGCAATTAAATATCAAAGTAGTAGCTGCCTAAGACATACAAGAGGGAGATGGGTAAGTGCAGCTCGTAACTGTTAGTTGCTGCAATTAGTTTCAAAGTGTTGGTATCGTTCTGATCTATGACACCACACAGCAAACACACATCCTTCTTGATCCTGCCTGCCACACAGCTAGCCTCTCCCCCTCGAAAGCTCCTTTTTAATGGTCTCTGAAGAACAATCCTCAAACGCCTTGCGAACCATCATTTGAAAAGGACACCGTATCCATCATCCCACTTCTTTGCTTAAATAGCTGTTTCAGTACTTTTTCGTGCCCATTTTCTAGCACAGATGGTGATGGACAGGGCTGAAAATTTTTTTCCTAGAGTTTTCCAAAAGTTTGAGCAAAGCAGCTCTTCACAGCTTTGCAAAGTTTCCCTTCCAGTGTTAACCATGCTCTGGCTCTTCTGGAATTATGCACCGTTTGATTATTTTAAGAATGCAAAGCTTCAGGTGCCTTGACACGTCATTAATATTACAACAAAACCCTACCAGCATTTAGTAACTTATCCAGAAGGAATTCAGCAAGTCTATCTCCTAGAAAAATGCTCCTTTGCACCAGCTGCCAGCCTTGGGAATCCAACATCCTACTCCCTCCAAAGACCTTCCTCAACAGCTGTTTTTTGTGGCATGCCTGGAATATCCCCAGATTTGGACTACTTCACAGCCAGTGGGTGCAGAGAGTAGCTCCAGAGTCTTGGCACCGCTGCAGGGAACATCCTGCCAGCGTTGCCCTGTCTATTTTTGTAAGGGGCTCCAACAAAAGTGCCTCTGATGGCTGCAGATGTGGCAGCATGGCAGGGCACGGCAGCAACAGCTCAGGCAGGCTGGTCCTCAGCTGCAGAGGCAACCAACTTTACCTGCAGACCAAAAGATGCCCAAACTCTGGTTTTCTCTGTTCTTATTAAGAAACGAGTTGTTGCACTTTGGACCAGACCAGAATCTCCAAACATTCTGCTGTAGCTCCATAGTCTATGGTAGTGTTAAAAGTGTGGGGTGATGATGTGGGCATCCAGAACAAAAGCCTCTGCATCCTGAGCAGAGGCAGATTGTTATGGACCACTCACCAGGAGCAGCACCTGAAGGTGTGAACTCCTTTAGCTACTATGGATGTACTCACTCCATCAAAGGCTACCACTGCCCTGGCCATGTCTTTCTACTGCTTCCCCAGTTCACCACCACTCTTACTGACTTGGATGTGCTCAGCCACCCCCCAGAGAAACAAACTCCTCCTGAAGAGATGGATCACGTCAGCTGAGTTGAGGTGTCATAAACATAAGGAAAAAAAAATAAAATAATTTTTAGTGTCTCCTTACTGGTCTTCCTGATGTCCCCAGAGACATACAGAAACATAAACACAAGTGAAAGGCTGGAAGCCCTAAGGAAAAATGAAGAGAAGATGCTGTATCCAGAAGACTGACACATGAGTTGATGGGTATAATAATCCTGATGCAGCCACTTGATTTCTGTCCATAGCTAGGAGAAAAATACTCGCCCATGGAACTAATATAATTTCTGTACCTAAGCCAAGTTCTTTTGAGATTGCCAGAAGTCAAGATAATAAAGAGGAGAAATACTGGGAACACTTTTAGATGGGCTGCTGCCATTTGAAATGCAGTGTCACTTGGGCTTGCTGTGAACAGAAAGAGGGGAATATAAAACAATACTACCTGCTGATCATCTGTCCATTAATTAATCCATTATACCAACTGAAAGAGAACACTAATTAGGTGTAAATTAGGCCAGTGTCTTTCAGAAGCAACCTTCATGAAACATATGTAGCTGCAGTAACTTCAGCCTTTCACTGTCATTAACACTGATGCTGGAAAGGATAACCTGCTTTTTAGTGTCGAAACAATGTGTTTCCTTTGTGTTTCCTTCAGAATAAGCAGGAACTGACTCTTCTGTGCGTGTTTCTAAAGTATCTTCTAAGGTCTGCTCCGAACAAGGTACAAATAACCACCCTTTCCAGCAAGGAATTCTCTAAACTGCCATCCCATATCTCTCTCTGCCCTGATGAAAATCAAGGAGTAGCGAGACAAACCTGTTTTGCATGACAATACAGACAGCTTATACTAGAGGATTATTTTTTAGTGGTTTTTAAACTGTTGAGTAAATAGAAATGCTGCAGAGCTTTTTGCTTTGTTTTTGTTTTCTTTTTTCCTTTCCGTGTGACTGTGGCTTTGTTACCTTGGAAACCTCCATAGGCTGGAGCGTGATTGGGTGTGCGGTGACATTACAGACTGTCAACCAAAAGTGCATGGATGCCTATGAAACAACAAATACAAAAAAAAGGGAGGCTATTTAAGTATTTCACTGACAGCAAAAAATGCTGTTCAGAGGTAAGTCAGCAACCAGAATTGTCTAGATTTGTCAACTGTAAATCTGAAAATAGTTCCAGTTATCTATTTATTTTTTTTTTTTTAAATAAAGTGACTGCTTGAGATTATTTCTAAAAATGTAGATGGCAGCAGTTTGGTTGTTTTTGGTTTTTTTTTGGTTGATGTCAAATGAATATGCTGTAAGAGAGACAAGGTAACCTAGTATGTGAAAAGATTTCTCCAGACACGGGAACCCCTGCTTATTTAATGTGTCACCTGCAGCTGGTTTCCACGTGGTGCCCAACTTGTCACAATCACTGGAGAACTTTATTGGAAACAAGTTAAGTCATATCCCCTATTAAGTGTTAAGTGGAAATTTATAATGTCTTCCTACAGAGCTGAGAAAGCAAAAGTCAGACTGCAGAGAGCAGCTGGGAAGACCAGAGCATTGCCAGGGTTCAGCACTGACTGATAACAGGCTCAATCTGTGAGGATATTAACTCCTGAAAACAGTTTCTGGGAGACCACAAGGACATGTGAGAACAAACAAACAACATCCTTCCCTCCTGTAAAACTGCTCTTCCACAGCTGGATGGCACCGCAGATATATCATCAAATTTCTGTAATGGTGAACACCAGTTTCTTCAGATGATCTGTCCAGAACCTCATCCACTTGACTCATTATCTAAAAGCCTATTATTATTAATCATTTAGAAATCACACTCTTAGCACTCTCTTGTGCCATACCTGCCAATTAAACTACTTTAACCTCATTAACAGTCCTGGTGCTTGGATTTCATGACATGAAGTTAACCACTTGATTTATGAATATTAAGAGTCCTATTTGGTCTGCTTGGTTTTCTCTTTGTTTCTCTCTTGATCTCCTCATCAGGACAGAGCTCAGAGGAAGGCTCCCAGGCAGCTCTGTTGTTAAGTGCAGTCAGTCAGCTCGAGGGTTTCTCGCAGACTTCTTCATGTTCAGTAAACCCCACGAGGCTCAAAGTCAGCGAGCTTCCTTCTTTTCCATATAAAATCTTGGCACCTCAGGCAACATGGGTAAGACTAAGCAGCAGCAAGATGACAGGCGGGTTGAAAGCAAAAGCACTGTTCTTGGCCCTGCCTGCTCTTACGTGCATTGTATTAAGTGGAATTTGAGATCCATGCAAAGATGTATTAGAGGAAAACAGCATCAGGACCCCCTTTGTTGCAGAATACCAAATCTGTGGAGAGTTCTTATATGAAAAGATGTCTAACTCTTCATACAATGGGGAGCATTTCTGCTTGCTAAGAGAGATGGAAATTCAGAAATTCTCAGAAAACAGAACTCGTCTGTTAAGATCTCCTTTGAGAATAGAAACAAACAGAACACAAAAGACAGACAGGAAGAGCTAATAGGTACAGGAAGACTTGAGAAGAGGGTGGTCAACCATCTATGCCCACCTCTGCCCCAACCCACCCCCACCTCCTGTCTGCACCAGCCAACGTAAACAACATTTTCAGGCTGATCAAAAGGCAGCATCTCCTATTGCTACCTCTACTGGGAGCGTATTAACATTTCATGCCTAAAAGCACTCCCCACCACACAAATAACAAGCATCAAAGACATTATACAGAAGGGCTGCATATCTAAGCCTGAAGGAAAAACAGGAGGCGTATTTTGTTCACGTACTCCCATGCACACACAGATTCACAAAAACACTAGAATCTCAATTGAGACCTTCAGGCTCGACTGCAATACACAGTAAATAAATAACATTAATAATAGCCCGAGAAAAAAAACAAAAACCACTTTCTTCTCTGCTGTACAAACAGTGCATAGAGAAGGCAGCAATGACACCCTCTTAAGTAGACTTTTGCGCATTACCAGGAAACACCACACGGGGCATTGAAATGAATGTCAAAAGGTGCCGGCGCTAAATTCATGATCATGCTCAGCAAACTGTTTTAATGACAGGTTTAATGCTGGGCTGTTACAGTGACATGACCAAAGCACCATGGGTTTAATCTGGAGGGTAACTCTTGTGTGTCGCACAGACAGCAGCTCGAGCTGAGCCAAGGAACTCTGCCTGCTCCATGGGTCAGCCACGGGGCAGCACAGAGCAGCAGGCTGTCCGTGGTAATTAGCAGGAGGTGAGAGGTAGGTAGCCAGAAAAAGCAGCTGTAGCTGCAGGTGCAGAAAAGCTACAGATGAAAACTGTCATCTTCCCTCACTGCTTGCTGCTCTTGATTTATTCTCGCTAGAAGGGTCAGCTTATGGAGTGGCTTGGCCCACTGCTCACTTCTTGCGCTGTCGGTTCAGATTCGTCAGGATCTCAGCTGACAGCACATGATTTTAGAGACAGATTTACCTTTCTGGATATCCCTTCAAGTCTGTATATTCACCCGTGGCCACTGTTGGGCTTTTACAGATGACAGGCGCTTTCTTTCTTCTTAAGGGGGGTGTAAGACACAAGATGGAGCACTGCCAGATAATGCCAGCAGACACCCACCTTCCTTGAAGAACAGAGTCTAGAGGCAACCCTAGCAGAAGGCTCGTCTCAAGTTAGTCTAAATCTGTGGGTTGGGGTGTTCAGAAAGCTGAATGCTGGGCTCTCCCAGCCATGGCTATGTGCTCCCTGGCAGGTTACACACACCCCACTTACCTCCTCTGCTAAAGAGGCAGCAGTTATCACCATGCAAGACGGCTCTTCCAAATCATGGTGTTTGCTGTAGCTGTCCAGAAAAGGCACTGTGAAAGCTTCAAACCACACCCCATCCTTCAGCCAGTGCAACAGTACAAAGTGTGTGCTCGTTATTTTGCAGCATATATGCATTTTCTCAAAAGTGCTCCACATTTGCAGCCCACAGGCTGTGGGGCTCCATAGGGATGTGCAGCCCCTTCCCCAGAGGACAGCACACACGGGCTGAATGATGGCACTTGCCTTTCTATGTAACACTGGAATACTGGGAACACTTACCAAGGTCTGGAATCTGCTGTGGCTGGGTCTTGCCTGTCATTTTTTTCTTTTGCCATTTTAATTTTAAGATGTGATGTTAACAGCCTGGTGAACTGGACATTTGAAAGTCCCCAGGACAGACAAACAAGGACAGCACAGTGTAATGCAGATATGGGATTGGGGCTTCAAAGACTTGCCAGGATTCAGTGGGAAAATCAATGTCGGCAGTGACTGGGCAAGACTTGGCAAGGCAAAGGGAAACTCTTACCTCTGACTCTGACACTTCTAAGGGCTTCTCATTCAGGCCCAAGCCCTCGGTCAGCACAGCTCCGTTGTACTTGTTGCAGATATCCTCATCGGAGTAGTGCAGTCCCCCTGGGCTTGGGCGAGGAGGAGACCTAGGAAACATAAAGGGCGTCTGAATGGGATGTCATCATTTCTCTGAAATGACGCAATTAAATCATGCTTAGAAGCCAGAATCACAGCCTGAAGCAGTGACTTGGGCATTAAAGTCCTCCCTAGATCCTCCAGACAACAGTCTCTCCCTTTTGCCTATTTAAAAGTTGCTTGAAGATAGATAAAAAGCCATTTCCAAGAGCATGGGGTTCCCAGCTTCTTACCTGGTTCCATTCTTCTTCAAGAAGGTGCTCTTGATGTTCAGGTGTCTGCTGTTGAGCTCCAGAGCTGTGAAGCCTCCATTATCCAGGGTGACAGACTCGTCCACATTAGAGATGGTTTTACCTGGAGCCAGGCAGTGAAAGATTCAGCTGAAACAAAGGCACTTTTCCCCTCAAATACAAATGTAAGAGCTAACTTTTCCTTCTTCGTGTTTTATGACAAAAATCTCTTTACTTTTCTTACTGGCAAATGAGAACAAGCAGAGTGAAGGAGCTTATCAGGAGTGTGAATGGGCAGAAGGAGCCAGAAGAGGGGAAAGGAGGAGTCATGGATGGATGCATTTCATTCAGAAGTATCTAAATTAGTGCAGATGAAATGTGCTTCCAAACTGCTTGTTCTTGTCTTTTGACTACAAATAGAAACTAGGTGACTAATTCAGGTGGCCACTGAAGATGTCCTAAATCAAGCGTTGTGAATCCCATTCATGCTGACTGAAGCAAAGCAAGAGAAAGTAGAACTAGGAAAGGCAGAAAAAGAGGAAAAGGAGAAGAAAAAAAAGGCAGGAAAGAAAGGAAGAGAAAGGGTGAGTGGATAGCAAATGGGAAAAAGATGTCAGAGATGTAATGAGGATAAGATACAGATATGAGAAATCACCGGACAATGTAGGGCAGGGAAGAGGACAGGGGACTGGCAGAAGAGGGAAAATACAGCAAAGAATATTATTTCTTGTGATCAAATACAGCAAGAGCTTATTCTCTCTCATGCTTGTTCTTTGCAATCCCAAAGGTGTGAGCTCAGCTCGTGTCCTGGGGAGAAGCGCTGGTTGCACATCGCCACTCTGCAGCAGACAGGTGCTTTATCATTGGCTTCAATGCCAGTGCTACATTAAGACTCAGTGTGAACACTGATATCTGACAGTACAGGTCAGACCTGTCTTTTCATGTCTGTCCCCCAAACACAGGGTAAAACTAAGAAGATGAGAGATTTCCTATGAGCTATGCATACAAATATGTAATAGTATTAACTCGGTAAAATGCCGCTCTATTCATACATCTCATACCCATGGGACTGAAATCTGATTTTCTAACACTTGTTAGGAGTGAATTATAAAGAAAGAGAAGATCTTCACTTTGGGACTGAATTACTAAATACTCCCTGGAAGACTCCTTCATTACATTAATCACTAAGAATGGGTAGTGCAAAGACCCATCCACTAGATCTTACTCATCAACGTGCCTTTTTTGGCACCTCCTGACTTCAGAGCACTATTTTGCTGGAGGTGGAGGAGGCTATCAGAGAAATACACATGTGAGCAACTCTTCCAGGACTTTATCAGACAGAAGAAAAGGTAAAATTAATATTCAGAGCTCCAGAACGAGATATTTTGGAAGGGGACTATTTGAATGCTCCTAGGTTATAGAACAGGCAGCTCCTGTTTCCTTTCACAAAGGAGACTGGTAAAAATTGTAAGTGAAGGAAAATTCAAAGCTCGATGTTCATTGTGCTTTGAAGTCTAACAGGTCCAGATAACCAAGCCACCTCCTAGTTGCTTGGCCCACAGCTCAGCAACTGCAGCTTGGCTTAGGGAATGAATATGAGATGCAGGGCACTCTATTTAATATAAAGGAGCCGTGATACAGTCCTCACACACAGAGACCTAGAATATTTGCATTGGGTAAGGCCATGGAAAAGCAGAATCTTTCTCCCTCTCCCCATCAGTTAACGATGACAAAGCTGAATGAAGTCTCAGCTTGTGCCTTTTTTTTGGTCTTCTGCCAAGTATTTGACCTGGACTACCTGGGTTTTGCTACAGTCCCTGAGACTTCCAGGTGCTGTCCCATCTAAGCCCATGGCTGGTGAACATCCAAAATTTGAGAAGATCTTTGCCTGCTATGGCTATGGGCAAAACCCATTTCTACCAAACCAGGCAGCAAAAATATCTGTGTCTTCTGCCAAACAAACAAACAAAAAATCTATAAGAGAGGGGCTCAATCAGGGGTTCAAAAGGAAGACATTTCTAATTCTCACAGCTCTTGAGACTGTGTGCATAGCACAGAGCTGATGTCTTACCTGTGCTGCAGTTCTTGTACTTCTTGCTTTGGCCATGCAGGACCAATGCAAACACCACCAGAAGGACGATGATCAGACTTGAGAGAGCCATCACCAGCAGAAACCACCACTCCTCGTAGAAAGGGGCTTCTGTTTGTGCTGAAAGAGCAAGAAACAAATAACAATTCCTCTTTGCGCTCCTTCAAAATTTTCTCTTCTGCCTCACAGTGAATGATGCTTCTATATTAGTGTTCAGGACAGAGAGGTGTTCAAAGGAGGTACCAGTCTATTCCAGTCAGACTTTCAAGGGGCTTGCTGATACTTTTAAGGTGGCAAAGAGAACAGGAGCTATCACAGCTCCAACATCTCTGCAAGCAACTTTCAGACACCCAGAGCAGGGCTCCAGAATCCCTTGCTGGAGAAGTTAACACTAAGTAAGGAGAGGGAGGTTTCTTCTCACAGCTTCACACACATTTCTTGACTCCTGCAGTATGCTTGGTATTCCCTGAGTCAAAGGAACCACTCATATACCTGTCACAACTCACCACTATTCCACTTTTTTAAGAGGCTTGCTTCACTGAAATGCTGCTCAGTGGCTCCCTGAAAAATACAGTTAGTGCCAGGGAACAAAGTACACTTGGTTCAGTGTCTTTCAGTACCTCCATTAACTCCAACTTCCAACGTTCACTGCTACTCTGTATCGTTTCCCCATCAGCTAAGCCAAGCCTGATGTGCAGCACATGGGTATCAATTTGGTTGCCTGGATTTTGTGCAATCTCAAGTCATTTCACACCATTTGACCTCAATTGGAGACGCAAAATGATACTAACTTCCCCTCTCTCGAGTTACCTTGCCAGTCCTGGTTTAAAGTAATAAGTATTGTTATTTTTCTTGCAGTGAAAGTCTCTTTGTCAGCATCCCTTAGATTTGTGAGAAAAGGCTGCAGCTGGAACACAAGCCAGCAGTTGTATATAATTTCCCTGAAGTCCATAAGGTAAAAGAACACCTGGTAGGAATGGATGATGCCAGGAGACCAGATTCAAGCAAACCCCTCACTATCACTAAACCCAGGCACTCTCTTTCACTGACCGTCCTGAGCCCTGGATCTAAACACAAGTCTGTTGTAAGCCTGTTGGTGTGGGCACAAATTTGTTCCAGATCACTGGGTATTCTGCAGCAGTGAAAAGCAGCAATGATCTCTCTTTACTGGGAGGCCAGTCCAGGCCAATAAAGTCCTAAAGGCAAACTACACAAGCCATGCTGTGCTGAGCAGATTCAGTGCAATTTACACCTCCCTGGGCGAGCTGAAGTGCCCAGCCTAAAACACTTTGTGTTTTCATGACACTGAATCTCAACAGAAACCTTTTACTTTGATGCAGCAATTTGAGATGAACACTGAAGCATCAAAAGGAGGTGAATTAAATAGTTCTGTTCAAGTGGAGAACTTACAAACAAGCAGTTTATTTGTAAAAAACATCACACAGAGCTGCATGCCCAGCTTCAGAGGAATAAGATCTTCCAGGAAAAACTGATGTGATTACTGACCCTTTACACTGTGTTACGGCCTCTGTGAAACCACAGATAGGAATAACACCGACTCTCGGTGTTTGAAGTGGGTTGTCTGTGCCCTTGTCCTGAAGGAGAAAAGTAAGGGTAGCACTCACACAGAAATCCATAGACAGCTCTCACGGGCTGAGTGGTTAATTGTGTAAGGACAAACACAGCCGCGATGGCGATAGCAGTGTTTACTACTCCTGCCTGCTGGGTAACAGCTGAATGGTGTTTATCCTTTCCACTGGAGGAGCAGAGAGATAAAAGTCACTCCAGACGCTGGAGCATTGCCAAGTTCTCAGGACTCTCTAGAATTTTTAAATCACAAAGCCACTTTATCAGGTTCTTTTATTTCTCTCGTCTGTCTTTGCTGACACAGCAAGGATGAAACCTGTTGCTCAAAAGCAACCCGGAGTGCAGCTGCCTTTGCAGGAACAAGAGGACACCTGAGCAAAGCTTTCACTGGAACAAGTTCTCCCACTTCATTGAACTCGAGCTGCCCAGGCGTGGCGAGCAGAGTGGAATTTGCTGTTTGAGATATTGGAGTTCCTTCAGAAAACCAGAGTGCCGGGCTGCTCAGAGGGATTTTGGAAACATGTTTAGGCTATAGCACAGTTTACTGGGAATAAGCACAAGAGAGCAGGGAGGGTGGGAAGAACCCAAGAGGCATCACCAAGCTGTTCTGATGAAGGGGGACTGGAGGCATCCCACTGTGCTGGAACTCTGCCAGCACAGAGGATACCAGGAGTCATTTTGTCAAACTACACTTTTGTATTTTTGAGACCTAAATACAAAATAACACAGAAAATGTTTATGACAGAACCCTGGAAAAAAACAAAACAAAAGAAGCAGAGTAAACAAAACAAAGGATTAGGAAAGGAGAAAAAGCAAACAAATTATTAACTGTATAAATTAGTCTTAGGGCAAGAGATCTTACATATAAACACTCATGAAATTCCTGAGAAGGTTCTTTGTCAAACTCAAAAATGACACACATGCATTTTTCCTCTTGAAAGCATACTGTAATAAAAAGCCTTCATTCACCACTATATTACTCTGGCTTTATCCCAAAACAAGTGAAAACAAGCTGCCCTGGATTATTTGTTGCAACCAGAGAACCTGGGTTGCATTTTTCCCCCTTCTTTTCCACCCCCAACCCCAAGAAATTCCACTGGAAGAGATATAAAAATCCACGATTACCTGATACTGCCACAGAGGGAACACTTGGCTCTCCGTAGCCAAATTCATTGACAGCCACCACCCGAAATTCATAGGTCACCCCCTGTTTGAGTTTGTCCAGGCCGACTGTGTAGGAGGTAGCGCTGTGAGGGATGTCCTTCACAAACATATCCCACAGGCCTTCATCTAGGAAAGCAGCAAAGAGAGAAATGGGGTGAACTGGATGACTTGGCACTTCCTTCTGCTCATGGGAAAAAATGGTCATTAATTGTGTGTTTCCACCACAGGCAGTGGACATGTCTACCCTGAGGGCTGCTCGGTGATACACAGGAATGTCAGAATGCCCTGCAAGACCCCAGCCATAAAAGCATTTATTCATGATGGGGGTCTTATAATAGCCCAGATGGAGGAGATCTCCTCTAAAACCTGCAGCAGCAACACCCACGGGGACCTGAGCTGGCTAAAGCAGCTGTCAATCACCTGGGTCCCTCCTGACAAGGTAAGGTCACTACATCAGCACGCCTGTTACCTGACAGAGTGAGTAAACCCAAAGTAACTTGCTACATGAATGAGTCCTGATCACACGGGCTTTGCCTGTTTTTTCCATTGCAAACCTGATTCCACTATCCAAGTGGTCAGGCTGGGATTTGCAAACTAGTAGGCAGAGAGTGCTGTGGCTTTGCTTGATCTGGTGCCTGGTGGACTGGTGTCACTGGAGTGCTGCTTGCTTCGTGACATCTATAGTGATGTGTCCTTCACATGGGCTGGCCCTGCAGTGTGGCACAGCCCGCAGAACCAGACAGCCAGCATCACACCTCTGTGCCACGCATTTTTAAATGGGAATGAGTTTTACTTTGTGTTATAACCTCTTGAAGTTGTTAGAAACACAAAGCCATTCTGCTGAGAAAGTTTCAGCAGGGTAATCCTGGTTCTCAACAGCCGTACTGGTATTGATCCCATCATGACCAGGTGCCGTTCTGGTCCCTGATCCATACTCCCAATCTTATATTCACTTGGCTACAATGGAAAGAACTTTCAACAAGATGGATGCTGTTACCAGTAAGAACAAAACCAACCATAATTAAAACCATCAGTCAATAATTTTGAGTGCAGGAATCAAACATTATTCTAAAGGGACTGCTTTTGGGTAACAATTGGTGCCTAGCACTTTGCCTGACAAAATGGAGTTACTGTCTTTGCATGGGGCCAAACTTTCAGCCAGCCTGAGCCAGCGTAGCTCTTACAGATCTGACCTCTCAAGTATCCCATTGGGCTTTTACTTTTAGTTATCAAAGCTGTTCCAGCAATGTCTATTTTTCTCTGCATGTCCCGCAGCAACGAGAATATGATGATAACCTCCGCATAGATACGACTCCAGCACAGGAGCTGCCTGCTTTGAAAGAAAGTCCTCTGCACTGTGAGATTTGAGCATCAGCACGACTTCTATAGCTTCAGGTGTTATCAAGGTAACAATAAAGCAGAAGCCAGCAGCAGTACCCTCGGTGACTTTTTCTGCTGCTGCAGTGTAAGGCATGAATCTGTTCTCATTTGCTTTGCGTTCACCTGAGTGTAAACTAATTGGAGTCACTGCAGCGATTCTAGAATCGTGCTGGTGTAACAGAGCAAAATTTGGCCCTCAGCCTATTTCTGTGCCACAGGGAATGGCAGCAAAGATGGATTGATTAACTCTGCAGGTGCATTTCCATGTGAAAATTTTACCTTTGGCACCAGTAAATATTGGCTTGGTAATTTGTACCGTGCTGCACGTCTAGCAGCACACACAATGACTAACAAACCCCAAACTACATCTTTTCTGATCATGAGGATTGGCAGTCTCAGTGGATGCAAAAAGCAGGCTGAAATGTTATTGTTCCAGCTACATTTGAGAAAAACCAGAGAACAATAAAAATAGGTAATTTTTCTGTCACGCTTAAAATTCAGACCATACATTATTCACCAGCATGATCAGAGCATAATGAAGTTATCATAATGTACCATTGTTATGTATTAGTTGGATATTACGATGGCTATAAAACAAGAGATAAAATATTGACTTCTCTTTTACAGGGCAATAGAAGGCTGGATTATTTCTACCATGTAAGCTTACAATGTAATAAAAAGGGAGCTTGGGATTCAGTTTCTCTGAAGAGGGTGGAGTGAGGGATGCATTTACAAAGTTAGATTGTTGTAACCACCAATGCCAGGAAGATGCATCTCAGAATATAAAATATTGTCATAATTGCTAGAATTGCCTGAGCTTTCATAAACACATTTTTAAACAGCAATGAGAGAACTCGAGCCCACTGTGGATTGTCTGAAAAGCAATTTGTTTGCATTGAAAGTCACTTAGATAGGGGAAGAAAAGGCAACAATAAGGATGAATGCTCAACTCTCTTTGCAACACACACAACTGTTCACACACTCGCTTCCTCATTTTCTCAAACCTAGCAGGATACACAGACTGCACAATATCCAACAGACCAAGGAACTGTAAATTTAACAACTCTGTAAAGCTGGCAGTAAGTTTGGAAAACTACCCTTGAGAAATCAACGCTGCATTTCCACCTCTCTATGGTGG
The DNA here is from genome assembly GCA_013398125.1 of Aegotheles bennettii. Classification (NCBI taxonomy): domain Eukaryota; kingdom Metazoa; phylum Chordata; class Aves; order Caprimulgiformes; family Aegothelidae; genus Aegotheles; species Aegotheles bennettii. The sequence continues at coordinate 102,470 of VZRW01005512.1, forward strand.
TGATGGTGTGGGGCAGCAAAGGCTGCTGGTGGATGTTTCTTCAGAGGGATTCATGTCTCACAGGGACTCAGTTGCTCTGGCTGGTGGCAATATCTTCTCTGGTCCCCCTCCCTTTCATTCATTGAATGCATCTTTGCCCAAACATGTTTTTTCTGGGGTAAGGAACAGGTCTTGGCCAAGATGGAACCCAGCGTGTGAACCTTGAAATCCCAGAAAGGTGCTGATGCACCTACAGTGAAGTCTGCAAGGTGGCAGCTTGGAAAGGGGGACGTCCCTCTACTGCTGACCCCAAGCCAAAGTTACGTACAGGATAATCTGTGGCTTCCCAAAGTTTTTAATTCCAGAGCCTCTATGAATTTATCTTCTCTCTATCTGAAATATTCAGGCCACTCTTTGTAGACACCAATAGCAATCAGACATTTCCAAACTAAAAAAGCATTTTATTTCAATGGTGAACTTCAAGATTAAATATTGAACACACACTTGCGAATTTATTCACTGCATCTCTTCCTCCACCCTTCAAAACTAGGTTTGCTCTAAATGTTAGAAGTTCAGCTGAAAGAGAATTCATTAGGTCACCTCTGATAGCAAAGGTTGGCCTTTAAGTTCAGTAGAAAATCATTGGTACACTGCACACAGTATTTTCCACTCAGTTTAGGGAGAAAAGATGCACAAGCCATGGTTGGCATATAAACTGAGTATTAAGTCATAGAAATCGCTGAGAAAAGCAAAGTTTGCAACACCATAATCCTGCAGGGAGGTGCAAGGCTCAGCCAGCCCCAGTCGATGTCCTGGGAGAGGCAGCCCAGCTGGCAGCAGGGATGCACTTCCACTGCTCACAAATGCTCTTCTTGCAATAACATCTGTCCCTTTCTTCATTTCACACTGCCTTTCACTGGGCATTGGCCTCTTAAAAAAGGCCTAAATGGGTAATGGAAAAGGGAGGGCTCCTCAAAAAATTAAATTTTCCTTTGCTTCTTGTTTGTATCAATGTTTCACCAGAGCCTGCCCCAGCCTTATTGCCAGAGAGATTCCAGAGAGATTTCCAGACGTGAGATTTGATCTTTATCTCCCAGCCTTGACTCCTCCATCCTAGGACAAGGGGCAATGGATGCAAACTGGAGCACAGGAGGTTCCATGTGAATATCAGGAAGAACTTCTTTCCTGTGAGAGTGTCAGAGCACTGGAACAGGCTGCCCAGAGAGGTTGTGGAGTCTCCTTCACTGGAGACATTCAAACCCCGCCTGGATGCGTTCCTGTGTGATGGACTCTGGGTGACCCTGCTCTGGCAGGGGGTTGGACTGGATGATCTCTCGAGGTCCCTTCCAACCCCTAGAATTCTGTGATTCTGTGATCCAATTTGGAAGTGAGGCATGGGCATGAAGAGCAGATCTGAATGACAGGGGAAGATGCAACCACCTTCGACCTACCACGACGTCCAGGCTGCCCCAGCCGCCCTCCCAGCCAGGCACTGGTGAGGAGCAGCAGGGCAGGCAGCAGCCATGCACAGCACTGGCCAGCCTGCCTGCACTGGCAATTAATCAGGGTCTCCACGCTGAATAAAACTGTCAGTCAGTAATGAAGGCTCCAGCTCTGTTAACCCAGGCCACTAACAAACAACTGCTGTGCTGCGGCTGGGGAGATGGAAAGCTGTCAGTTATTCGGGTCTTAAACATCAGCCTGCCTTCTTTGGAGGAAGGGAGAGCTGTGCTCCGAGGCTTTCTCCCAATTACACATTAGGAGGGATTTAGGAAAGGAGAAGCAACCGAGAGTTAAGGACTGCCTGAACACAGGTAGAGTTCCCCCTACAGAGGGCTGTATTAAAACCTGGATATATTTGTCAGAGGCAAAGGGCTGGATTATCAAGCAAACCAGTAAAAGGATAAGAATGGGAAGTGAAGGCTGACAAACTGTCAGCCTCAGCATGTTGTTTGTGAGCAGAAGAGAACCAAAGGCCCCATGGCAGATGCCGGCAATGCAGCTGCACCCTTCACTTTGGATTTACTGACTTTGGCTGGTTTGTGTCCGTGTTTGACACTCATTTGTTTAAAAATAAATAGAAAAGGAAGAAAACACAAAAACAGTACTCAAGGGAACTCAACCAGAAAGGGAACTAAAGTGGCATCTGCCCTTGGGGTGCGGGAAGCAAACCCAGGCATTTTGGGAAGGGCAATCTGCATGCCAAGTAGACAGGTTCTTCCCAAAATGTCTGTTTTCTTCATGGACCTGATCATCCAGGGGAACAAAAGAAAACACTTTCCTGACTTGTCTGTCCTCTAAACTCAGGATTTGTGGCTGATCTGAGGTTTACAGGCCTGTTCATGCCAGCCAGAGTGCTCAAAATATTACTACTGGAAACATCTTAAGATGCAATTCTCTCCCACTAGGCTTAAGTCATCCCCTGCTTGTGAAGTGCAAACAAAGTCCAAAATGTGTGATGGAGAGAGGAAACAGAAGAGGAAATCTCTATTGTCTTGTCCTGGGTTGGAGGCTTTTCCCAAGGTGACACAAGCCATGAAAACAGGTTGGCCAAACACCTACATGGCTGCACTGCAACTGGAGATGACTGCAGCAGGCCAATACGTGCATGAAGGTCTCATGCTGGCAGTTATGTACCCATGTGTGCTTCTGACATCATGGATCCATAGGTTTTTATGCAGAAACACCTCCTTTGTAGGCAGGAGATAAGTGGGAAGGCAAGTCTGTGTGAGACTGCTTGGTGCTTTACAGGCCATGTGTCTGCCATTAAAGCACCATACAGAGATGTGACATGGGTTTGGGAAAAGAGGGGTGAAACCAGCTTCTCCACTTCTTCCAGCTGCACTGGGAACCTTAACATCATTGTGCCACTTCTGTCTTTTCCTCTGTATGTAAAAACTGAGGACATGATCTAATACCCATTCCTCAGCCAGCCTAGTTGATGCCTAGGGAGTGCTTACCATGGCAGTGACAGAGACTGCTTAATTGCATTTCTTGTAATGCACAAGGAGCTAAGCTGGAATCCACTTCTCCAGGGACAGAGAAGTTGAAAGAAAAGAAAAACTCTTCCGTTTCTGTAATGTCGTCCTGTAGCACAGATCACTCTGGAAAAAATATTGGTTCAGCTGCTCCATCCCCGTGTCTGAGCATATTCAAAATGCAGAGGAGGTAGTCAGCCTGGTCACCTTCCATAAATCCGGGAGAGAAACAAGGAGATCAAATGAACAATCTCAGCTGCCTGCTGCCAGCATTGCTAAGCCCAGCAGGGCAGCTGGAGCCCTGGGAGACACAGCAGGGCGCTGAAAAATTCAAAGGGAAGTGACAAAAGGGGTAGGGATTGCCATTTCTGACAGAAAGCCACCCTCCTACTCTGATGGAAGAGTCTTGGCAGGGAGCTTCAGCAAGGAAAATGAGATGATACAGCATTTAACATTTGGGGTAATGAGGCCTATAATAGATGACACTTGAGATGTGAAACACTAAGGTAGTGATATTGCATTTAAATATTGGCAACAAGCTAAAGCTTTTCATCTGTCTGTTCAATGCCCCTTTTTTGATCTCAGAAGGATTAATATCTTTTCCTTCCTTGATTTTATGTGAAGGGCACAAGTCAACTGCTGTTCTCTTGGACAACAACTCCTTAAAAACAAAGGCTGCTCCAATCCATGCTCTACTACCCATATAATTCAACATGCACAACCAAATTCTTAGAATGATATTAAAACAGAAGCTTCTCTGAATGACCAAGCCTGACAGGAGGAATTAGTTCCCTGCTTTTGTTAAGCTCATAATTCAGATTTCAAACTCCTCTGTGCAGAGATGAAGAAGAAAAGTGGCACAGAAAGGAAGGTGACACTTGGGTAAAGTAAGGAAATGTTCCAATTAGTCTGTCTCCTCTCCTGGATCACATTTCACGCTTCCTACAGCTGCAACCAGAACGAAGGATGAGAATCCAGCATACAAATGCCTAGTTCATTTGCTGCAGCAGCATGAATAGGATTAAAATAATCTGAAGAGGAATTAAATGCCTCAACAGTCAGGTTGCAAGAACAGGAGCATAAGACCTCTTCTGTGTGTTTTCAGGATCAGTGGAGTGGGGCCAGCAGAAATGACCTAGGGCTAATGCAGTTTGGACCTGCCTTGGAGGGACTATTTTCCTCCTACTCAAAAGGAGTGAGCCACAAATCCTACATCCTCAGTCATGAACTGTAAAACATTCACATCCAACAGTGAGACAAGCCAAGGAACATTGGATGAGTTTGCAATGTCACTGTTCACACAAGTTGAATCTCCAGCTTGCAGACAATCTGTCCATGGGCTGCAGGTTTCCCTCTGAAATGCTCTCACTCAAAAAACCTCTGTTTGGGGAAAAGTAAGTGAATTTCAACAAACAGTTTTGGTTTAAATTGCTATCTAAACAATGCTGTTCAAATAAGACAGGGTATTTTCTACCTATGAAGAAATAAGGACAGAAATCAATAAGCTGATGTAAGGGAAATAGAAGCACAGCAGTGTCACATCTCTAATTAAAAAAAATCTTGATCACTCCAGAAAAGTCCAGTGCTTTGAGAAGGTACACATTTTCCTTGGCTTTGTTTTGAAAAGTATTGTCAAGTTAAATGACAGAAATAAGAAAGAAATTTTAGGGTCACAGCAGAGCCTCACTACAGGGCAAATTCTATCAGACACAAGCATGGGAATCTGCATCTTCAGTGAAGACCACAGATGCAGGCAGTGATTTTGTTACTGATCTGGTTAAATGTAATTAATATCATTGGTTTTAAATGCAACCTTACATTCAAGACACATACAAGAAACAGTTAGGATCCTTTGTATAATCAAACAGATAATCATTCATGTAATCAATATATAATCAAGCAACGTGCAAGCCTCTAGAAGTGAAAAAAAAAGAGAAAGAACAAGCAGCCAACATGGATATGTCAAATATAAATCATGTCTAATTCCCTTCTGTGACAGGGTAGCAGACCTTGTCAATACAGGATAGAGAGCAGACATCATCTATCCTGACTTCAGCAAAGCTTTTGACATGGTGACATTCAAACATGGCCTACATGAGATAAGTATCTGGTAGATACATCACTGGCTAGAAAACTGTACTTGGTGAATGGTTATCAACATTCACTGTCAAGTGGAGGGAAATTATCGAATGAGATTATACAGGGGTCTAGCAGCATTCACTGATCTTTCTTAATGACTTGGTCACCAGAAATTATGTGCTTACTGAATATGCAAGGGGGTTCCAAGTGGGGAGAGGCTGCAGATAGGCTGGAGCATATGCCTACTTTTAGAATGACCTTATCCAACTGGGAAAATACTCTGGAAAAAGCAGAGAGCAGCTTCAGCAAGACACAAATCCCAGAAATTGAGGAGCTCTGGGAAAGCACCAAGAAAATACTGCGGTGATGAGGGGATTCCTTCCCCCCCTCAATGCCTGCCCTGCAGAACAAATAGGGAAAGTGTTGTGAACGTGGTGCTGGAGTCTAGACCCTGTTATTAATAGCAAAATAGTAATTAGCTGCTGCGCTCTGCTGCACAGCAGAACAGATTTCTATCTGCGGTCCTCAAAATACAGCTTGCAAGTACTTATTGGTCCTTGCGCATGAAAGATGCTGTAAACATTTAAGTGAGTTTTAATTATTAACTATATTAGCTCATCAGTTGGATGATTTACCAGTGATGTAGCACAGTGAAAGCCAGAGCACTCAGAGTCATTTTCTGTAACTCTTGCTAAACAGGAGAAAATCTGCTACTCCGCATAATAAACCAGCAATGGCTTAATGCTGGCTGGCAATAGTGTGTTCTCACAAAATTCCATTGCCTTACTGGGATGACAAACTGCCTCTCCACTGTGGCATGGACTGAAGGAAGGGAACTCTCTGTTTCCCATGGCTTACCTGAGGGTCGTGCCTCTATAATGTAGCCAGTTGTGGGTTTTTCTCCTGAATCTCCCTCAGTCCATTGCAGCGTCAGCCCAGCAGCAGATTTTGTCACCAGAATTTCCTGAGGAGAGCCAGGAGACCCTGAAGGATGAAACGAGAATAGCAAATGGTGGTGGTATCACAGGCAGACTGCAGTGTTCTTCATTTCTTCTACTGATATAGGGGAAAAATAGGCAACATAAACCAGCTCAGTGGGCTATTGACCTATTTTTTCCCTAGTTCTAGTATCAGCAGTTAATGGCTGGGGTTTACGGGTACCTGTAGTAAGAAGGAAAGAGAAAAACCACTCTCATTTTAACCATTAGCATATCTGCAGCATTTGCTCTTTGCCGCTGCGATTTCTGACTTCAGGGGTGAAACCAATCTCTGAGTTTCAGAGAGAGTTTCGTGGGGACAGCCACTCACCCATTCCCTTGGGATGATGCTATGGGCACCTTAAAGAGGATTCCTGCTTTATACTGTCTGTAGTGGGGCATGAGAATTAAACTGTGGGCCCACAGCACTGCTGTCCCAGGTAATGGCTGTGAAGGGTACTGTGATAAAATGGAAACTTGCTGGCACTCAGAAGGGTGGAATTGCCAGATATTGGAGGGAGCAAATGTTTCCCTGAGCTAGAAAAGAGGCAAAAATCAGAGCTGTGACTATTGCACTGCTGTTCTTTGATTTTCTGGACAGACTGGTATCATTGGAGGGCATTTACCTTGATAGATTATCTGTTTATCATAATCACTGATCAAATAATAATAAAACTGACTGTTTTGGTACAGATATTGAACCAAGTGGGGAATGCTGATGTTCAGCCTGCTGCTCCTCTTGACATACCAGGAAATTCCCAGACCTCTCCTCTCTGCATAAGCCAAAGTGTCAGGAGAGATTAATTGTAAATTCATTCTGGTTTTACACCCAGGTACCTCCGATGGTTTCGGCAGAGTTATTCCAGTTGTGTCTCCATCGCAGAACAGTACAGTCAGGATTATGTACTGTGCTGTCAGGCTGCAGCTTTGAAATCCCTGGCTAGCCCATTTGTGTTATGATTTATTAACACTGTTGTGTTTATTCACATGAAACTCTTAGATTTTGGGAAAAAAGGAAACATGTTTTTCATGGGCAGTTGCGAAACCCACTGAATCATGTCCTGAGCTCCTGTGACTCAACTTCTCCTTGGCTTGAAAATTCATGTTAAGCCCCGAGTGCACTATTCCCCGCTGTTGGACCATGTTTGTATAACTGATCTGGCTTGTGACACGCTTTTATGGCTCCACTTACCTTCTGCTGGCCCAGCTGTGACGTTGGCTTGCAGCTCAGGTCCATAGGCGATGGTTCGGGCTTGCACTCTGAATAAATAGGTCATGCCCTTGGTGAGATCTCGGACCTTCAACCAGCGTTGCCAGTTCCCTTTAATGTCCACAGTCACCACTTTACTCACCCCTGGAACAGCCACACAGATTAAAAAAATACATAAGAGAAGGTTGCAACGCAAAACAAAAGAAATCAAGTGGAGCTTATTACATCTAGATGGTAAGTAAAATTATCTAACAGTTTGCTAAGGAAGTATTTCTTACAATTAGCAGGAGTTTAAGTAGTGATAATAGCCAATTTTCAGCACTGATAAGTATAATTAGAGTTTAAGCTTGATAAGTGGGTACTGACAAGAAAAAAACCTTACAACACAACTGGGAAATTACCAAGAGACTACACACAACTTCACTAATTATTCTGGGAAGAAAAGAGGAGGTAAACGAAGAGGACTGCATGTTGCAGACTGCTTCCTAAGCAAATGTTTCACCCGTGTCTTTGCCAAGTAACCTGCAACATTGCCTGGAGGAGGAAACAAGGGACGAGTTCTTTCTTTTCACCTTGTCCTGTCATTTCCACTATTACCAAGTGAATGCAGAATGAAAGATGTAGATCTCACAGGTAACTTGTGGGCATAAATGCCACTGCAAGAGGGGATGCAATCAAAGAGCTATTAACTTGGAAGAGGCTGAAGTAATGACTTGTGCTTCATTCTTCTCACTCTCTAAGAATTTTTTTTTACAGGAATGAATTAAAATCAGTGCTGTTACCTTCATCAAGGTTCATAGCTAGCTTCACGTTTAGATTCTCAATGCTGCATAGAGGACAGAGCAGCAATGACTGCTTTGAAACCAACAAAAAAATATCTAGTTTTCACTGAATTTTTCTCAAAGCAGGTCCGTGGAAAAATATTGATTTATAAAACATTTTACAGAACAGAAAGTTCAAATTTACCGAGTCTTCCTGGCATTTTTCTGGTTCTGTAGATGTACATAACACATTTCAAACCAAGAAGTGGGAGAACATTTTTCCCACTAGAGAAGGCTGCTTGCTAGTTTATCTTTCCAGAAAAACACAGAAGGAAGATGTTTTTCAATCCAAATGCTTATTTTATGCAAATCAAGATGATGCTTTTGGTTTTTATCAGCTAAATAAAAAATAATGTCCAAGCTATTTCTGTTCAAAGTTTTCTCCCAGATACAATTTATAACTCAGGGAGTCTTCCCTTGGTTAACGAGGTAGCAGTAAAAGTTCTCCCTCCTTCCCTAGGTGAACTATTTCATTTCTCTGAGACAAATCAGAAAGCATTTGTCATTTTGAAGTTATGTTCCAAACAAAAGGAACTGTTAAAAAAGGCTCCAGGGCAATTTTGTTGTCTATTATTGTGTAAAACATAACACTGTAAAGCTTAAACAATAAAAGGTCAAACAGGGAGAAGTCTGTGCTAAAGAACAGATAACTCTTGGGAAGTTCTGCAAAATGCTCAGGTGTTAAGTGGTGGCTTATGAGTAGGAAGACAGGAGGTGTAACAACAGTGAGGGTGCTCAGCTGAAAATCACAAATGGGTGTAAAAAGATGGGTCAAAAGATGCAGCAGAAAAGCTCCAGGGGATCTGGTCTATCCATCCTATTGCATTGTGGTGCTGGCTTGGAGGAACGTGAGACCTAGGGCTGGAAGGACCCTCTGGCTTTACCTTGCTCTCTTAATAAAGGAGCATGGCTTTTCTATCAGAGATGATGGCATTGAGGGAGGGATTACTTACCATGGCGGGAGAATAAATATATTTGCTGAAAGAAAAAGGTTGGCATAAGAGCAAATGGGTAGAAACTGGAAAATAAATTTAGGCATAAATTTAGAACCTGAGGAAAAACTCTCCATAACCTCCCTGCTCACATCAGAAATATCCTACAGGGGAAGGAGAGACAAACTGGAATTAGCGATAGCATAAGGCAGAGGTGAGGAAGAGAAGAAAACAAAAGATTCTGGGGATGTTAAGTCAAATACATGCAGACAAAACATGATCTGACACTTCCATATTTTCAGGGGGAAAAATGTAGTCTTAAACACTGAGTGGGAATGCAAGAGACACAGGAAATGCCCAAACCTCCTGCATACCCTGTGCACATTTCTCGGACAGAATTAGAAATGCTTTCTGCATTAGCTCTTTGTGCTCAGACCTGCCAGCCATAAGGGCTGAAAGTGCTCTTATTCTTCTGTTTTCATTCCTGAATATAACTTCCTCAGTGCATAAGACATGGATATTCAGACAATATAGATCTTTATTCCTTACAGCAGAAGCAAATACAAGTGATTGATATTCTTATTTCTTTGGAAAAGAGTTTAAAATGGATTGGCAATGGCTGAAATTACTCTCCCTGCTGTCACACTGCCAAAGTTGGACATCCTATTGAACTATTGGCCATCTACCAGGATTATAAATATATTAATAAGACCATCCAGAAACTTTGTAATCTTTTCTAATTCACCTTTGGGATGAATTTACATTTGTTTTCAGAGAAATTGCCAAATCCTTCCCCGTTGCTCTTCTGGCAAATTAATGAAACATTTGTGGCCACCACATCGTTGTGGTCTAGCTTAAACCTAGAGCTGGGTTAAAAACACTGCTTGAAATCTCCACGTAAACAGACACAACTAAACCTCTATCACAGTTATTCTCCCCTGTCAAAAGTGGCAGTACCAGTGATGACTGGAACATTTGATGCTCAGGCAATCTTTGCGATAACAGAAGTGACACACGATGTGATAAGCAACAAAAATGTGTCTGACGACTTTTCTGGGATGGAGCCTACTCAGCAATTTCAGAGCACAACGCGGGCAGTCAGGAGCTCTCAGGTTGAGTTTCCTCTTTGCCCATACCAGGTAACGATGGCAGTGAAACGACTTTTCAAATCACCCAGAATATAGTTTGTGCAAGAAAATGAGAGAGGACAGACAAAGGCTATATTCCACAATATTATAGTTTGCTGAACAGTGTTGGCAAAAAGGGGAATTGTTTTACTTACCCTCTGCCACCTGGCTTCTCTTGGAAAACGGCAGAGAGCAAGTAGGAAATTGGGCAGAGATAAAAGATACTACAGTGCTTTTCTGTCGTTTCTGCATGAATATGTATGATTGGAAGTCAGTCTTACCCTGGATGGGAGCCAAAGGCTCATAGACTACTCGATAACCCTGCAGGACTCCATTTGCTGCTGTCGGCTCTCCCCAAGACACGTTGAGTGTAGTGCAAGTGATTTCAGAGAACGCCAAGAAGCTGGGAGCACTGGGTGCTAAAAGGATTACAGATAGATTGGATTGCAGTAGGAATAGTCAACCTGATATACATATAAATTATAAAACATTGGTTTATTTACCCAAACTAAATCTAAAGGAAACAAACTGAGAATGGGATTTGTCAGCTGTATCCAAACGTCCTGTAATCTATCAGAAATTCAGCCTGTCCAAAGAAAAGCAGCTACTCAGCTGCAAAGTTGAACCTCAAAAGCAAGTAAGAAGATAGGGCACAGAAGGAAAAGACCCTCGGAAGGGCACTACGTGAGCATATAGCTTGAGTGCACACATCCCCTTCATAGCCACCAAGGGCATTGCCTTCACTCTGAGCTGGAGCGCTCCCACCTTGGTCACATCCAGCACAGAGACAGCTCAGTCTGACTGGTGGCTTCAAGGGGAAAAAAAAAAAAGGAGTAATTATAAAAAGCACAATAATTCTCTCACAGGATTGTCTAGGGAATTTGCAGGCACTGAAGACAAGTTCCTTCATATTTTCAGGTGTGATAACAGAGGCCAGAAACAGACCTACAGGCAGATTCCTTCTGGACCACCTTGTGAAGAGATTGCTTCTTCTGCCAAACCCCTCTTGTTTCCACTCTATCATTCTCTTTCCCACATGGTCCACTTATTTATTCCTTTTTTCCCACCCTGCACGATCATTACAATGTAATAACCCACTTGAAAGTTCAACCTAAACACCAGCGCCCTCCTGCATCCACCCATTTCCCTCAGCTACTGCCCAGTTACATGCTGGTCATCACCAAGTCCATGCTTTGAGACACAAGGATGGTCCTGTACCCGCCTGGTGTGTCCTGCCCTGTGAGGGGCTGCTCCTGGGGCCATCCCCAGCTGCGTTGAAGGCAGAGATGCAGACCATGTACCGCGTGTGGCTGGTCAGGTTTTTGAGCCGAACGGTTGTCTCCGGGAGGAAAAGGACCTTCACTTTCTCCGTGTCATTTTGGGTGTCGCTCTCCCAGTAATAAATCTGTTGAGACAGTGAGATGTTTTAGTATATCCTACACCTAGAAAACACCTGGCCATTGCAGGTGTAAAAGATCAAGACTACTATACAGTTTTGCTCCAGACTCCTCCATTAAATGAGATACTAATTCTTTTTACCACATGCCCCATCTTCTCTCTTCTTCAGCAAATTACCCCGAGTCCAGTGACCATGTAGCTGAGCACATCACTCAAAAATAGAGCACAGGCTGAAGAATGTGGCCTAATGACAGCAGATACGAGCTGCCAGAGTTCAGTGATGAGAGGTCAGTTTATAAATTCTCCCTGAAATTCTAGCTGCCTGTCAGCACTGGCATCCTGACACGATGCTCCAAAACTCACCTCCAGATGCACACAGCAGTTGTGCCATTTGTGTTCATGGGACAGCCAGGCAAATGTCTTCTTGAAGAGGGTAATAGAGACTTTTCCTAAAGTTCCATGAGGTGCTTTTTCCCATTCTTCCCTTACGTAATTTTTATCCTGATGCCATAAAATTAGGCTTTGGAGAATTCATTTCAGGGAGGAAAAGTCGTGCCAGCCCTAGTTATTGGACAGGCCTGGCAGCAAGTGCATTATAACAGGCCAAAGCAAGCCAGAGAGTTGAGAGAATGAGCCAAGGCAAGACTCCACCTTGGCTCTACAAGCCAAGCTGTTAGAGCCATCTATATACGTTCAAAAGGAAAAGAACATGGATTGATATATAAGAATGCTTGTTACTGCCAAGAAGGGATGCCAGATTATTCACATTGGCTTGGCTTTTCTTCGCTTATGGACCTAAATTCATGGAGAGAGGCAGAGCCAGACACTGAACCCAAGCCAAGCTCCAGTGTTTGTAGACTTGCCCATTTCCACTCTCTGAGGGTCCATTCTCATGCTGGAGAAGCTAAACATCATGCCTCTGCAACATGCTCATCTCCTAGGAAGCAAATGCAATTAATACTAGAATTTAATTTTGTTAGAGTTGAGGAAATGAAATAATTCTTCCAAAATCTGACCTGGCTCAGGCTTCTAGTTTGCAGAAAGTTCTGCTTTTCCTAGTGGTTTGAAACATTCGATAGATAGAAAATTCAGTTAATTTTCTTGAATACATTTTTTACCCCTAGCTCTTGTGTGTCTGTTGCCTACATAAGTGTAGCTGCCTCCTTATCTGCACACACTGTTTCCCCATGCACTCCTTCCCCACAAACAGCAACACACTTTTCCTTTTGTTCCTCCCCCAGTCTCATTCCATCTTTTGACTTTGGGACTTGGTGCCACTTCTGCCCTGCAGTCTGGCTGCTGTTTTAATTTGCTTTATGCAGTGAAGGCAACTGTAGTTTGTAGAGCTCTCACAAGTAATAGCAACGATAAGCAAGATAAATGAAACCATCAGAAAGAGGAGGATTGCCTTGTAGCCTTGGATGTTCCCGTTCTGGCTGTCGGCAGGAGGGGGGTCCCAGGTGAGCTCCAGCTGGCTTGCGGAGAGGGAGTTTACTTGGATGTTCTGTGGAGCCAGCGCTGGCGCTAGAGAGAAAGGAGGACAGAAGAATTAATTGTGACAGGCAAAACTAGTTCATATCCAGGTTGCAATTTTTCCACTTGCGAAAGGACCCCAGGCAGGTTCTGTTTATGCCACAAGCCAGCTAACAGAGCCAACCCTGGGGGTGCTTGCATCACGGGGATGTCTCAGCACACGTGGGCTGAGGAGCAGCCGAGCCACTGGCAATGGTTGTGTTCTGTCCCACAGATCCTGGGTTAGACATTGAATCAATGCAATCCTGCCAGTAGCTTCAGAAAAGGATTTTGCCTTCATTCTACAGCAGTGTTGGGGCTCGTCCTCGGCTGTGACATTGTGCCCCTGAAAGCCACCGGGAGCCAGGCAGCCCCTCGCAACCGCCAGCCTGGCCTCCCACTCACCAACAAGGCTTTAAAACAGCCTGTCTGCAAGGCTCCAAAGACTTGGGGCCAAAATACTGTCTAAAATCACCTCCCAAACCGGGCAGACACTGATCAATTCAAGTAATATTTTATGACTGACAAAATGACTTTTAGTTTGCTGCTTGTTAGCTCCACTTTGATTATTCCTTCACATGTACCTGCTGGCCCTCCTCGGCTCCCCATGGCATTTCTTCTTTGCTTTGTGCTAGAAAACTAATCTCTGAGTGCACCTGGGTCACACCAGCCTTCCCTTTGTCGGGATCCAACTCGGTGCAGGTGGATTTGCTTCCCCAGTGGCTAGAGGGGAGGGTCTGTTCTCCCGACCTGCTGTCTCTGCCTCGGGCAGGCCTTAACAAAACAGCACATGTTCTGTTTGCAGAAAAGGTGCCAAAGCGTGTCCCGTTCAAACTCCAGAAGCAGGGAGAGAAAGGCAGAGCAAAGGGTACATTTCTCCTCTCTCTTTGGTTCACAGTGTAGCCTTCAACCAGACCACCTGAGAAATCTGAACCCTCTTTTCTCTCTGCCCCTTTATGGGCCATAAATAGAAGTGATAAAACATTTGCTACTCGGCCCCGGTTATCTGTTCCTCTGGAGGCTTCTTTCTTTAGAAAGAATGACCTTCATAAGTCACACTTTTCTACCAATCCTCCCTCCCCCCAGAGTTATAAAATAAAATAGTAATTAACACCCACTCAGCCTGACACCAACTATTTATTTTGTTCTAACTGTGTGGTTTCCATATTATCACTGCCCACCCTGCCGTTAATGAAAATGTTAATAACCGGCGCCAGGTTGTTGTGACAGATGCTTGGGCTCATTATCAGAAATTCTTATTTACCGCTCCATTAAACGACAGAATCGCACAAAAAAACAATTCAATCAAAACTAACTGGAGGAATTTTAACAGCCACATTAATAATCCAAAACATAAATAAAGTTAATGTCTTTTGCATGTTTGCCATCGGCAACTCTATTGCAAAATTATTGCTGTACAATTAAACGTGAAAGGTAAAATTGAAAATAGCCTTTCTCCCAGCGCTCAGTTAAATCTATTTGTTTATTATATCTTTTTGTTGCCTTTTTCGACTGGATGTAGCGAATGCAGGTGGTGACAATGACCAGCAGGAAAGTACAGTTTGTTCACAGGGGTGCACAGGTCTAATTGCACTTGCCCGAGGAGGGCAGGGAGCAGCCAGCCGGCTGGCTGTGCTCCGTGCAACGAGTGCAGGTCTGTTAGGGACCAAAAAGCTCAAGATTTGGAGACTTTCACAGCACACAACAGAGTGTGAGGCCAAACTAATCACACGGTACAAACCTGAAAATACGTCTCCGAGATCTGCAGATGATGACATGCCCAGGGAAACAGGAATATGTACAATCACAGAAGAAAATGGATCGCTTTAGGAACGTATTTTCTTTCTAAGTAGTGACACTGCTGTCTGCCCTGAGCTGACAGCTTCAAAGTGCTCTCAATACGCAGGTTGGAAGCAGCATCCACAATAGCATTTTTCTTTGGATCCCATGTGCCAGCCTGCAACAATTGCTGCTTCTGAGATGCGACCATTAAAAGAGTCTGTGCACGCAGCGCCTGCTGCCAGAAAAACACCGCTTGTCCTCAAACCCTTTTTGGAGCACGTCTGAGAATCACAATGGTTAAAAACTGCCAGCGATCACTCTCCACTGACACTCTTGCTGCTGGAGCTGCACTTTTGCTGGCACGGCAGTGGAAAATTTGATGGGAGGAATAATAAAAAGAAGGCGATGTGGAAAAAGACATTTCTCTTCGCTACCCCAGAGCCCGGACGAGATGCAAATTGTTTGGTTTTGTGCCCTGTGAGCCTGTCCCTCTGTTCAACTTTCAAAGGCTGATGTGTCCCTCCTCTTCTAAGCACAGATTTCTTGTTGACAACAAGGGACAGCAGAAAAGTGCTGCTGCTGCTTGATGTGGCTCTGTACAGACAGCACATTACAGTAAGGGAGAAATGAAATACTTCAAAAGAAGGAAACACATCCCTAAAGACTCTACCTGTTTGAAACCCCAAACCATCCACTGAACGTACGGACAGCCTGTGCCAATAAAAGCAAGTGCATTTTAAAGGTGAATTCAAAAGACTTTTACCTTCTAGGAATGCAGTTTGAGATTAGTGAGTTCTGTGGTTTTTTTCACGGCTGCTGATATCAAGAATACATAAAAAGCAAGGTTAAAGCTGCATACCTCACACTGCTTTAGGTGTTAGTGACATTATCAACTATAGCAGGAGTGACACAGGCCCCTGAGGGTCCAAACTCAGCTCTTGGCAGGTGGAAAACATTTCACTCTTCCCCCCCCCNATATGTATTCATGAAGTCTAATGCTGTGCACGTAACCTGCCTTGGAATCTCATGCAGATATTTGTAAACATTCCTTTTCTTATCTGATTTCAATTCACCTTTGAGATTGTCTCCTTGAAACTCTCTCTCAGCCAAAAAGTAGGGAGAAAGGCTGAGCAGGTTGTACAGTAATTAGTGAAAAACCATCATCATCTATGGACAGGGATGGTTTGGGCAGGATCTTATAAAGACAACAAATCTATCTGCAAATGCAGGAGAGATTAAAAATGAGCCCATGAGTAAAGTTATGCACCTAAATCCACATTTTAACGTATCACTGCCCTCATTTTCCAGTCATACTGAACAGCCTCTGCTCACACTGCAGGCAATTTGAGCTTGCAAATGCTTATAACCTTTAAAGAGAAGGTACTTAAAATCCCCAGGGGCCTGCCTGCACCCAAGCACCAAGCACTGCAGAAGGTTCACCTTAGTTTTTCTTGCTGCTTGCTTGGGATATTTGCTCTCTGGGCTGTGTGACACAGAGAGCTTTTCATCAATACGAAGCTGCTATTCTTTTTCTTAGTGACAGTTGCCACGATGCTCTGTAGCACAGGTAGGCTACAAATCCTTGTGATTCATTGAATAAACTTAATAACTGTTTTTATGAAGCATTCCTTGCTGCTCTTACATCTGCTCCAGTTTCTGGGTAGCAAAGGATTTATCCTCTACCGATTTTCTAATTGTTTCTATAAAGCCAGTATTAAGGCAGGAAATTCTCTGGCAGGTCTGGGACAAGATTCCCCTATACTCATGCCATTCAAATGAGTGTGCAGGCAGAAAAATGAGAAGAAAAATGCAGTGAAAGAGACTGAAGATATTTTTTTTTGTGCATCAGCTTGATCCTACAGTTCCAAACAATCCCAAGCAAATTTCTGCTTTGTAAAGACCTCTGATCCTTTTCTATCTAACAAGCATTTTCCCCCCAGCTCATCAAAGCATGCTTTTGTGAACAGGGCTGCTTTTATTCTCTAGTAATCAATATATTTGCATTTTGGTGTTAGCACCTAGAGGCCAGAATCTCATTACACAATGTGTTGCATAAACACAGAACAAAGAGACAGCTCAGGGCCTGAAAAGCCTCTAATCTGGATGTCTACACATTATAATGGAGGGGTTGCAGCATGTTCTGACATATCAGCTGTAATCTTATCTACCTTGTGAGTAACAACAAGAGAGAAGACACAGCAATATTCAATGTAGCATGTGCTGACAAGTAAAGCATACACACCAGCACCTCCAAAGTTTACACACTGGTTCCTGGCACACACAGTCATGAAAAATAGAGCTGGAAAGGATTTGGAGAGGGCTCAGACAAGCCATCCTCCAGTATCACACCCCTGGGATCAGCTTGGCTGGTCAGATGTTTGTGTAATCTTGATCACTGACCTCTTTCCAGATTCCCGCACCATCCCTACACAAACTCTGCCAGTGTATCCTTATTTTAATAACTCTTTAAAAAAATCTCAGTTTTATATTTTATATTTATTTTATATTTTATATTTTATTTATGTCTAGCCTAAGCCATCCTCACCGTATGGAAGTTCTGGCCCTGCACTGGCATGGAATACAGATTGTTTCTTCTCCCATTGCAGCCACTGCCCTCAAGTTATGGCGTAGATAAGCAACATTTAAGTGGATTATAAAAGCCAAACGCAACAAAACAACCAGAAGGTCAGAAGATAAAACAGCAAGACTGATCTATGGAATGGGCAAGAGGTTTGCTTAGAGAAGGAATGCAAGGATAGGATCTCCCAGGAAAGAGCAAGGAGTTGTACCTACAGATGGTTGCAGTCACTCCTTCCACAAAGGAAAAGCAGCGTGAGAAACATGTTCAGTGTTTATTGCCCATTTTCTTACAGTGTCTGGGAAAGAGAGGTGGGAGCAAGGAACACTTCCCCTGTGCAGCAGTACCTCTGTGCCATCAGGAATGCTGCGTGAGTGATGCTGATTAGTTCAATAACAATTAGTTAATTATGCTTCAGAAACAGCTACTGTGAAGCTGCTTTCTGCTGTGACAAAGCAGCTCTATGGCTATATTTAGAATGTAAAAGATGTTTCCCACCAATTTCTGGCTGTTTTAAGCTAGGCTACATTTTGTGATGGAAGTACATGGTTTTTTTCCAAGGACTGCACTTTCTGGTGTTACTCAGATGTATTTTGGATGCAATAAGGCAGGCAGACCCACACACAAAAGATGTGGGTCTTAACCCCTCCAAGACAACTCCATTTGCTAATACTGGACCTGAGTGCTCCAACCCTTTTACTCAGGCATGATAATTTGGCACCAAAACCCAGTGCTCTGCCAGTTACTAACTTCAGCAGGGTTGTGTGACCCTGCAACTTGAAATGAGTCTCAGGAAAGGAGCAATCTGGTCTCCCCTATCTCTGAGAAGCCCAACATCCTACTGTGTGTGTAAAGCAGCTGGAAATAGCCAGGTTTTAATAGAAATAAATCCTTTCTTTCAGGGATGTTGATATATGTGCTGATTTACATAGTTGCATAGATCAGCGTAAGAGGAATGGAAACATTTCCTAGTGTACAAGAGCCCAATGGAAGTCAATACAAGAAGGACTTGAACAACATCTCTCTTACCCTCATGGACACTGATGAAGAGGGAGCACAATCTAATAGATGCAAAAATAGAAAGTTAAACAAGCAAACCTACCTCGATGGAGAAGAAGGGGTGGAGAAGAGAAAGAGAATAGCTGTCAGGATGGGGACTTTGGGAATATAGCACACCTGCAATTGCTTTACTCTATGTTGTATTATCTGGGTAGGCAAACACTTGGGCCCCTCCCTGTACACTACACCAAGTACAGTAGCTGTGTTTTGCCACATCAATTTTTTAAGGGTATTAAAATAATGAAAAGACATAAATAAAAGCAGCTGCAAACGATACCCAAATGTAACATCCCCTTCTTTGCTTAGCACTGGGAACCTTCCCAACATTGACTGGGCGTGTCCTCAGCCATCTGCAGAGGTAGGAGAGGGAGGTGGGGGTGGAAGGAGGAAAGAGGGAGAGATGACATTCACCACACATACAGGAAAAACACTGCAATGAAACAAGGACTAGAAATGGAGTATCCTTTCCACAGATCCAGGCTCTAGGAGGTTATCTGCCAATGCCATTTTTTGAACTGAGGAGGCAATCGTGTTCTGAGGAAACCTCCACGGATATGACTTATTCATGAATAACCTTCATAAACTGGCAAGTGACTCAAGCAGAAGTAATTCTCATCCTGTCCCTCACCATCTCTTCCAGCAGTGATGAAAACACTGTTGTTGTGATTACAAATTGCTTAATATGGGGTTCAGATTTCCCAATGAGCCATGTGCAATCCAGGATTTTCATGGGACAGACATGATCTGAGCGATGCAGAAAAAGTTACTGTGATGCCATTACAATGCTCACAACCCAGGCAAACCTCAAAGAGCAGCCTGTAAATAAAAACTACACGCTTTTCTTTTGCTGAAGCCCACAGTTCTACTTGGCTAATACAAATCTAAACCAGGCTATCACATTGCATACTGAGACTATCCATCAAGGGACTATGGGTGCCTGGCCAAAAAGCAAAGCCCTCACAGAACTGTCAGACTGCCTCTGGAAAGGGCACACAGGTGGTTAAAAGAGGAAGGGGGGGAAATAGGAAAATCAGCTTTTTCTTCTATTTCTTTTGTGTCAACACGGATATGATGGCACTCAGGCGGGCAGCCCATCAGTCAGCAGAGATGGACCCATGAGCAGGAACAGCAAGAGTCTGACAAGCATTAGGTATGCGTGAACAAACACCCAGGCATAAACCTACAAGCTAAAACCCCCTCTACCTCTCATCAATGCAAATTAGGGTTAGCTCTGCTGAAGCCAGTGAAGCTAACCCAGTGTGCTAGTCGTGTAACTGAGAGTTACAGTTCCAGTGCCAGCTCTGAGGAGTGCAGGAGTCACCCCCCAGGAGGGACTGGAGGGTGTTCCAGAGAGCAAGGGATGGTGAAGAACTGCTGAGTGTCTGATGCTCTGGCCTGATCCTCCCTCACATGCACAGGGAGGAATGGAAGCAGCACTGGGTGGGAAAGTACCACTCTCAACTCTCTTAAAAGAGTCTACCCATTACACAGAGGCAAAATTACCTACTTCAGACTATTTCCCCAGGCTCTCTGGTTCCCAAGACAACTCCTCCTCCATTTATAGTCATGTTCCACTCATTATAATTTGTTAATCCCACACTTTCATATCATAACACGACAACTTGATGACAGCTGACAAAAGCATCCACTGAATGTTCACCAACAGTAACAGCAGCACCTCCTAAAGCACCAGCAACTCCTTATGCTCCACAGCAGTCCAGGGACGTATCAAATAATTAGCATGAATCTCCACTGGGTTTGCCATAAATCAAATGTTAAAAGCCTCATAGGAAAAAGTCAAACTGAGCAGGTGAGATCTGTCACTGCAATAACCTTTCACTGGGGCTTTTGATGCAAGTTTGGGTAGCTGGCCTCCATGAGGGATTAATTTAGAATTTACAGATTGCAATGGTCAGGGAACCCCAGGGAGCCCATGGAGGACTCTGATCTTGTGCTCCTGAGGAGAGAGAGATTAATTTTACAGTTTCTTAACTTTGAGGGAGAGTTTTCTCTTTCTTTGTTTATTTTGCAGTCACAGCATCCCTGAGTTCATCACTGTGGTCCTACACCCCCACACCACCTCTGTGTCGGGATTGCTGTGACCAAAATGCTTTAGAATATTACTAATTCATACTTTTATAACAAAAAAAGTGGCAACTTTTTTGTTTTCAAGCCTACAACAGGCAACCTGAAATGCCTCCAGTTCTGTGATTGACGATGGATACAGCAAACAGATGTCAGAAAAGAAAACCAACTGTGTTTCTCTACAGCTGGCTTCACAGCAAAGCCGTGCAGAGGAGTCAAAGCCACAGGAGTTGAGACCCATATGAAAATACTTACATTATTTTGCTCACATATCCCAGGATGCCTGAAAACAAGCCGAGCAGGACCGCACAATTAGAGGAAATAGAAATCTGGCTGCAAACATAACCCTTCAGTTAAAAATACTCAGACTTCATCCAGCCTGTGTCTGCTTGAATATGAGCTATCAGCCAGGGGCTTCTCCACTTCTTTACCAGTGCAATTTATGGTCCGTTTTACTTTACTACTGATTGCTCATGTTTTTGAAAGGAAGGTTAATTTCTTTGCTTTTAATGGAGTAGCTCTGCTGTTCCTTCAGTAAGGCTTTGCATACACGATCAGGCTTCTCATCCCTCTGCCCCTTGTGTACTGTGCAGGGATGTCCCTGCACTTGGTTCTTCACAGGCCATATAACACCGCAGCACAACAGCTAATTTGTCCTACCCTTCCCACTGCTGCTTGCTCCAACCCCAGAACAAAGACAGGAGCCCTGATGATGAATTTGAGGACGGACAGTCTGTTTGTCTTGGGCTATAGTCGGGTACTGAAAATGGACATCAAATTGTTGGGTTTGTGAGACACAAGTTCATCATTTGAGCAAAATGTCTCATGGCAATTGCAACTCAACGCCACCCACACCAGCAATAGCAGTGACAGACATAAGGAAGCTCAGCTGATCAAAATCTGATGGTATTTTTGCTTGGACAGAAACATCTTTCCTACATTGAGACGTGATAAAAAGAGGCAATTAAAGCAGAGCTAAGCAGGAGCTGCCGCACTGTATAAAGCATTGTGCTGTACCACAGGCTGCTTATGACCAATATTAACAACTTAATGAGCTGTTAATGAGGCGCGCGTTCAGCTTTTACTTGCAGCATGAAAACATTGCAAATCATTTTAGGGAGCTTCTGGACTATCAATGGAGAATTAAAGATGTCAAATAAGCCCATCAAATCTATGTCTCAATCTGGACACTGCTTTCCAGTGCATTCTCTTAAAATTCCTTTTCCTATACGGTAGAATAACTTGCTTTGACAGCAGTAAGACTTGCACTTAAGACTTTGCTTCCTTCTGCCTTGACATTAGATTTCAGTCTCCAGAGAGCTGCAGGGATGTCTTTTTGACATGTTGACATTAAGGACACTTCTTCCTCAGACTCACACTGGCACAGTTACTTGCTGTCTTACCATTATAAGCGCAGCTACTGAGCTGAGCTACCAAATTTGGGAGTTTACTTGTGAAACCTTTGTGCTCATCTGCAAACAGACTAAGAATGTAAAACTACCTTGAAAAAAAACCAAAACAGGCAGTTGGAGTAGGAAAGGGAGCCAAGGTTTATGTGGAAATTCATATCCATAATTCCCCAGCAGTGCAGCAATACCAGTAACACACAAGCAGTGACTAATGCTCTAATGTAGGCACACTTTAGTTTGTTATTTTTTACTGCCCTGTCACAGCCTGGCAGGATTTGCTAATGCAGCCGAGTGCTACCCACACTGCTATCCCCCATCAGTGGAGCTGCATTGATGGGAACAACAAATCCAAATTGGACTTGCTGCAGACAAGCCCCAAGTGGAAACCCGTGTCTAGAGTGAGTCAAGAGGAGTTTAAAACCCACCAAGAAATACTGACGGGATGTACCCATCAGCTGATCCTGCTCTCAAAAACTGAATGATGTTTGGATACGTGTGCGATGGTTTCCAGTAATACAAGAGAAACTGAAAAGAGGTTTCTTTTCTAGTCCAAACAGGGAATGTCTCACCACTTTTTTCCCCCCCTCTCCACCTTTCTACCATTTCCTTTCTTGCTTTCCTCTGATTTTACTCTGTTTTTAGTGCATTGTTGGAGAACATGGCTTGGATCTTTAACACTGAGCTCAGAGGAGAACTTCTCCTTCCTTAGGGAGAAAGACACTGGGGACAGAATGGAAAGTCAGTGTCATGCCTGGAGCAGGGTGTTCCCAGGGCAGCTGTGTAGACCTCATTCACAATTGAGCACGATATTGGAACAGCTCTGCAGATCCTTTAAATTTAAAGGCTGGTGAGGGGAGGGGCAACGGAGGAAAATCAATGTTTCAAACACCCTGACATCCTCCAAAAGCAGACTTTTGCTGATGCTTAGAAACATCAACAATTAAAAGGCAAATACCTTGGCATTTCAAAGGCTTGATGCTTTTAAAGTGCCAAGGATGGTCAGTCTCTTTGTTTAAAGTTTGAGTAAGTGAAACCAATAATTTATTTATTACACTACTTTCCAATAGCTTCCTCCATCCCCTTTTGTTTATCAAGGGTAGATACTGTCCCTAGGCTGACAGGTTTTAGAGTACTGCAATGTGAAATGGCCACGATAATCCTTCTCTTCCCTCCTCCAGTGGCATCTGGGATGGAAATGCCCACCCAGTTCTTTCAGCTGTGCCAGCAGCAATGTGTTCCCTATCTGCATATGCACAGTCAGCCACCGAGAGACACGGCCCACGTGTCCCAGACAGATAGGAGAAAACAGCCAAGAGGGCCGCAGCAGACTGATTGAAGCTGCCAGCTCTAATACGTTGAAATGTTGTCATTCCTCTCGTAGGTTGTTAACAAGGAGGCACAGGGGACTTCTCTGCACAGCATCTTCTCAGCCATATTTGGGGCAGGGAAGGAGATGAAGAGTCCATGCTTCAAGAGAAATGGGGGCCCAAGGTAGTGCTGAGGGACTCCTTTCTCCTACGACCACCTATGATGAGAAGGGTGATACCACGTAGGGTATTTTGTATGAACACATGAACAGAGTGAAGCCTGTAAAAACAGATGAAGGCACTCAGGGACAAAATAGCCTTGTTCTGACAACCTTCTCTGGCATTGGTGCAGGAGACCAAGGGATATTACCCCAGCACAGATAACCAGGTAAGAAGGGACAAGAGCTCTTCTCTAGAAGCAACTTAAAAAATGGAGCCAGGTGCCTGGAGTCAAGTCTTTGCTTCTTAATAAGGCTTCCTTTATCTTAGTATGGCTTTTTCTCTGTATTTTGTCTTCTCTTTCCCAAATTTAAATCACTATTTTTGGTCTTGCAGCTTTCCAGATGGTTTCTACTCCTTGCTTGTAAAATGCTGGAGATGGCCAAGCAGCTCTGAGTCACTGGCAGAGCAGATCTTCCACCCATGTGTCAGCTACAGGTGGACAAAATAAAGTTTGGGAAATCCAGGAACACCTGTGGAGCTGCAGGAAGGAGGGCAGATGAAAATAATTGCAGATAACAGTGAGAAAAGGGAAATTTGCTTTGGCATCTTTATGCTTTGCACCAACAGGTCAAGTCAAGTTTTTGGAGATGGCAAGAAAAGAGAGGTGAGAAACAGTTGTCCCTCTGTCTCACTCCCACCCTTTCCAAGATATAGTTTCACATTCAAGAAAGAGAGGTGACCAGAAAACCCACTTTTCTGGAAGATGATGCTAGCAACCAAAACAGCATTTCAACACAGGATTTCTAAGAAGTCTCTATCTTCCAGCTCTTTTTACTCCTTCCCTTTCTCATTTCAGAACCAGCTCCCAGAGATCATTATTAAAAAGAACAACAACAAACCAGCCTCATCAGTTCTTGTGAACTCTGGAGGTCACCAATGTCACCATCAGTTATAATGATGTACATCACTCCCCTCTTCACACAAATGGATTTACAACCTGTTTAAAGGCAAGTGTCTCTTGGTGCACTTCACCCCTTCTGCTACCTCCTCTCCGTACACACGCGCTCTCCTCCACCAGCAGCTGCTGGAAGAAATTATGAATTCCATTATTTTCCATCCATAGCGGCTTTGCAGTATATGGGAGGAACACTGGAGGCTGCAGGCTCATTAGCACAGGATTTGTATTGCCGCCTTCCTTTTTATTCACCTTCCCAAATTACTTGAAGCACGCCTGCCCCAAACCTGTGATTTCTGTTTAATTAAAATGCAGGTAGCGGAGTCTCCTGAACTCCAGAGCCCACCACACAATCAGATAGTGACAGCGACCTGGTGGAATAACGCTCTTGATATAGTGGCAGCTCTAACAGAGTCTTAATTTCAGTCGAGCAGAACAGCACCTCTGGTAGCAGCTGCATTTAGAGCTGGGATGAATATCAGTGCCCGGCCTCTCGCTGAACGCTCCCTGCCTTCCCAATCAAAGTCGGCATTCCCTGACAGCTGAACTGTTAAATGAATTAACCAGGCGAGAAGGGGGCTTGCCGAGGGGGCTGCACTTCCCTTCCTAATTTCTGCAAGTGGTGGCTTTCAATTTTTCTGTCATTTGTCGGGAGATGCACATGGTTCTCTAATGAGCAGGGCAGAGCCGCAGCCAGCTCTAAAAAGACAAAGTTATGAGGATCTTCTGGTCTGTGGAGGAGAGGGATCCAGATGCTTGAAGGCAGGAGGGGGAAGGACACTGGCTCTGCTCAGACTGAACAAGGCAGTGCATCCTTCCCGGCTGCACTGAGCACAAGGACTCCCAGCCCTCTCTCCTGGTATGAGGAAGAATTGCTCTTCACATCAGTGAGTTTTGCAAGCATCCAGGTAGAACTCAACACGAAACCTTTGCTGGGGCTTTCATCTTACAGACTACTGTAACAAGAAAAAGTTTTGTTTCACCTGTAGCAAAATAAACCCAACCCAAAACACCCAAACCACTTGCATCCACCTCCCTTGTTCTTCAGGCAAGTCAGGATACAGATGTTTGTTACTTTTATTTGGCCTGTTGCCTACCAGCAGGTTGTTCTCTCCCAAAATTTCCCCCTGCCCATCAGTCAGAGGCAAGTGAGACTTGAACTCTCGGGCTGCCCAAGGAGTCTGTCAGCTGGGATACAGCTCAACAGGACTCCAGGACTTGAAAGAAACTCCCCATTTGGGTGTTTATTACTTGTTTGATTGGCAAATCTGCCAGAAGGTGGGTTTTAATGGCTTTTTTTGTTTGTTTGTCAGAGGGCTCCATTGCCTACTATAGCTTTTATTGTAAAAATCCAGATATAACAATAGGAAAATCTTCAAACGTACATGGGAGAGCACAAGAGAGAAGGAAGGAATTAGACACCTCTTCTTTTGCATTACTCGTCTGACTGCACCAGACATCAAAGCTGAGCAGTACATCAACCATCAGTATCATTTCCAGGTGCCCCACACTGCATGAAACAACCACCAGAACCACACAGAAATGGGTATTTTGACTGAGCTGGCCTAAACCGAGCACATCTCCCCAAAGGCACGTGCTGTATATTCCTTTTTACAACCAAGAGAGGGATGTTCTTGGGCCTACCAGAATTACTGCAACCCTTCTGGCAGAATGAAGCACCATTTAACAGTACTGAGATGTAAGTTATCTGGGACATTCAGACCGGGGACTGGTCCCCTTCAGTCATTTCTTGTTCAGTGCTAAGCCCGTGTTGTCAGCACTTGTTGTTTATTGGGAAGGTTTTCTGTATTTTCAACATGGAAGCCCCATTGCTGAAGCTAAGCAGACCCATTTTTTCCAGCTTGCTGCTTAACTTCCTTTACCATGGATAAGAACGTCAAAACCTTGTATTTCCACAGCACGCTTTAACTCAGAGGTGTCACAAATCAATTTAAAACTTAAATTGCAATCCCAGCTCCAATCACTTCACTCGCAGGATAAATCACAGCCAGTTCTGGATGTGGAAGGGGCAGTTATATAACAAAGCGTAATAACTTCACACAACAAGAGTGAAAATCGGCAGGAAGATCCTACATTCATCATCTCTGCCGCATGAACCTAGACTGCCACTAACCAGAGGTAAATCCAGTATCTCTAAAAAAACCCCATCTGAGTCACGCTATAACTTCAGATACACCAGCCCTGCCTGCAGGAGAAGGTCTGGATGTCTCAGTTTCCTCCCAAGTGTGACTCCTTCCATCGCCCTGTTCCCTGGCTGAGTTATGATAAGGATAGACCTGGACCATGGGATTCAAAGACACGATATAACAGCATTTCCTTGTTCTCCCCAGCTGATTTTCTGTGCAGTGTACATGTGTATAAATGCATGTGCTGGCTCCATTTGCAGCAGTGAGATATTTAGCTCTGGAACAAAAATGTATTTTGAAGCCAGATACAGTTGGCTCCACTTGGGGCTTTCTTTGCTGCAGTTGCAGAAGTTAAGTTGGAGCAGCAGTAAACTAGAAAAAAAATTTGTAAATATTGCCAGCTGTGTCTCCAGAACCAGGCTGCTCTGATTAATTTATGATGTTTTCAGAGAAAGATAATGAATGCTACAGCATATTTGAAATGAAAAGGTTAAGTAGAGTTTAAAAAAATGTGCGTTAGGGTTTAAAAAAATCTGCTTTGCTTAGTTTTGAGCAATAGAATATTTAATGAATAATAATAAAATGAATTAGTGCTGGGTTTGATAGCTTCTACATCCTAGCCTTGAGACAGAAGAACAAAAGTATAATCAGATTTGTTCATGGCAGCAGACCGAACAACAGGAGTGTGTGTGTCTCCTATTATTGTTCTAAGCTTCAAAAAGATGCTGCAGCAGAAAGTGATACCATAACTAACAACTATTTCAGCCCCAGCCTTTCTCCAGCTGGGGTCACCATAAATACAGCACTGCCATTGTGTCTGCAAGGAAGACATCAGCTATTCCAGCCCTGCACTTCTCAGCTGGAGGTGCTGAGGAGAACAGACTCAGCTGCAGCTTATCTGGGCTCTGCAAAATCACCTGTTTCACAAAGTATTCAAAGAAGTGTCTAGTTAGCAGTCTCATCCTGCCTCCTGCCTCCAGCCTTCCACTGGAGGGATTTAAAACCATCAGCAAGTCACATTTCATACACACAGCCTGGATTCGTGCACTAGATCCATAGCAAGTAAAGGCATAAAGAGTGCCACTGACCCTCAGCTCTGCAGAGCCTGGGTGCAGGTACAGAGCCTGCATGTTCCTGAGAATAACCAGCATCTGTGCTTCCAGAGCCAGCACTAAACTGGACACAATGTCTTCTTGTCTTTAAAAGCATAACAACCCAGGAAAGCATGGTGCACAGGCAGTGCCTCTGCACAGAGAGCTGTGAAGTAAAAGCACCAGCTTCCCAAGTCTTCCTTGGTTTGTAGTTCTGTTTCTTTTCCCTCATGGCTTTCCTGTGCTCCACTTTTTACTTCTTTAACTTGAGTCAATTTTTCCCTTAAGCTAATTTCGTACAAACAGTCATCCTCCTGCAACTCCAAAAACTATTTTCTCCCCTTTCTTTCAAATGCCCTTGCTCCCTTTCTCATTGTAGACCAGCTGCTTTCAAACAGCAAGAGACTGCCAGTGCCAACCTATTCCAGCAGAGGACACTCCAAAAAACTGTTAGCAATCATGACCAGGGATTTTTTCAAATAATTCCTTTCCTGGACAAATATTTAATATTACATGGAGAATATTAAAACATGTACTTAAAAAAAAATAATAATATCAATTCATTACCTACCTGCTTCACCCACAAACACTTCCACTGGTGTGCTGGTAGGGCTCTCGCCAATTACATTATATGCTGTCATTAGTACTTCATATCTCTTGTATTTCTTCAACTCTGAAAAAGTAAAATATTATATTGTATTTAATTATTTATATTATATTACAGGTATTTTTCGACTTTTTATCTCCAGACTTCTTTTTCATTAAATACAGCATTAAACAGTACAATTAGTGCAATCTCTAATTCCATCCTTCCTTAACTCACCCATCGCAGCAGGATTTGCATAATTATGAAAGATCTTTGCAATGAAATGGCAGGATTTTCCAGTGTTTCCCTCATAGTGTTGCTCCAGTATGAGGACTCATTCCTGATGGGTAAACTAGCTATAGGAGCACCTCTAGGTCATTCTTAATGACAGAAAAAGGCAAAACTTTGCTCTGAATGTTCACCAGATGGGCTCCTTTTGATCTCTACCGGTAGGAAAGAACAGGGCTTCAAGTCTTTGCCTACTCCTAGGGACATTCATCAGGGAGTCATTTAGGAACTGCAGTGCTCAAGAACATCACTGCTGAAGCAGGGTGCAGAAGAATATCTGCAGCAGGGAATCTGGAGTTCCACTCCAAGTACTGCATGGGCATCTTTCTCCTTCAGAGTGACCCCAGCCTGAACATCAATCACAAAGAGAGAGGAGAATTTGAAGTCTGGAATCCATATGGCCATCAGACAACCAATTTCTTTGCTGACATACAGAAACTGCTCTGACAGATGAGGTAAGAGAGTGAGAGCAGTGTGAAAAAATTTAGGAAAACCCAATTGCATGAGGGTAATTAGTAGATGCAAATGGGGGTGGACTAGAACCGTGTCAACGTCATTAGGGGAAGCAGCGCCTGAGCAGTTTCATTTCAGATTTTGCTTTTTCAGGGTGAAAGAAGCAATCCTAACAGAAATATTTATCATCTAAAATATTTAACAGTGAAATTAGAGCAAGAGAGCGATCAATAATATAAATTGCTGTATTTAAATGAGCACTGAATTGATTAAAGGACGCATGGTCAGGGGTCCAAATTTCTCCCTTTTCCAATAATTTTCTCTGATATCTATGAATCACAGAGCACCCTTAACTCTGTAGCTGACAGCAGGCCATTGCTTTGGTAAGGGTCAATAAGCCTAATCACACAGGTTCATCTCATTTCAGTTTCATGGAAATGTTGACAGTAGTTGTGCTCCTATATCTGACTCAGAGTCCAGCATCATGCCACAGTCTCAGGCATACTGTAAGTGATTCCTGCTACATCCCTTTTCGATGGGACACCACTGAACTCAGATGGACTGCAAAACATGCAGCAAGCAAATCAGCAATAATGATTCTGAGTTCATAAACAAACAAACAGAAAATAGTAAGATATTTATGATACTGTACTGGGCAGCTCGTACAGGGAACCTTTAACTGCTGTCATGAAAAGCCACAAGGGAGATTTTAGTGTTAACTGGATGTGGAAGAAAATGGAACACAGGAGAGTTCATGCATGCAAGTTCCAGTGGGGATAGGGCTGCACTTTTTTTTTTTTAGCCCATCACAATCTGTGACTCAAAAGCCTTGGGCAAAACCTATCTAGTGAACCATCATCACCACAAAGCAACTTGTCTTTTAACTCTGTCGAATGCTATTTTATTCATTTCCAATTGAAAACACCTCTGGAGATGCACATAAATTCATTGAGCCCTCTCTAAACTGGCCTCCTACTCCACAGAATACCCGAGCACCACAATGCTTGAAACATAGGACTAATGATGTGATACAGCTAAACTCAGACGGACTGCAAAATATGTAGCAAGCAAATCAAAATTCATTTAGCATCAGCAATACTGGCTTGTTACAGTCAATAATGTTTTACCTTCCCAGCAGCCACATTTTTACAACAGCTACCTACTTGCATCATCAATGCCTCTTGATGTAGGGAAAGCAAAGTCTTAAAGAAAAAGAAACTCAAGAAAGCAGAATCATCAATCTGTGTTGATTTCTGCTAGATCCACCGAGGAGAACCATAGGAGTTTGCCTGTAGTGTATTTTGAACCATTACAAAGAGTCTCATCTAAAGGCAATGTGCACTTACGTGTTAATTCATACGTCGTTAATGCAGAGCTGCTGTTCACTGTCTTGAAGCTGCTTTGGGCTATTCAGGGTAAGTAAAGCAGAAAGCTTGTTACAGTGCAAGGAAATAGTTATTGCAAATGATGTACAGCAGAGACAGAGGCAAATGATGCAGCACACACATACACAGCCTGAGCTTTAGGACTATACCTTGAAGGGCAATAAATTCACATTGCACTCTCGTAACACATCAAAAGCATCTCACTCACATGGGGCTGTTTCATTTCCTCCTCAAACAGAGAATCTCACAAACACACAACACAGAACTCTTCTGACTCCCACACTAAACAGAGCAAATGAGTAAAAAGGAAACAATTTCTAGGGGGAAACTCTCAACAGTGTAATACATCCTTATTTCTCAACATGCAAAATTCAAAACCTGAAGAGCTGCAGGGTAAAGATCTGGAACACGGGCCACAAAGAGCAAACGTTTATAATAGGACAGGACCCATTTCTTCAAATGTGTGTTAGATTTCCCACAGTTTCACTTATAGAATTCAATATTCCTGCTGTGAGCAAATTGTGACAATACACTAAGCTGTGTGAAACCATAGGTCAGTGAGGAACAGAGGGGTACTGAGGTGAGAATTGTCATATTATGAGGAGAAAGAAAAAAATTTCTCTTAAAATACACCCCTTCCTCTCTCTCTCAAATCCCTGGAAAGGTACAGCACATTTTTTTTTTCTCTATACATCTATTAGGAACGTAGCTGCAGGGCCAGCCAAGAAAAGGGAAGAGAAGTTTTAGCAGCTCCCTGGCTTGTGAGACTAGAGAGCAATCAAAGACATCATTACATAACAATATATATATACATAGTCACTCATTCATCTTGGAATGAGTCTGGAAAAGACTCCTATGCACACCTACACCTACAGGAGCTTTACGTCTGTACTCTGTCCTGTTTAAAACTCTGTAGTCTGAGAAGTCTCACCCAGCACTGACCACATAAGTGAGGTCAGGGTTAGGTGCTTATGTTATATTTAAAGCACTCACTTTTTCAACACCTGCACAAAAATCACTCTTGCTTTTGTAGAAACCACTTTTATGGGTTCAGGGAAACATGGAAGTTGATGAAAGATATTAAAATAGTCTCACTCAACCCTATGCTGCTGCTCTTCAAGTGAGTATTATCTTATTCTGAATATTCCACTGACATCAAACAGGACCAAAGCTGGTCCCTACGTGAGCACATCTCATTGCTGGACCATATCTGTCAGATTACTGACTGCTCATATCTTTGCTTCCCATCATCATCTTTATTCTGTCCATTCTTCCCTCTGATTTCCTTTCTAGTCTTTGTCTAAAAATCCTTTTCATTTTTCTATTATCTCTCTCCACCTTCTTTCCCATGTGAGCCAAAAACCCCACGGACTAACATGGCAAGCACGCACCTTAAAATTCTTGCTCATTTTTGTTATTTTATTCTGAAGTAGGGACAAGTACTTTGAAATTGTAAAAATTCTAATTAAAATTTCTCCTGAGCTGCTTATATTGCAAAACAAACAAAAAAAAACCCCAAAACCCCCAAAATGTCAATTATAAAAAACTATTAAAAAATAACAAGGAGGAAAAAGGTTCCCAGCTGAGGAAAATAAAGTCTCTTTTTTTTGTCTGATGGCAGAACAAAGTATACCAGGGTGATCATGAAATAGAGGTAGCAGAAAGCAGGAAATCAGAGGATACATGGGGGACTGAACATCAATTCAAACATGCTGACATAGATGAGAGTGCACCATTACAAGCGATGCTGATCAGTTATTAGCATTTTTCAACATCTTCACTCTGATAGTGTAAAAGCTAAATTATCCCAGAACTCTTAGATACAATTGTGTGTTATTTCCATGGGGCGAGAGGGCATACGTTTCTGTAATAATGGCAGATTTCTATTCTGGGATATTATAGGGTCCAAAACACAGGCTTACGTGTGAGCTCTGCTCTTAAAGCTGAAGGGTTCTGGATGGTTTTGGATTCTGTTCCAGATCCAGTGTCATAATCCAGCTCCCGATAGTAGATCCGGTATCCCAACAGCAAGCCATTGAGACTCTCAACTTTGGGTGGCTGAAAGACATTCACATCAAGAACAGGATTGGTAAAATGTGCATTGTAACAAACATCTGTCACCACAGGCAGTGGCTGACACTGGTCCTGTGCAAAGGCACGCGGTACCCTCTGGTGAACATAAGCATTAATCATTTACAAAGGTTGTGTAATTTGAAAAACACAAGTTAAAGGCAACTTTGATGAGTTCACTCAGCTGTGGCAACTACAAAAGGCTCTTTAGTTAAAAATTGACACCTGATGCACCACACCAAGAGCTAAGCTCCTTTCCTGGTCCACAGAAACTTGTGTGTGATAGAGACTATAAATAAGCATGTCCCTGAAAATGTGTGTTGCTGGCCACCAACAGTGGAACAGCAAACCAGTATTTAATTTCTTTTAAGATGAAAATAAGTAAATTACTTTGTCAAAGACAGAATTGATTTGATGGATCCTTCCCTTGGGGACTGTTCATAGAACATTCTTCATTTGGCATTACTTTACTGAAAGACTGATGAGAAAATAACAAAGAATTGGTGTATTCTGGCTTTAATTAGGAAGATGAAAGTAGGACTAAATAGCCTCAGAGAAGCATTTAGAGAGGAGTCACAGTATGATGGACTCTGGTGTGCTGCATAAGTCCAGTCCCACAGGCTAACCCAAGTCTCCTCCGTAACAGCTTGGAGCAGTATGGTATGTATGGCCATGGGCCTGACTCAGATAATGAAGTTTTTTTTCTTCTGCAACATGCTGGAAGATGCTCAAAGAAATAGTATCTCAGCAAGGATTCTTCAGCAGCGCCTTGCTTCTTCCTTCAGTTACAAACATGCAGCTGGTACACTGAAAAGGAGATTATTGCCTGAATGTCTTGCTTAAATAGAGACAAGCAAAGGGATTCTTCATGTTTGGGAAAAAAATTACATTCATGAGTCTAATACAGGCTAAGAAGTGCAGAGAAGAAAAGATGCCCCGAGCCATTTGTCTTCTAAAAATTCTTGTACTGAAATTTAAGGGGCTGAAAGTCTAAATGAAAAGGATTTTAATGATGATATTGCCTTTAATCCAGAAAGATCCCTAGCAGTCTTGACAACTTTACTGAGGAAAACCTTCTACTGTGGAAAAATTAACTGCTGGTGTGAAAGACTGTCATTACAGAAGGTAATATGTACATGTACGGGCATGTAATATGCATGTGAAATTCTCATGAAGAAAAGAATAGTTTTACAGGGAAGGAGGAAGATATTTGGCAATAACCTAACATTTTGCTTCCAGAAATGACAAGAATTTTCCATTACTTCATTATGATGGCAAGAAGAGAGAGAGAGCTGTCCTGTCTCAGTGCAAAGGACTTTGCTTTGGGTGAGTGCTGAAGGAATTAAGTAGAAAGATTGCAGTTTATGGGAAAAAAACAAGAAAATTATGTGAAGCAGAGTATAAAGCAAGCAAAACAGCTACCAGGAAAAGGAGCAGAAACTGCTCCTGCAAAAAGTCTGCTTCTTTTGCGGTTGTCCTGCTCAGAGTCTGCTGAAAACCATCCAAATAGTCCCAAGATCTTGCTGTACTTGTTCTGCATGGTTGGAGAACCTCACTCATCATTATGTTTCATACTCATTATTATGCTCTGTCCTTTGGAGAAGATCTGATCACCTTTCGCTATTATTTAACATTTTCATTACAGAATGATCTAGGAAAAAAAGATTGTGATGGACCTTGAGAATCATCAAGAGCAGGCTCTCACACTGCAGAAAACAACTGCTTGAAGTCCTTCACACAAACAGAGCAAGCTGCACCAGAATACAAGCTGATTTTTCTGGTTTCCAGTACTACTATTGGAAAGCTGTTCCAAACCTCACTACTTGGGTGGTTAGAAACTTTCATTTAATTTCTGATCTAAATAATTCACAGCTAGTTTATAACCATTTGTTCCTGTGCTAACATTGCCTTTTGGGTTAAATTGTTCTTCTCCTTATGGGGTGCTTTGACCCCATGATGTATTTTAAGAAGCGCAATCATATTCCCTCTCAGACTCCATTTCACAAGGCAAATAAATCAAGCTCTGATACAACTGCTTTTCTAAGTTTCAGACTGAGCTCCTTGTTCAAGGGATAGAGCAAATAGACCAAACAAGGTGACAGGCTTCTCCAGGGCTGCCCGATGACACAACTGCTCATGGATGAGCTGAAACGTTCTCCTCTGCGAGGTGGAGAATATGAAATAAGTTTTACTGGCACTTACTAGTATATCTATCATGATTTCTTTTCTTTTCCAATCTTCTGACTTTCTTCTTTTTTTTTTTATATTATACTGAAGTTGTTTTAGCCCTGATGGTGCCCTAACAGAGAAGGGCTCTGCAACACAGCAGCGTCCTTCCCTTGAGGAGCCACAACACAAAGGACGAGGACTGCCTTCTCCAGGGACAGGGAGACCGTTACTCCCTGCTCTGCCAGATCGCTGCTTTCCTGTGATTCTCTGTTTTTTCCTTCCTTTAAATTCAGGACAGGAAAGCTCAGATAGTTTTCAAGCCATTTATTTTCTTTCTCCTTGCCACGGAAATGATGATTCTTTCCTGAAAAGGGTACTCTGCTAAAAGGTCAGGTCTTCCCCTTTCTATCTGTATTTCATGGACAAAACTCTGCTTTTGACATAATGGATTATTTAGGATTTTGTAGGAAGGGAATGCCTGAGGGACCTGCTTAAATAGGTAAAATGATTATGAGTGGCAGCCCATAATGTTGTACAGAATCAAGAGAACCACTTTTGTGCTGTTAAGAAAAAAAAGACTAAAATGTAAGTTTGGATAATTGTTATCTCTAAGGCAGAAGCAGAACAGTGCATGATCCTGATGTTAACTGTAACATCCTCCAGACCATTTGAAGTAACCTTGCATTATTGATACAACAGACCTCAATGGAAATTACTTATTTTCTTCCTACTTTATATTTAAAAATAACGGACTGATTGGACTAAGCAGCTGAAAGCACAGATAATGCATCTAGAGTTTGTTTTGTGAATTATTAACCAGCTCAAAGTTAAAAATTTAGCTTTGCTTGGAAATCTACTCTTCCATTTAGCTTGACTGCTGTTTCCAGTTTATATTATTTCTTACACACCGCTGTGAAACTTCTTTTTAATTGGAGGCTACTGTGGGACTTGAAGATTTTTGTTTATTTGAAAAATATAGTACGGCTGAATTACCAGGACCTATTAATATACATGTAATAATGACATATAATCGCCCACAACTCCCTTGAGATGGGCTCTGGCACAACCACTCTATTTCATTCTCATGAAATAAAAAGCATCCAATTACTTAAAAAACCACCTATTTCACATTAACTACACACCAATAGTCAGCCAATTGGGGGAATATTTATTTCTGTGGTGCATCACGCCTCGCATCCTCTTTGTCTTCTCTTTGTATACCTTTTTTCCTTCATTGTGGGCTCTATTTGTAGGTGGGGTGGTAGATTTACATCTCTCCATAATTCTTTTGGTAAAACCGCTCAACATGTGTCCTATTTGTTCAACATGTTGTAAGCAATGATGTTGCTTAGTATTACGGCGTGTGAACTTGGGCCAGCTACCCAGCAGTACAGCCAGGCATATTTTTAAAGTGCTGCTGCATAGCAATAAACAGACCCTCATACATATATTTTTTTCCAAAAATGCAAGGAGCCCCATCTGTACTGTAAACTTGTACATACATTTTTCACTATAATGCAATCTGTCCAAAGTTATCCTTATTATGTGTGTGGGACATTGTCTCAGGAGCAGGGTGGGCGAAGGCTTTCCAGGATAGGTTACGGATAACGTGCAGTACCCCACTGGGTTCCCTCTGTTAGTGCTCATTCCACAAAAAGAAGACTCAAGCACTGGGTCACAAAATGTTCCAGCATCTCCCAGGAGGCCAGTATTGAAAGATAAAGGAAGGCAGAGGAAATGCCTGTATAAAACACAGACTTGGCACGAACAGTTTCACATCCAACTCAGAGGTATCACGGAGAGCTCAAACTTCCTTTCTTTTCTCTGAAGAAATCTCAATCTTTAGCTCTCAAAGAGTCAAAAGGGCATGTGGAGTTCCTCAAAGACATGAACAGGATCTCGGGCACAGTGTACGCTTCTGATTATTTCAGCAGCTGAGGGAGGCAGCATGCGATGTGAAAGAGAGCTTTTAATTACGTGATCTTTCCAGTGCCACAGTCTGTTGAATGTTTCCAATGTAAAGTTGCCTGTCTATTGATATCAATGAAAGCAGAGGAGAATCTATACAAGTAATGATCTTGGGCATCGCTACAGAAACTCCTTTGCCTCCCCAGCTTTCCCTCATGGGGCTCAAAATAAAAGCAACTGTCAGAAATTTCCCTCCATTGTTAATATATATGCCTAGATCAGGAAAGTAAGGAAGGAGCTGCAGTCCTTCAACTTTACTATAATACTTCCGGCTCAGGAAAACGTCCCTTGCAATGTACCTTTAAGATCAACAAGTCACAGCAACCAAAAACTGTTCCAGAAACATCAAAATTTTTCATGTAACCTACCTGCCACTGCACAAGGACAGATGAAGTTGTGTGAGGAGTTACTAACACAGACCTGGGTGGTTCACCTGGAACTAAACAAGAAAAAAAGACAACCAAACCAGTTATAGCAACAGGGTAGAAAATGGGCAGCTTATTCTTCAGATTCTTGTTCTTTGCTGCTGAAGAAAACTTTCTATCCCACCTACTACATGATGGGTCTCAAAAGCAATGTGGTGGATATGAACATTGCCATCCAGGCAGAAGCCAGCCACTTTGTGTACATCCCTTGCTCTACCCGTGGCTGGTGCAACTTGAGCAGGAATAAGAGAAAAGCTAAGGGCATTAATCTGGAGGAAGCTGTAGCACTCCAGCTGCTCATAAATGGCTGGATACACATTTGAAAGGATGTTAAATCAGCTATATGTGGGCTTGAAAGTTCAAGCAAACCGCTCCCAAATTTTCCATAATATTTTTGCCACAGTTGGGGCAAGCCCACCTTGTTTTTAGGAGTCTGTGTCACTTATTCACAGATTGTTTTAGTTATGATAGCTTGATTTACCATGGATTAACACATTCCCGTGCCCATGATCTATAACATACACACACAGTTTAGCAGCTCAGATAGGACGAAGGGAAGGCTTATCAGGAGCTGACAGCCCTCCACAGTGCAACGCTCTCATGGCAGCACCAGGTTTGCTCGACAGAATAAACGTTCAGTTAGTTAAGGAGGTGAGCAGCTTTCACAGTCTTTCTCCGTTGCATTGTAAGGAAGCCAAGCACAACTCCAGATTCACTGTAGCTAAATTCAAAGAGAATTGAAAATAAAATTTTAAATTCCCGAACAGTGAGTCAGTGCTGCCTCATTAGTACTGGTTACAGCCTGCACCAACACAGCAGTCGCTGTTTAGCAAAGTGGAGAGTCAGGATGTCTGTAGAAGACTGCTAGGCACATAATTCAAGTATTACAGGGCTTCTTGTTTAACTTGGAATACTCCTGAGCTCTGTTCTCTGTTTTCTTTTTTCTGATTTTAAGATCACATTCTTTAAACATTCCTTTGCAATTCTGTTCCCCATTTTTATGTCTCAATGTCATATTTAATTAGTCATTCCTCGCACTGTATTGAATACTAGCTAATTCCTAGCACCATTTGTGTGTGTGTATATATACATATGTGTGTGTATATATACATATGTGTGTCTCCCAGTATTCCCCCTCTTCCCAAGCTAAGGGTAAATGCTGATGCTTTTTCACACTTTACAGAGTTCCTTTCTCCACTCAAGACATCAGAGCTACTTCTGCATTCAGGCGTTGACTTTATACAATCAAGGAATTAGAAGCTGATCTCTAAGGCTAAAAATAATCCTTGTCAATGTCATTCACACAGTTTATTAGCCTTGATCTGCAGGATTAAATGCTCCTGTTTTCAGGAGCTTCATATTCTTACTTAGACCTCAGCAATTTTGCCATATTGCAGACTGATGACTGGTGTGGATTGTGAGTGAAAACAATTCAAGAAACTTCTTCAAACATCTGCATGGTTCTACATTTATTTTTAATAATCTCCTGTAAATTATTCAATTTCTGCAAAAATAATGGTTAGTGCAGAGTTTGGAAGCCAATTAAATGGAGTTTAATTCCATTTTGAGACTCCTGAAAGTATGATTCATTATCAGAGGGCACAGCAGGACACTTAAGGCTGCCTGTTATTAATTCAGCCACATCTCATTACTACCTGTATCAATCTCCTATGAATAAAACTGCATTGGAGGTTGAATTTTCACTCTACTGTGCCAGTGGAGAACACATTGTGGTGAGTCCAGCAAACCCAGGAGCACTGGGGAGTGCCCATCCTGTGGCGATGCCCCCTGCGTGTCTCTCCTCCTCACTTACCATCCTGCAGAGTTGTGACTGCTTCTGTCTCTGAGCTGAAGTCACTGTCTCCGATGTCGTTGGTTGCTTTCACTCGCAGTTTGTAAGAGGTGAATGGGTTCAGGCTGTGGAATGTAAAAAATAAGGCTGAGATATTAAATATCTCCATATCATCATTGGCACCTCAAGTCATTGAGCAGTTTGTTTCTTCTGCACATTGTCTTCCATTTGCAGCCTCCCTCAGCTTCCTCGGGACATGGCGGTGTTCACACCCTCGCTGCCATCAGCATCTTCTCAATTTTCCATTGGCCTGAGTGTCTGAAAACATGCATTGATTCAGAGCTGCACTGGGCTCCAGAAAACAACCTCAAAGCTGCAATTCATGGAGCAGCCTACGACTGGAGCTTGTTGGAAAGGACAAGATGTGCTGCTATCTGAGTTTTGCACGGCTATGCCAATCCTGTCTATCAAGGTGCTTTGCCTGAGATAGCCTCAAAAGAGATCTGTGGGTCAGCTCATCCTCAGTGCACAGATGGGGATGACAGGAGAGAGGAGGCAGGGCACGTGCCCAGGGTCAGCCAGTGCTCAGCAGGCACTGGAATTGGGAGCACCAGCCTTCTGACTAATCCTCTAGATCGTACCGTTTGATCAGTGCTTTTTATTCCTATTGAATTTCAAATTAATGCTATTACCTGGATTATTTAATAAAGACGGCAACAACAGGTTCCCTGCAGCTCTTTTATCTGAGCAATACTTTAAGATATGCAAAGAGTGATTTCCAGCTGACATAACTTTAGCAAAGATTTTTCTGCCTTGGCTTGGCAGGGAGAAGGTGTGGGGGAGGCTGCCTTTTGAGTCACATGTGGAGGCTAGAAATGCAGAGCTGGAAGTTATGGGGGATTTAGTTAATTAATTGGTAGTGTCTAGTCATCAGCTGGCAGGTGTAACACTGACTACAAACCCAAGTAAAGGTACTTGTAAGGAATGATTAAACATCCAGGGATAATGCATTCTGATGGGCAGCACTCTCACATCACACATGTACTACTCTTCCGGACTTTCACAGGAAAATGCTTTTAGCAAGAGGGAAAAGAAATGTTTTCAGTAGTTCCACCCTATTAGGACACCACTACTTACCTACAGCAACTAGAATAATTTGAATCATCTTTCTTGATCTTTTGTTTTCAGTAAAGCCAAGGTCAAGCCTAAATGGCATAGCTGGTTTTCTTGATTTTACAGGTTTTGACTGGAATGATACTGGGTACAATTTAGGGTGGGTATAACACCTCCAAGGTCGATGAATCAGATATATATTTGTACCTATAATTGTCAAGTTTTCTTTTTTTTTTTTCTGCAGTTAAACAGAAGGATAGACACGTATCTGTATCTTCTGGCACATGACCAGCGAGTTGCCACTTAACACAACCAGTAACATACATCAGTATGTTTTTATAACAAACCTGAAAAATCTGCATCTGAATGCTCTGAATACTTGGTTCTTCCAAAGCTCAAGGCCTTTTAGAAATAATCTGTTTTGTACTAATTAGTCAATAGAGGAAATGGACAACAAAACAAGTGCCATCTCATAGACATTCAATTGCTCTTGCAGATGTTGTAAGGACTTTAATTACAACAGCATCACTGAGGATATAATGAAGCCTGAACAATAAAGTTTAAACATTCTGATGCCATCTATAAACTTCAGTATAGAAAATACAGATAAAAATGCTTCTCATTTCACCTGGAAAAGCTTATATAGAGATAATTTCAATGCAGCATTGAGAGTGGATTTTAACATCAGTCACTACTGAAAGAATTTTTAACTAGCTGTGTTTTATAGAGCATTGTGTAGTTACATGCATTTTAGCCCAAATAGCGTTATCTACCTTGCTGAGCTTTCAGGAAGGGTTTCAAAAAGATGCATTGCAATCCCAATTTTAATTAGATATATTGCATGACCTTCAGCAAATCTCTCAATTGCTGTTCATAACACCATGTCTAAAATGGAAGCAGTGATCTCACTTAACCTCTCTCTCCCCTAAAAAGACTGTAAAGCTGTGTGATGCTTGCTTTGGCTTCCTAACAAAGTGGAAAGTGTGGGAATTTCTGTGCTAGCCTGGGATTGTATGGTACCTTTCAATAATGCAGGACGTCGCCTCGTGGCTGATGGAAGAGGAGTAGGTTTGCCAGTCTCCATTTGGCAGCTCTCGGACTTGTACTGTAAAATACCGTATTGGTGAAGACCCATCGCTTCCTGGGACCCACTTCAACAGCAGACTCCGTGACGACACATCACCCTGGGGGGTCATCAGCTGCCTGGGAGGTGCTGGTCGTTCTGCAATGAAACCAGAGTTTGGTACTGCTTTGAGAGGAAATTCAAGCTAACAAAATGCGACAGCCTGATCATATTCTCATAGCGGTAATGCCACAGGAGATTGAACTTCTCTGTTGGTCCCATGAAGCATGCTAGCCATCCCATTCCTTAACCTTCTGCTATAAAGAAGAGCAGTAAAACTGATTCTTATTTCCCTGCATAAAAGGTCACCATTGAATAACACTTTCCGAGCAGCAGACCTCAAACTTGGGAGAGTCTTAGCCTGGCAGGTTAAGGAAGAATCATTAGGACCAGCAGCCAGGCAAACCAAGGAAGTCTTCAGTGAAACTCAGCAGTGCTTCCAGCTGCAATTGCTCTTTTGAGAGAATTTGCCTGTAAACTAGTTCACTTTTTAACCTTGGTACCACAGGACTACATTCCTTCTATGCTACATAGCATCCTCTTCTACCAGCTGCTCCCCAGTCGAGGCATGAAGAAGAGGAATGGATGAGCTGGAACAGGCTAGTGTGTAGCAGAGTCCAAACACGTGACTTGGAGCCCATCCTAAACTCCTGTACCAGTTCTCTGACAAGGAACTGGGAAGCATCAGTAGCTTCTGTGCTTCCAGATCCCAGCTTAGAGACAGTGCAGAGCTGGGGCTTCAGTACCTGCTGCAGTTCTTCCTTTTGTACCCACTAACCTTGAACCTGCAAAGTCAAACCAGCCAGTATCAATGCTGAGGGAGATGTCTCCAGAGTAATTAACCGTACACATTTCAGATGAGGCAGGGAATGGCAATGCAGGTATAAGCATGCCAGTCCCCAACAGTTTCAATATAGATCTCCTTTCCCATCACCATGTCTCCTCACTCCATCGATTTCAATAGAAAAACTCTATAGAGTGACGAATAATTGTTTAATTGTTTATCATGAAGATTATTGATTCTGATTAAAATGTGTGGCATGTAATAAAGCAAAAATTGATTGGAGACACCGCAGTGACTTGCTTTTGAGAAGCAATTCAATTCAATTTCATCAGCACTTGTTTCCATGAACACACCTCCGCCTGCCCGCGTCCTCCCATCTCTGTCTGGCAAGCAGTTCATTTCCCTGCCATCCCCTAAAACTACATGCCATGTGTTTTGGCATTTCTCTGCAGCATGCCCTTGTTGACATGAGTGCCCAAAGATTTGTGAGCTATTAGCTGGAGGAAGCCCTCGGTGCCAGCAGCCTGTGAGCTGGAGTACAATGCAAAAGGTCAACGCCTTGCGCTGACAGGCTGAGACAGGTATTCGGGGTTATTCTATCAGAGGAAGTGAGTGTCGTGCAGGGATTTAATACTCTCTGCTGATAAGCTTTAACCAGCTCACAGTTTTGGGCAGGTCAGATCTTGCAGTCAATCTCCCGTCATTTGGTTTCCTTCAGCTGTTAATGGGCGATCTTAAAATCTCCTGTGTTACAAGACATACTTCCTGAGTCTTTGTACAAAACCATTATTATAAAGAGTTTATTTATGAAGTCTAACCACAAGGCAAATGCTAAGGTGAGCTGTTTGTGCAGGAATGTAAGTCCAGGCCATATGACTCAATGGACTAAGTTTAATTTCTTGCTACATTTATGTTTTCTGACTCAGTTCCGCCCTGATCACTGGTGTCGATTATTCTGAAAGGTATCACACCACTATGGAGATTCAAAGCACTACAGAAGAACCTCTGGAGAGCTACAATACAACTTGGGATATGTAAATCACAGCTATCATTGTAAAATGTAAAGATTTATAGTGGGATTATCCAAGGAATTTAAAAGGACAAGAGTGACCGATTTTGCTAATTTCCAAGGGAATTTTTGTGCCCGTCTACCTTAGTATCAAGGACCACAAGGATATTAAATGCATTTTTATTAATGGAAATTAAATATCTTTTCACTCTAGAGTATTTATTGTCATGTATACAAGTTTCAGGTTGGTTTCTTTGTTTATTTATTTACTTGTTAGCAGAATATCCAGCCATTCTGCTGGATAAATGGAATAATTGCTGGATAACTGGATAAATTTCTCTCTCATCCCCTCACATCAATCTTGCTGGTGTAAGATTCCATATTTTTCTCTTTCCATTTTACATACGGGATCACTTCAGCTAACTCTCAGTGCCTTGGATCTTGGTTCCACAGCATACATAGGGACACAGCAGAGCCATCCATCAAGAAGAGAAAGGGTTCGTTTTATACCGTGACTTGTCTATTCAAGATAACCCTAAAGCATTGATAACAACGAGGGATCCTTGTTCCCACAGCGGAGCTGGGGGTTCTACCTTGAGCTGTTGTGTATCCAGCAAGAGTTTGTGCACAGTCTGGGAAACCTGAGCACATTTTATTGAAAAGGATAGGCTTTATTGGGCATGATGGGGTTTTTTTGAAACTTCCACGTGTTTGACTTTAAACTTTCACTTTGACAATGATCAGACAGGGGTGGGAGAAGCCTTCAGCTGATAAATCTCTTTGATGGACTGTATCTTTACTAGAGGTACTTTAAGCTTCCTAAAAGAGCTCTAGAGGTTCTTTCTCTGGTAGAACTGCACTGTTATGCACTGGGAAGGCTGCACATGAGCTGGTGAGCTATGCCAGTGGGAATTTTAACCCCAAGCAGACAGGCCAGAAGTAGTTGAAATGCACCCCACCAGTCCTCACTGCTGGTAGTTGGACATCAGACCAATGTCCTCTCTCCTTAGAAGTGTTACAGGAAAATAGTAAGGAAGACATCGGGAGCAAATAGCATGGGAAATCCTTGTTCTTGCACTAAATTATTCGCAAGGTGTAGAAAGGAATTCAAACAAGAGATTGCTTAGTAGGCACATTCTAAGAACTAAAAGGAAATATAATTGATTTTATTCTAGGGCAAGACTTGGTCAAGAGCCAAGACCAGGCACACAAACACATGTAAAAGTGTTAACAATATTGAAAGGTGTCCATGGAGGTCTGCTCTAGTTACCCAAGTGTGCTTCTCTCCCAACTGTGATTTTTTTTAATAAATTACAGATGTTGCATGGTTGTAATTTTGAAGGGAAAAGTTTTCTTAAAGTTGATATACAGAGAGCACAACGGGTCAGATCGACACGTGGCACAAATTCCAGTGATGCACAAGGGAGCAGTGCTGGTTAAGTGGCCCTGGCTAGTTCTGACTTTGCCAGCTCAAGATACCAGGTATGTGCTTTCCAGTGGAAAATGGTGTATGGTACAAGACCAGAGGAAAGCCCACACTTCTGTTCTCTGCCAATATATTCTCTTTTACATCTCAATAGAAAAATAAAACAAAAAACAAACCAAACCCTTCATTCACAAGTAGAAAATATGATTTTTCTAACTGGCAGCTCTGGAGATCTGTTCTAAGACTGGAGAATCAAGTCATTACTTCAGCCAAAGTATAGAAACAAGCAATGATGCAGAGCAGATTCTGTAATATCTTACATGTCTTTCTCATTTTGATATGTTTGGTATCTAAACATCTGATTTCATTTACACACATGTAAGTCCTGCTTTCTTCAAATAAGTTCCCTACAGAACAGAATTTCACTGTGGACTCAGAACACGAATAATCATTTTATGGATGATGCAAGAAACAGAAAAAATTTGG
The DNA here is from genome assembly GCA_013398125.1 of Aegotheles bennettii. Lineage (NCBI taxonomy): Eukaryota > Metazoa > Chordata > Aves > Caprimulgiformes > Aegothelidae > Aegotheles > Aegotheles bennettii. The sequence goes on from VZRW01005512.1 coordinate 147,135, forward strand.
ACAATCCAGATGCAAACACTGCTCGAGTGTGAGGCAGTGAAAGGCCAGAGGAATTACTAACACATCAGGTCAGGACTGATGTACAACGGAGGAGCCACAGAGAAATCCTGCAACACCACCACTTCTCATTTTGTGTTCTCTAGTCAATATAATTCATCCATCACTTACTTCCTTAAGATTGTGAACTTTCTAGAAAATCAGAGGAGATGAAAAGAAGATCTGACTGCAAAAGGAGGCTGCTTATGGCCAATATAGCAGCTGATGGAAAAATCAATCTCCAACAGCCCGGCAGGTCAGAAGAACTGTGTCTCATAAAAGTCTGTCTTGCTCACCAGGTTTCTCAAATCATGATGTTGCTATGGTTTGGAGCAGGTTTATGGGGTGAGAAGGAGAAGGTGTACAGGCTGTAGCCTGTTATTAAAATTCCCTTAAGTGCAGCACAGGCTCCAGGGCATGCAACAGAAAGTACCTCAACCTGTGGCTGCAAGCATTACCTCTTTTTTCTGTTGTGATCACTGTGGCTTCCAGAGGCTCCCCCCAGCCCTGCCTGGTCTTGGCAGATGTCCGAAAGATGTATGTTGACTCAGGGATGAGATCTGTAGCAGTAAATTGCCTGACTGTTGAGCCAACCTCCACCGTCGTGAACTTGTTAGGGCTGCTGCTGGCCAGGCGGTAGGCAATCTGGTACCCTGAAATCACAGAACCCACGAGAGAGAGAGAGAGAAAAAGGGTTCGGATTTTTTTCTAGCAGGAACAAAAGAGCACTAAAACGATTAGCTTATCATAAACAGTTGTTTATCTGAGACCCGAACAAAGTAAATTGCTTCCTTTAGTGTTATAAAACTCTGCTACGTGGCAGCCCTCTCCCAGTCAGGTGCTGTACCTTCCATGGAAATCACACACAGTGGAGCACACATCATTATCTGCCGTGAAACTGATTTCACTTTCCATCCTTTACACCAACAAGATACAAAATCACGTAAAAAAAAAACAACTTCCCTGAGTGTACTGGTACCTTTTCAGAAAGACAAAGGAACAAACAGAGCCTGTGAATTAATCTCTCCTGGTTAAGCCAGTTCAAGGCAACACTCCATTTCAGCTTCCCATCCAAGCACACCTGCACACGTATGCACAGGTGCTCACATGCTGTTCTGCCCTCTCACAGTTTCAGCATTGGCTCAAACTGAAGTTTTTTCAGCTGCAGAGCAGCTGGATTGCCCAAACCATGCAGCCTCCACACCTCCAGGTAGGGGCTTGCTCCTGCTTTTTTGCACTTGCCTTTTCCTCAGCTCTCCCATTCCCCTGTAACAGCACAGGGAGTGCCAGAACTGCCACTACAAGAATCCTCCTGCCATTCAGCATTGCTCCCTCACAGCCCGAGGAAGAAGCCTGCAAGCTGTGGGATCCTGCTTCTACCACGCAGCACTTAATAATCAATTTTGTTGATGCCTGTAAGTGATAACCCCCATCCCAACCTGGCTGACAATTAGGAGCTCACAGTTTAGCCTGTATTATTAATGATCCAACTGTGCAGGGGAGGGCTTCCAGAGTTCTCACGCACCACTAGCAACAACTGTCCTCCAAAGAGACTCTGCCAAATGTTCAAATCCATTCTGTAAATGCAGCAATTGAATCAGGCTCTCACTTCTGGAGCTCGACGGTAACTTTCAGTCCAGCTGCTGACTTCCAAAATCAATTAATACCAGAACTAGTGTGGGGCTTTATTGCCCAGGCTGAATACTGTTGTACGATTAAATGCTTCATGGAGTTACACAGGGCAGAGGGCAGCCAACAAATCCAAATCAAACCAGCTGAAAACAAAACAGTCATGGCACGATCCTGCCTACCCTCTGCCCATCTTCTGAACAACCGAGGGGATGCAGCACCTGGGACCATCTCTTTCTCTTGGAATTAATATCCCAGCTAGAGTTTGAACTCCCACCACATTCTGGCTGTAACAAGAACAAGGGGAGCCAAAGTGATGTGCTTCATTTGTGAAGGTCAGTGCAGGAAAACTGAGGTTTTCATCTTACCTGTGACTATCAGACAAAATCAATGACATTTATTTCCCACTGTGAATATGCAACAATTTCCTCCTGCCCGCTCACAGAAAAGGCACAAGCAGGGTCCCTGCACTCTCATGAATGAATGCCATGCTCGTGTGTGGTGCACGCTGTCACAACAGTGGAATTTAATTGGGATACAGATGGCATTAATTTGGGTGTGCTGACTCTCACAGTGCTGTTGATGATGGATCAGCCGTTCCTTGTCCTTTTTTTCTCCAGCAGCTGCTAGTGGATGTGGGGCAACAGCCACAGCTGCCTCACACAGAACAAGTTTGATCGCACCTCAAGGAGTGACTTGGCTTTTCCAAGTGCCTGTGGCTTCGGTCTGAGCTCCTGCATGCTGTGGCTACAAACAGGTTTGGGTATAGACCTGAGTCACTGAAGTGCCTTAACACACTCTGGGCACTCATGTTTGAAAATGGGCATCAGCAGTGAGAGACTGCCAGCACCGAGCAGGCTCCGCTCCTCCTGCCTGGGGTTCCCTCACACATTGCAGCAGCTGGTGTCAGGCAGATTCCTACAGCAGCATTTTCACAGCTGGGTGGATAGCATTAGACTACTAGATAAAGAGTGGCCTGATTTTTCAGAGCTCCTGAGCATGCTTAGATCCCCGTAAAGCCCTAGGCTTTCACACTTTGAACACTTCATTTTTCCACTTGCAGACTGCCTCCTTTTATCCAGAGCACCAGCTCTCCCTTTACTGGTCCAATATATTTCACCAGAGTATTTCTGTATCTTTAGTACTGTAGTATTTTGATCTTTTTTAAAGTCCACAGAAAAGCAGATAGGAGTGGGGAGAAAAAATGGATACACTACGATCTTTTTTGTTTATATAGATGTGAAGAGCTCAGGAGTGAAAACTTTGCTGCAGGATCTCAATAAGGTGGAAAAATAGTCCAAGAAAAGCACTGGGGAAATTTTTACAACAGCAGAAAAGATGAGGGAAGAAGCAACTAAGATGTCTAAAGAAGTTTGATAAGGGGACATAAGATGTAAAGAATTAAGACCTGGAGGGAAACAGAGAATATTAAAAGAACAGAAAAGTTGATTTATCTAGTTATTAAAAGATAAGTATGATATCTGGGATACATCCTTGTCGAGCAATTTCCCCTCTTCTCTAAACCTTTGTAAAATATAAAGTGTAGTTAAAATGTAAGAAGGGAACAGAAAGATAACTATTTACTGCTAAATGGTGGTACTCGTGCTGGAAAGCCAATTACAAACAGGCTCAGATTAGGCACAGGAACACGTACATATCTAGGGCACTGTAATAACTTACGCAAGAGAGGATCCTTGGCTAGTGCAAAAACTAATTTAGCCATGAGAAAGAAGAAATCACTTGTCACAGCCTGTCTCTCTGACAGGCTCTGCAAACTCCCTTTCAATGCATCCCTGTGAAAAACAGTATCAGCCTTCACTGTCCTCTCCTACATCTGCCGTGTTGGCTGACAGTAAATATCTATTTTTCCAGATATCTCAGGCAGAGTTTAAACCACCAGAGCCACCACCTTTACGTATTTCCTCAGAAACACAACATTTTCCTTCGTCTGATTTAAAGGCACATATCCAGCCTCTGCACCTGAATTCAGCTCACTCAGCTCACTCTTACTGCTCCCTACAACCTATCTGAGAGATACCCAGTACCTGAATTTTCATCATCCACATCAGCATCTCTTATTATGCTGCCTGGGACAGCCAGGATACACACTGGCATCAAAAGCATCACTTTCCTTTTTTCTGAGTAACACAGAACATGTAGTATTTAAACCACAGCTTGGATAATAATTAGGGCTAACACAAGATCAAAAAGATAAAATTATTAAGTTGATGAATTTCATCAACAAGGGAAAGGAGAAGACAGGAAACGTTAAGTGAAATCAAACAAGGCAAATCAATAGAGGTAAATGGAAAGTGTTCAAAGAGAAATTAATGTAAGCTCAAGGGCTATAAGGCAATAACTGCAATTGCTGCAGGAGGAGTAAGGAAGCTTCCTTCCCTTACTAGATTACAATATGATGGTGCAGATATCTTAGATTTTTAAAAAATAATAAAAGTTATGAATGAAAGTAAAATCTTTAAAAGGTGATCAAAGCAAACTTTTTTTGGGAAAGGAATATCTTATAGAATATGAAGTATCTGGATGATAATAAGAATTGTTTTCTTAATTTTTCTTCCACCCCGCCCCCCCCCTCCCCCCCATATAACATTACATCCCAAATCTCTTCTGTTATTGGGAGTTCTGCTGTTAACCGGGCCAAAAGAGCATAAAAAAAAAGCTCTGAGAGATCAACTCTTCAGGAGTTTATTTATTCATTGCAACTAGGCTTATTTGTGCATTAGCATCTTTTTAAGTATTTTTTGCACAACCTCAAGCAGGTTCACGAGCTACGCTTTCTGAGCTCAATAAATGGCAACAGTCTGAACTGCCTGTTAAATGTTAGGTCATTATAACACAACCAGTGGATTCCCCAAAGCAAACAGGCAGGAAGATGACAACACATGATGAATATAAAGAAGCTTTCAAGCTCATCACCATACAAAGCCCTTCAGAACTGACAGCATCCGTTCATGCAGGCCATGGTGCAGCAGAGATACAAACACTTATTAATTTGTCACAGAACTTAAGGAAAGCCAAAATGATACTGGGAGGTTACGGTCTGCCTAGTGGAGCAGCAATCCAGTTTGTTGATTTTACTGCTTATCTGTTTAAGGGCCAGCGGGTGTGCAAATGCAGTCGAGGATCAAAATATGAATTTGCAAACATGGATTACATCCAATTTTGGTTCTAATTCTCAGTGGAGTTCTTACACTCTTTAGCAATAAGCTTCAAGTAAACGCTAAGTACAAAGATACGATGAAGAATACTAACCAGGGCCTGGAAGAATGCCTGTTGAACTCTACTTTTCAGGGGAAGCTCATAGATAGCAGTGTGCACGTGCACATTAATGCAATATTTTTCTTTAATAGTGTTTGAAGGAGCTATGCTGGGTGCTAGCTGAATGGAGTGCAGAAAGGAAGACTGAGAGAAGCCTCAGATGGTTATCATAACATTTCCAAAAGGAGAAATGGAAATATCTAGCAGTCTTCTCCAGTAAAATATTTAAACAAACAAACAAGTGGTTTTCCCTCTTGGTGCCTTCCAGTATTTCATCCTTCTAATCTCTCTCTGAAATGCTAGAACATGTTTTGATATAGATTACAAAAATGTTAGCTGCAGAGGTGCTTGTATACTCAAAGGACAAAGCTAGCAGAGCAGAAACATTAGTTCAAAGGCTTTGAATATAAGTTGCTCTTGTAATGCTAGTATTTTTTCTTTCCAACCCCACTAGTGAGTAGAAGGGCAGCGTGCAAAATTATGTTAACTTATTTTTTCCAACAACTCTACTTGAGTGCACTTGACTGTGGTGGATACAATGCTACTTAGAAAGTTCATGACAGTAATGAGATGTAAAAGGTGTACAGGAAAAAAAACAACCTTGCAACCCTTAATTAGTATGCTACACATTGTTTTTTATCTGTTTGTGAAGAACTCCTTACTACCTAGGAAAGATCAAAGAAAGACCCAGCATGAGTAATTTTTACTTTTTCTCTCTGACATTGACATCTAACTACTTCCTCCATGAACCTGAATATTTCTACTGTCAAAAAAAAAATAAAATAAAAAAAGGGGTGAGAACTGTTGAATAAAGACAATGGACTTTAAAGAGGTGGACAGGCAGAATTGGCAGGTAACATCCCCCTGAGAAGGAATTCTAAGGAAAAAAAGAATTCAGGTTAGCTGACAGTTAAAAGAGAAAAAAAAAAGGAACAACTATCCCAATGCAGACAAAAAGCACTAAGAGGCCAGTATGTTTGCATTCAGAGCTCACTAATGACCTGAAAATCAAGCTGAATTGGACAAAAGTTGAAACAGGACGCACGTCTAAAGGAGTGTATAAATAGACAGCACAAGCAGGTAGGGACAAAACCAGAATGGCTACAGTGCAAAGGGACTTATAACTTAAAGGGCATCAAAGGCAATGAGATAGTTTTTATAAATACATTAGAAATCTAGGAGACAAAGGGGGCCAGGTCAACTACTGGGAAGCAAAGATGAGCACAAGACAGGTGAGACAGAAAAGAACAGAGTGCTGGTGTCTCTGTTACTTCATTTTCACCCACAAAAAAAGTTGATGCTGACTCGATAATTAACAAAAATTAAAACTGAAAACCATATAAGTAGGTATGTAGGCTAGAAGGTTAACAAATATTTGGTTAAGCTAGATATAATCAAGTCAGAAAAGCCTGATGAAGTTTGTCCTGCGGTGCCTATATAACTAGCTAGAGTCATCTCCGAATAATTAACAACTATCTTCAAGAACTTGTGAAGGACAGATGACATCCCAGAATATTACAGAAGGCCAAACAGAGTACCCTGTCTTTTAAAATGGGGAAAGAAGAAACAGACGAATTATGGAAGCTAAAGTTCAATACCCAGAAAGGTCCTGGAAAAAAATATGAGTCAATATATAAGCAACCATGAGGATAATAGAGTGCCAAGGAACAGCCAATATGTATTTATCTGGAGCAAACAATAAATATCAAATAATCTATTTTCCATTTTGACAGTGTAATTGGCCAGGGGGGAAGAGTAGATATGATCCACATTGGCTTTAAGTAAGGCTTTAATTTGGTCACACACAGCCCCGTCAAAAGCAAACAAGAGAAACAGATTCTAAGAAAAATACTACACTTGGACTTGAACACTTAAAAAAAAATGTTATCAGTAGTTTGCTAACAAACTGGGAGAACACATTAAGTGAGGTCTCATGAGAATAAGTCATGAGTCTGGTTCTGTTCAATATTTTCATTAATGACCTTGCTGAAACAATTACCAGTCTACTGGCACACTACAAAAGTAAAACCAAATTGTGAGTGGCTGTGAGCCCTTTAGAAGACAAGAGTGCAATTTAAAGTGATCTTGATAATGAGGAGAGATGATCTGGAATCAGTAAGATGAAATTCAATAAAGGCAAATTATCATACTTACAAAGAAAAAGCTTAATGTACATATAAGAAAGGGACTGACTGACCTGGAATTGTACTGCAGAAAAAGGGTAGGAATTACCAGTGGATCATAGACCTACTTAATTACAACATCAGTGTTTCAAAAAAGCCAAGTCAGAACAGTACCAAGTATCCTGGGACTCATTCCTGGGAATGGACTGTGCAAGACATTGGAGACAACAGTCTACGTGTCAACTACACCAAGCATTCTTTACAGGATACCCTTCCCCTTTCCTTCCACCCCTGTATTTATATGATTTTATCATCAATCTAGTGGCAATGAGTAAGAACCAACTGAGAAGGGGATGCATTGCACAAAGCACTGTGCAAAGACAAAATAAAAGAAAGTTCCTACTACACCGAGCTTGCAACTTCAGCAAATAAGGCTGACAAAGTGCAGCAACGTGAGACATTGGAACACAGTGGGGAGAGCAAAACCTCTTTTGTACTTTCTCATCATTTCTATCAAATGATTTTTTTTCTCCTTAACCACATCCTGTGATTCACATCCCAATCGCTACCGCGAGCAAGTTCTAGGACACACAGTTCCTTAAAAAAAGCAACAAATCAAACCCACAAGACAACCTGGAAGCCAAGCTTCCTTGAGCTGCAGAGAAACCCTGTGCAGATCTATCTCTGGCAGATAATCGCTGCCAAGCTTCTCACAGGCTCCTTCTCGTGCTCAGAAAATCCCTGCAGTAGCTGCCTTCAGATCCCACTTGATGATTTCTCTGCATCTTCAGGTGTCAAGGTCACTTTGGGAAACTACACACCTGAGCAAACACTTCAAGTTCTCAGCTCAAGATTTAAACACAATGCAAGACGGGACCTTTATTCAAAGGGATATTGTTAACACAGTAGCATTTCAAGTAGGCACCCTCCACCCAACAAGGAAGGCTTTAGGAAATACTGCTAAAAGGCTACACACAAGCCTGAACAACGGCAGTGAAATTGGAAGCAGAAAAGCCTGGCAGACTGAGAACTAAGCAAAATCGAAATGCTTTTGCTTCTGTTCTCAGAATTGAGAGGCAAACCTTTACTCACCAGCTAGAACTGCTGTAGCATGTGTTTAACATCAGCACAGAACACAAAGTTGCTGTGTAACTATTAGCTATTTAATTTTAGAGGCAAGAATGGATTCTTGCACAGTAAAAGTCTTCATGTTTTAAGTACAAGTAGCTGCTGGTGTACATATTGCAAAGGCAAACCCAAGAGTTATGAGAACAGTTATGTAAGAAGGTTTTTCACAAATTCCTTGTCATCCCTTGCTGCCCCCATTTTCCTTGATGAAAAGTCAAATGTGAGTTAACTCCTTGCAACCTGTTGGTTTAGCCATGGATTTGCTTATGCATGGTTTCTAACCAACATGCAAGGGGGAGGAAAAGCCAACAGCTGGAGCTCACCCTGGTCTCCCACAATCTCCCCCCAGCCCAGGGTTTGCTGCTCCCTCTTACCTAGAATAATTCCATTGGGTTCCTCTGGTGGCTGCCAAACAATCCGTACGGATGTCAGCCTCACCTCGGGGAACACCAGCCTCACAGGTGGCCCGGGGGCTGGAAAGAAAAACAGAGATCATGCTGGCAAGCATTGCATGTCAGAGGAATTACAAGTTCTCTGCTCACCTTACATAGAAGGCAGCTCAAGCTGTATCTCACCAGTAATAAATAGATGGCTTGGAGCCCCTGTGTACATACATAAACTTATTCTGAGGAATCCTGTCCATAACCAAATGCCTCTGGCACCCATGGACACCAAACATGACACAGAACCAGTGCACCCTACAGTGCTCTACCACCCAGGTGAAATGCATTCAGAGGATGCTCCGACAAAGGATCTGTGACCTCTGTAGAGTCCTCCACAACAGGGGAGCCCTGCCAGTGGCCCCAGCCCCTGAACTAATCACATCCTATGAAGCAAGTCACCCAGCTGCCTTTACAGAGAGTTATGTGTCAACTTAATCTGCTTCAGATCTGTTGGAAATGAATAACATCTCCTCTCCATGTCCTCAGCACCAGCCTTCTGATTTCACATGTGCATTTTAAACACTTCAGTCCGAGCAGGAGAACCTGAGGCAGGTGAGATGCACAATAATACAGACGGCTGGTGGCTGCACTGACCATCCCAGGTTCACAAGGTGAGGAGATTCTAATTCATACATTAGCATCCACAAAATTTCCCCTTCAGCACAAATTCCACCTGCATTACCCCTGATGATACTTTTAATTAAGTTAAGCCCAGAGGAGACACGACATATTTCTGTCAGGGGTATGGAGATGGAAGAACAATTTGTATCATTTGCCAACATGCACTTAAGGAGGGAACTGCTATAATGGGGTTATCTAAAACAAACAGTTTTAACTATTTCTCATTATAGTCCAATATGTACATTTCAGTGAGTGCTTTTTCTCTCCCCGCAGAGTTCTGCTGACAGTAATTTCTCTTTGTTTCCTTTCAAAGAAAAGCCAAGTCCTCACACAGGCAGTGTGCAGGAAAAATGGCTAAAAAAAAATGTCAGAGTGTTGTTGTCCTTGTTCCTGTCTCTGCATGCTCTTACTATTTCCTTGCACTCCATAGAAAATGACTTTTCAAGCCAGAAGTATGAATATGCTTACAGATCAACCAAATTACCTTAACGAAGTTGCTTGTAGAAACCAATGTTCCATTACTGTTGAAAATATTTTGATGAAAAAAGACTGTTTTTGGGGGGTGGGAGTAATAGACAGAAGCCTCTCACATCGACATTAACCTTCATTTAATACCAAAAAGACAATGAAACTAAAAGTAATATTAGTATCTACAAAGCCAAAAATATTTTAAGAGTTGAACTGAATTTCTGTATAACCCCATCAGCAGAAATTCTCCCACCACACTGACGTGCTCGGGCAGCACCGGAGCGAGGGGCTCGCTTGGGTTCCTTCAACACATGAATTACTGAGCTTATGGGAAGTGCTGGAGGCAGTTGCAGAAGGAAGCTGATCTGATCATCTTCCAGGGTCAATGCCCTAGTCTTTTTGGAAAAAAACTCATAATGGATCACTGAAGTTGCAAATTCCATCTCTCTCTCCTTCAGTCAAATCAGACAAAGATTTATTTATTGCTTTCAATTCGCAGCACTCCACATTTTTTTTTTTTGGAGCATGATTGAACTTCAATAAGAATTTATAATTGGGCTCTAAAAATTGTCTTCAGCAGAAATTGTCTACACCAAGCTTCAGAGTACAATATTTTATTAGAAGTTCTTTTTCCTCTTCATTAGATGCAGGGAAAGAAGAAATGAAGGAGTCTGGTTTTCTGTGGTTTTGCCAAATTCTCAGCCCCTGACCAGTGGAACAGTGCTGAGTTAAACTAGGTAGGGACCAAGTCCTTTAGGTTCAAAATTGAAAGAAAAAACTAGAAAAAAATATCCAAATGGCCTTAGTTTGGGATCTCATCTACACTTGCTTCACTAAAAGAAAGCAGTAGTAAAAGGTTGAATCAAACAACATACTTATTTTGGTAACCTGTAAACTCACCGTCATCCTTGGTTCTTTCTATAACTGCAGGAGAGCTGGGGACTCCATCTCCAATGCGAGTGAATGCCAGGACCTGGATCTCATAGAGCACGTATTTCCGCAAGCCAGACAGCAGGAAAGACTGAGTGTGGTTACCTCTTACTATTTGGCTCTTTGGTTCGGGTTCTGAATCTTTTGCTTTGAAAAGTATCTGCAAAATAAATGCATATGAAATGTAGAAAGAAGTAGATTGTTATGTGAGGACTGAAAAGAGGAGTGTGCATTTTAGATTCCTCCTTTTCACCAAATATAAAATGAGATTATGTTCACCAATGAGCCCCTTCAGAACCAGCACATTTCCTATGGCTTCTCCAGCTGATTTAGGAATAATATCAATATCCAGTAGGTGAATAAGGAATCACAAATACAAAAACATATCCAGGGAAGACATTAAAAATTAAGGAAGCATGAAACTCCAGTTACATACCTTGTAACCCAGGATGAGACCATTCTGCTCGGGCTCAGGGACTGCAGTCCATGTCAGAAGGATCTGGGTTGAACTCACAGCTTCGGCAGAGACATTCTCAGGAGGAGCAGAGGGAACTGGAATTACAGTCAAAAGCAGAAATGGGTAAGTCAGACTGGATCTTTTTGCTCCATCTCCCCATCTGCTTGGAATTTTTTCAGGATGCCATTGAAGAGTATTCAAAACCAAAAGGACTGGAATAGGTCCTAGACAAACCCTTCTCTTGTATTCATTTTACATCACCTTTCTACTTCAGCCTGCTTTGCAATTTCTTGCCAGTTCATCTGAGAAATCACAATGTTTGCAGAGAGCTAAATATTTAATACTAATCAGTGTCTACAGATAGACAGTAAATATAGGCAGATGTGAATAAATTTCAGGTTCTACATATTTGCAGTAATTATAGTCAAGTGCAAATTGCTGGACTTCCACGTAAACCTATTTCCTAATATTTCTTTCCCATACGTTTTATTTCCCTATGCCAAAAGATAGAAATCTTGATGGATGGGAGTTTATCTTATGGTACAATCTGTTCTAAAAAGAACTTTTACGCCACCCTGGCTTCCTATATTATCTCAAAAGAGATTATAGCTTCTTGTCTAGAGTTAGCAATAATTTCAACCACTGGATTGCACTCCCAGTTCAGTGAGAAGTTCTTTAACCTCTGAGCCTTTTGATTATGTGATAGTGCTCAACATTTGTAATGCATCAATTATAGGTGGATACATTAATGCAAGGTGTATTTCCAGGGACTGATACAGTGTAAATGAAAGATATGCCTATTTCATTTATGTTGCAAAATTGGCTTTTATGAAACTAGAAACATCATTAAAAGTGATGGCATGAGAACACTGTAATTTTCTCTGACTTGGGAGAAGAGCAAACTTGCATTTTCTCATGCCATTAAAACTCTAATTGCTGCACAACAACCACACAACTGCAAGGTTTTGTAGGCAACCTTAATAGCGTGCCATGTTAGGCAAGCAGAATTCGAGGCTATTTTTAAGAGTTCACATTTTATGCTGCCCTTTTACAATTTTTTTCCTGTGGCATTTCCAACACCTGAAGGGTACAATCTTTTCTAAAGCATGATATACCTGTCAAACCTCAAGAGAACATTTCACTGAGTTACGTTACACAAGCACTTTTGGATGGTAAGGCTTGATTAGGTACTGAATATATACAAAAAAGGAGCACAAATCTCTGGCAAAAGTAATTCTTTCCTGGCTGTCCAAATGAAAGAACGGATCTGCTGTTTTGAAGGAGCTCCTGAAGCTCCTAGCAACATGAACGAGATAATGAGTATGACACCAGAATTAATATAAATTGAAAAAAAAAAGCACCACCCCCCACCCTTGTGCACTCAAGGTTAACCACAGAGATAGTAATTTCTGAAACAATTTCCCCGTTACCAATTATTTGGGACATGAGAAACAGAGCACCATCACACAACACTGCAGCAGACTAAAATCCAATTTTTTTCCCCTCTGACGCTGAAATGCTTTGCTTTTTTTTTTTTTTTTAAGTCTTCTCCTAGATTTATCCCCCACAAGGATATAATTATGTTAAAGGAAAATAGATTGCCAGGAGCCATAAATGTCTTTGGATAGCTGCCATAACTTTATCTGTAGATCTTCACAAAGAGGTACTCCCACATGAATCACTTCTGGAGAGAGAAAGGGTGGAGGTGGGTTGCAGGAAACCAGAATGCGTGGAGGAAAGCAGCCCTTTCCAGCCACATTTATTTTTATTTTATCTGGTTTGAAGCCTTTCAAAGGGAGAAAAAAAGTTTCTTTATTTTACAAATATTTCCTTTCCTCTTTGATCAGCAGCCACGAGATTTCCCGAATCCACAAAAGGGGAGGCTGTGCCTGGGCTGGCCCTGCGTGCAGGCTGGCTTTGAGGTCTGTGTAGGATCACACTGCTGGCAGGGCAACTTGAAAGCTCACAAAGGAGAGAACGGTCTATCTGAAGATTTATTAGCCCAGACTCCTCTTAATTCCCAGTGGCAGCCAGAGCAGCTAAATGTTCCCTCTTGCTAGAAAGGAATCTAAGCCCAATGCCTATATGGTAAAAATACTTGTGCTCATCAAGTGTGCTTTAGTTCTCCAGTTCTCATATTAGTGTTGAGAATTTCATTTAATATGGATGTATGAATTCAGGATCTGCAAGCTGTATTATGGATCTTAACTGTTGCCAGCCTTTCATCAAGTAACAGACTTTGACTGACCCTTTAAGAATGAATTGAAATGTAACCTTCATTTCTCCAACACCTCTCCTCTCTCAGAATATCATGATTGAAAGAAATTATAGTTTGCTAAGACTAATTAGTGGCTTGAGTGAGGCATACAGAGCCCTCGTTCCTCTGCAAGCTCCCTTCTCTACTGCTTGTTTCCTTAACTGTTGCACTGAAGACTTTGTTATAAACTGCAAAGCCGAGTTCTCGTTAGTAACCTGCAAGAACAGTGTCAAAAAAACCCCCCAACGCCTCAGAGCTTTAACGAAATGAACCGGAAACACTGAAACTAAATGATCAGCTAATCCAGCAAACTGCCAGCTGCACAATGTACTTTAGAAGATCAAACGTAGGAAATTATGGAGTTACTGGCACTTTGCACTGGAACTTCAATAAGCAGTTTTTAAGGTTATCCATGTTGGCATCTGAGATCATGCATCCTCTTTCTACATCTGACACAGTCATATTTGATATCTAGCAAATGGTGCTGTTTTATGTCTCTAACTGGGCCAAAAGCAGCTTTTAATAAGCTACCTTGTATTGTGGCTTTCTAAGAAAGCTAGATAGTGGGATGCAGTGGTCTTCTTCGCTTTTGCAGCTCATTTTATCTGAGCATCCATCACTGTTTTTTGAAAGTAAAAATTAAGCTGGCATATAGTACATCTGATGTTAATTAAGAAGAAATATAGAACACCGTTTGTAACAAAGTAGCATAGTTGCAGTACACAACCATTTTGGCTATAAAATTAGATACCGCAGACCACATTCTCAACTGCCAGATCCCCACAGTGACATTGGACCACATTTGAATTATCAAGTGATGCTTTATCACACCACAGTAACTGCTTCATGAAGGTCAGCCTCTGAAACATCAAGAGATTGATCCTTGCCATAGATATATGACCATGCTTCTATAGTAACTGATTTTGTAAGACAAGTATACACGTTCATATAGGTGAACATCAGGAGCCCCAAAAATAGTAAGGCACTGGGTTAAGTGTATTTGGGATGAATTGTTTGAAAATAAGAGGGTTTGTATCTAAAAGGTAGCAGCCTTATCAAGGTTGTTCTAATAGACTAGAGGTCTTCGTATTTTCTTGCTTTCTCTGTACTGTACCTACTGTCATTGCCAATTTATAGAGTGAAAACTGAGCTCGTTACTCTGCATTTATGAGTTATTTCATGTCTAACATTATAAAAACATTTTGGATTGATACAACCTGACCTGTTTAAAATTCCTAATTCATCCTCCTCCATCTTCAGCTGCTTGCAACCCTATCCCAGATTTTCATTTCAGGGTTTCCCAACTGCTTCTTCAAGCCTGGGTTACCAAAACCTACAGCATTATTTATACTCTCATAGTTTCTTCAGTTTCAAGATGTTTTATATTCAAGAGCTTCAGAAACCAGAGAATACCTGTAACAGCATGTTCCTCTACTGGTAACCATGTGTGCTCAGCTATTAGTGACACGACTGCACATCCTAGAATAAACAGAAGTGCTCAAGTACAGCTTCATTTTCAATAGAGATTTTGGAATCCAGAGCTGATTTAATGTCCAGGCTCTAACTTTTTTGGCTCCTTGGATGGTCTAAAACAAAGAACTGAGTTCTGATGATGAACCATCCTGTGATCCTGGCCAAGCCACCTCTGGCCAGCTGTGAGAGATGTTTACAATCTGCAGCACCAGGCAAAACCAACTTCCCTATGACTCTACAAAATGGAAAAAGAAATATCTAGGACACCTGCTTTTAAACTACTTTGAAAACATAAGCAGTAAACATAATTTTTCTTATGGTTCAGAAGACAAATCTAAAAATACTTTGACCTTTCTCTCTGGCTTTAAGCATCTTTTATTTGCATTTTAACCCCATTTGACTGCACATACAGGTTAATTGCAGGTTCCCTGAAGTTCTCTTATGCAGCGTGCTGCTATGCCAGCCCTTCTTGTATATTCTAAATCTAAGAGGATTCAGCCAAAAGTCTGCGCCCTGACTTGCTCTATTCAAGAAATCAGATGTCAGTATCAAAGAAAACACATGAAAAAAACCAAATGAGTCCTTATGGCCTAGATCACAGCTTTGTGTTATTTTGATCCTGCTTTCTGTGTGCCTCCTACAATCAGTTTCAAGTCAACCTTCTTTTAATACTACGAGAGAAAATGCCAAATACACACGTAACCTCTGATCTTTAGATGCTGAGCAAGAGCACTATAATCCTAAGGTTTTATGAAATCACTTAATCTTAGTATTTACTAAATTTCAAAAGAAGTGTTTGAAGAGCAGCAGAAAGGAGAATGTGGAGTATGTGGTATCTTTTTATTATGATACAGAACACTTCAAAACTATTTTGTCTGGGTCATGCTATCTCTAACTCCAGCACAAGTGTGCCTTGTTTAAAATACCTCTGGCAATAGCTTTCCAATTACTGCTTCCCAAAGAGCAACACCTTAATGGAGGGGGATGACTTTGTTTAGCCTTCTGCTCGGCTGGCTCAAAGGATAGTTATCTGAACCAGCAGACCAGATCCTGCCGTGCACAGCGTGCTCGTGCTCCCCACCAAGAGATGCTGCATAGTACAGAGTGCACTGGCACACATCCGTGTCTCTAAGTGTCAGGTATGCATAGGATGAAATTCCAAAACAGGTTTAATGAAAAAAAACAGGAAAAAATAAAAATAATAACAAATAATAAAAATATCAGGGTTTTTAAACTTTTAAATCATATGTGTCATCTATTCTGTTATTCACTTGCAATCTAATTTTTAATTTATCAGGTGCATGTAGGGTTGGTTTGGAAAGAGTTTTTGTGAAAGTTAACAGCTAGAGAGCAGCTTTTCAAGATCTCTATTTACTGTTGCTACTAAACTAACTATAATTCACTGTTGCCTGATATTGAGAGTTTGCTTCTGATATTGGAAGTCTCTATGCTAGCAGGACAATTCAGCTAGACAATAGAGCACCCATGCTCCAGGTCTGTATGAAGGTTATGTCTATATGCAGGTTATTGTTACATAGCCTTGTACATACAATTGTAGAAAGCAGTTTTGAAAACGTGTCATCAAAAGCTCAGAGAATTATTTTATTTCTCTAAAATAACTTCTAGAAATATTTAATGCTTGAGATAAAATTACAGATAACCACGACTGTGAGAAAATCTGTCCCAGCCCAGAAGCAGAAAGGGGAAGTGGGGAGAATGAGGGGCAATGGGGTATTGGGGAGGGAGAGGAAGCATGAGAGACCTGCTCAGCCAGAGAACACTGTATACGAGCTGCTTCTGTTGTCTGTACTGCTGCCAAACAGGAAATGAGAGGTTGTTTTGTTGGCTTTAAATAAATAACCTGCAGATTTATGCATGAAAGCAGGGTAGGAATAAAATAAATAACTCCCTCAAATTTTTATGTGTCTTTGCCTTCAGTGCATCTGGAGGCTATGTTATTTTCTTTCATTTTAGATTTAATGGATCAACAAAAAAAACCCACCCAAGCTGAACAATAGGGCAGAAAATGCTGAAGTTCTTGGATGTGTCCTTCACAGCAGGCATGATGCTTTGACTCACCGGACTCCCGTGTACGACCTCTCACTACTTCACTCCATGGTCCTGCCCCGATGGCGTTGAAAGCCTGGATCTGCAGATCATACTCTGTCCACTCTTCCAGATCTTCAATCGTGTACTCTCTTTCCAATCGGTCATTAATAACCTTCATCAGGGTGGGAGACTGCAGATCCACACGCCAGAACTTTATCCTGTACCCCACTGACTCGGGATTGCCGTTATACCGTGTGTCGGGGAGGGGCTGGCAAACAACACAAGGGAAAGTAAAATATTCCTATACAGAACACATCTTTCCAAACTGGAGGCCAAGGTTGTCTGAACTCATATAAAGCCATAGGAAGGCAGAAAAGATCCAGAGGTTGATTTTCTGCTTGATTTATGTTTCATGATCTCTACATTTCTGTGTTGTTTGAAATGATCTTTTAATTTTCACCTTAATTTTGAAGCAGACATGCCCACAGAACTATGCCATTGGCTGCGGGTGCATCAACAGAGATGATATGAATACAATATATTTCAGAGCTTTGTGATTAATTATGGAAATGAATGATAAATTGCTGAAGCATGTGACAAATTCATTTATCGTACATTTCTCACTTTTTTTTTACTGACACTGCCTACTCATTTATCAGCAGAGATTTATTCTAGTATTCTAACTCCCCAAGCAATTTCAGAGATTAAAATATGAAATAATTAGCCTACTTCATGAAGTTTAGAGTTTTTACCCGTTTAACTGCACGATGCCACTGGTGGCTGAGATCCAGTTTTGAATCACTGGGAAAGTTTGATACACATTAACATTTCACAGCTTAGAAGACTGTATCCTGCAGGCAAGCAGGGCTAGAAATGTGACCCTTATTCTGTAGGAAGGAAGGAATTCCCAGCTCCCAGGGGCACACAGATTCACCCGCAGGTCTTGAAAAAAAGAGATTAAACACTTTCAAATACTGACGTTATTAAGCATGAAAAAGGAATGTCAGGTCATTTTTAGCCACGGCTGTTGCTCCTCCTGAACCCGGCACTGTCTGACTTGTGAAAAACAGGTTTCCCCACAGCACAGCAAGGAAACACAATCTTAAAAATGTTTTAAAGTCTCTTAAAACAACCTTGGGTTAATTTTGATAGAAGATATGTAGGTCTGGTTATGGTACCAAAGGTTTAACAACATTGGCATGATATTCACACAGTAAGGTCACGACTGAGTTATGTGGGGGATATCAAATGAACTGCAGTGGCTTTTCCATGGATACTGAGGCAATACCTTCAAGTTGGATGCTTTGGTCTTTCAAGGTTCAAGATTAAGAGCAGTGGCCCACTGAGAAATGGGAATTATTCTATTCTGATGGGAAAAAACCCCTTGTTTCTAACCTGAGTTTGACTTCCAGCCATAATGAATTTATGCATGGAAAAGCTAACATTTGGGCAAAAGGAAACCCGTGCTTCATCAACTTCACACCACAGTAACCCCAGTGGAAAATTCTGCCTAATAAGGGAGAAGAAAAACCATTCTGGAGCAGGTTAATTGCCAAGTAAATCCCAAAGTGGCAACTCTGTGGGTAACTGAGACAGTCAAGGGGGCACAAAAATGCCATCAATCACTGCATCTTGCAATTAATCATTTCTTTCTATGATTTATCACATAACTCCACACCCTTTTACATAAATATAATCTTCCTATAAGAGTGTAACGGGCAAACTTTGTTGCCTTTGGACCACAGCTGTTGAGTGCCTGCAGGACGATTGCCAGTGGCTGGTGTGCACCTTCTGGGGACTGTTTGCTGCAAAGTAAACAACTGAGCCCTAGAAACATCCAACTGGCTCACATATTATATTCCTGTCCCACATGTTGACCCAGACTGTGGAACTAGAGTGTGAAAAGCCAAGTTTTTACACACAGGCATATATTTCCCCTGATGAAGCAGCAGAGGTAGTGGCAGTAGGCAATTTAAGTGATTAATAAGGCACTTAAGGTAAGTCTCAGATTTCCGACTATTCTGAAAAAGGAAGCAATTTTGTCATTGTTCCTTACGCTGAACACCAGGAAAAGGCATTCCTGAGTGCTGGTGTGACCCCCCTGGGGAAGCAGCCACATCCCAAGCCCCCAGTTCCCCTCTGCCCCCATTCCTCCTGGCCGGCTCACCACCCATCGCAGCCACAGGCTGGTCTCGCTGGCCGTGCGCACGGTGACGCTCCCGGGGGCCACATCTGGAGGAGCCTGCAGGGTCTGGATGACACGAGAGGGCTGGCTGAGAGGGCTGGGACCCACCACGTTCACCTGCCGCATCCGGAACCTGGAGCAGAGGAAAGATGCAATGCCCGTGGTAACAGCTCAGCAAATGGTACCTCTCTTTCCAGATCAGGAAAAAGAGGGAAAAATACAAATTAGGTCCTTCTAAATGTTCCACAAATGTCATTGCATGCAGGTCCCCTTTGGATTCACTGCTGAATGCTTTATGGTAACTGCTTTTAGATGCTCTCAGGTATTAAGAAAATGAAAGTGAGATTAGCTTAGGGTCTATTAGAAACTTAGGTATTTGTGTGAGGAATTTATGTTAAGTATACCAGACCTGATGAGCTTATGCCAGCACTAAGTGATTTTCTCTTGCGATGCTTGTACAATACATTCAGAAAGGTATTAAAATATCAAACTTTGGATATTCTCATTCCCTGTCAATATAAAAAATATACTAGTGATAACATTTCCCCTCAATTACTGGTTGAAAGAAGCTGATTTATCCCTGTGCTGCATTTTCAGCCTTCCTGCACAAGAAAGATTAAGTTATTTAATATGGATATGCATCTTTAAAAAAATATTCTGTCTGCTCGAAACCACCTCTTCTACAATAGAAATCCTTATTGGGTCACAAGAGATTTAGAGAAATTTTTTTTTTTCAGGAAGCACAAAATAATTAAGATGTGCTGTACATTTCAGATACCCTCACCCATCACAAGCAATTAGAGGTATCCAGTGCTTGCACGTAAATACATGACCTGTTCATACCAAACATTTCATTTTTGCATCTAATGACTGAGCTTGGAAAAAGGGTGAGTTAGTCAACATAGCAGTGTTTATTTATCTGCTCCGATTTCCCTAGAAAACGCGTTAAAGGAAACACATTAAACACTGTCCTTGATTTCACTCTCAAACATTGGCACAAAATATAGAAAAGAGCCTGGCCACTAAAGATGCAGTCTGATAATTACCTCTCTAAAAAGCTGACTAGAGGACCACAAATCCATTTGGCAACAACTTTCTAGGTTTCCAAAAAATCCTATAAAATTGCTCGACACAAACAGAACCAGAAAAAGCTCATATCTGTGTGCACATGAGAGAAAAAAAACTAGGTGAAATTCAAGCTGCTGCTTCAGTCTACAAATTACAATGAAAAAGTTTAGAATAGCGTGAAAGGTGCCCGTGCCAACCATAACCACACCCACTGAGTGTTCAAGCCTTCTGACTTTGCATGGACAGTGAACACTGAACTCTGGTACAACCTGAACTGTATTATTCACCTCTGCCTTTTCAGCTTTAAGGATCCACCTTTATGAGTGCAAAATCAGCTCAAACTGAAGATAATTTTCCTAAACCTCTGCACCAGGAAGCTTTGTTCCACTTCAAAAATTTTCAAAGAGCTTTTAGTAAAATGTGTAGCTCTTGAGAATGAGGTGTAAAACACTGCAGTGGAGAGTTTGTGAGAAATTCAGCACGTTCCTAGGCTTCTAAGGGAAGAAAATTAGTGTACCATCACCAAATTAGTTGTAAATTATAAGAGTTTTACTTGGTTACTCTTACTCCTAGCTTACTCCAGCACCTGGGCTTGCTAACAGTTCCTTCAGCCAGGGCAAAATGGACAAGTTTCCAGTAAGGTCATTTAACAGTGGCCACTTACAACCAGCCTTTACATTAACAAGCTATTTAATGGAAGTATTTTTCATTAGGATTGAGTACCTGAAATTCTCAAATCTTGTCTATACTAAAGCAACGCATCACTTGAATTGAATTGATTTAAAAATCAATCTCTTTTAACTGGGCTGTACCCATAATGTAGATGCACTTCAATCAGTTTAAGCATTGCGTATATCTATTAAGCTTAACTTGGTAAATTCTTATAAACCAAGGTTTCATTTAACTGATGTTACCAAATTAAGCTAAATCAATAAAACGATGTTTAAACTGATGTAAATATGTAATTACAAGTTTACATCAGTTTAACTACAATTGATTTGCCACTGACTGATGTAGCACTGGTGCACCCTTTAGATGAGGCAAGTCGCAGGGCATCAGTTACTCGTAAAAACATTTCACTGCGCACTTAGGTTTCCTTTTACTGCATTGTATGTAAATTACAATTAACAATATCAGACAATTTTAAGTATAAACTATGAAAACAGCCAACCTTTTCCCTTTTGTTTAGATTAAAAAAACACAGCCAGCTGTTTCTGATTAGGAAAGCTGTTCCATGCTGCTCTTTGCTTATTTTTTTCATGCTGCAGCTAATCACCTGCTGTTCTTACCTGTAATGAGTGTAAGGAGTAAGGTTTGGTATTTCCAGCACCTGAGCATCAGGTTCATTCTCCACCTCACGAAGACTCACCCACTCTTCTTCATCACCCAGTACACCAACCTGTACATTGGAAAGGTAAGGAAGAATACAAAGCAGATTTTTTCTATATAAGGAATTATACATAAAACCTCTTTTTCAATGTGTGTCATCACAGCAGTGGAAGCACAAATGCTTTTAAATATATATCATCCAGTTAATATTAAATTTTATATGACAAAGCACTAGTTACTTTTAAAGCGACAATCCAGCCAAGTTAGCCAAATTCCCTTGTACCTGTTGGGACTTCACTGGAATCCTCTGATAAGATCTATTCCAGAAAAAGACCATGAGAGCACTAATACCCTGTTCAATCTTGCTGCCACAATCCAAAAGTATCAAACATTCATATAAAAAAAAATGAAAAATAGCCTTGATAATAACTGGCAGGAACTGATGCATACTAAGCAAGCCCCAATGGAGGTAAAATGTCACAGAAATGAAGACTGAAAGCCAAGAACAAAGTCAAAGAACAAAAGTCTTTTAACCTCATTTGCTTGTCTGCACCTAGACCAGACTTTTCCACGTGCAATCTTTGTATTAATCACAACATCTTGCCCAACATAGTCCCAAATGGTAATGAGCATTGAAAATGTTACTATCCATACAGCTTTCTGGAAATAAAATAAAGATGAATCAGGACTTTAAAGGAAGTCAACGGTCATGATAGAAAGGCTAAAGCCTGCCCTGGGACCCTGGAATATAGCACCACAGGCAGGGTTGAGTGTGTAAGAGACACAGTAGCAGTGTGGAGAAGGAGATAGAAGAGAGGTGGTAGATGGCTGGGCTTCACTTTGGGGAGTCACAAGTGTTGAAGCACAGGGGATCTTAGACAAGACTCCCTGATATCATTCCCATGCACATTTACTCTGGTGTTTCAACCCTACCACAAAGGGCAGCACCCATAGCCCAATTCCCTCACCCTACTCTGGTATCCAAAGTTACAAGCTGAGGGATATCTGAAGATACACAGGCAGCTGTTCCCTTTAGTGCCTATTTACAGACTTAATATCCACGAAGATGCCTAATCCTTTTTTAACCTACTGACATTATCTACTTCCACAGACTGCTGTGGCAACAAATTCCAGAAGCTCACAACCCACTGTGTAAAGAGCTATTTCCTTTAATCTTTTTTAAACAGATCCCTTATGAGTTCTGTATACTAGTTACAGCCATAGACACTGTCAAAGCACTTGACAGCCAACGTAGCCCAAAGTATCTAGCATACCCCAAGTACTTCAAATAGAAAATTAGGTTTCATTCACTCTTTTTTTTTCCCCCCTTCAGGAGAAACAGCCTGATTTATTTATAGATGTTTTAGTTCTTTGCTCACCCAGGACTTGATGTGCTGCATATTTATGTTTGTGCATGAAGAAATGACACAAGGAAAATTAGGCCAAAGAAATAAGTTCTGCATTGCACTGTGAAAAGAAGCCTTTGTGGTCTTCCTAGCAGAGGACTGTTTTCTCAGAGGGATGCAGTTAATCAGGTCTTGATGGGCCTTTCAGTCTTGTTGGCTATCAAGGACATTGCCACACACCAAACCACCTATAAAATAGATGTCAGTGAAGATTATGGGCCTTTTAAAATTCCCAGTCTCAACTGAGCTCCATAAATTTCAGTAAGGTCCACGAATGCAGAAGCTTAAAGAAAGCAAGTTGTGACAGGGCTGTATGGGAAAACAGAACAGCCCTAAACTGGACCCAGAGTACAAAGAGAGGATAAAGAGAATTTTTTAAAAACCCCTACATGAACAAAGACAGGAAGGGAGAGTTGATTTCAGTCAAGGAGAGAGAGAACATTTTTTATTAAAAGAGTTTTTCATTATTACTGTAGAAAGTCTACAGTAAATGCCTATTTTTGCAAAACTCCTTGCTCTTAACAGCATCACCTCAAAGTGCTGCAGTAATTGTATAGCAACAATCCACAGTGCTTTGGAGGCTGCAAATAATCTCCAGTAGTGAATTAGTTGTCTTTTTGTATTCTAAGAACAGTAAGAGCTTTTAAAAATATTTCTGTATAGGCAAAAAAAAAATAATAAAAAAAACAAAGACCACAGGTTTCAATCATTAGGCAGCAGCAGGCAGGTCATTTATACACATTAAGGACCACATGCTTCAAACCCAGAGGCCCACAGGGCTGCGAACAATTGACATTCACTCAAGCTTGAGAGGTGTCCAAAACCTTCCTCCTGTTCTGCAGCTAGACATTTACCAGCTGGCTGCTAAGGTGGAAATACTACTGATCTTTTACTGCTTGAGAAGCAAAAGCTTCTATGTGCCCAGGACTACAACAAACCCCTCTAAAGCTACTGCAGGAGACAGCTTTCTGGTTGTGAATGCTCTCCCTGGTAGGAATGAGGGGTGCAGCCTACAAGGAAATGGAAGATGCCAACCAAGCCCACCATGGTGGCTGTTCCCAAGCTCAGGAGTCAGCTGGTAAATAGGTGGCCACAACCTGTCCTGGGAGGTGGGTGACCCCAGGCAAAGCGGCAGCGCAGACAGTCCCAGTTAACCACTTTTAGACTTATTTTCTGCTGAAAGGTAGTGACAGAGAGGCAGCAAAAAAAATAATTTAAAAAAAGAAATCAAGCATAGGCATAGTTCTGGGATTCAGCAAAAGATTTTATGAAAAAGAGATCGGGAACTTGCTTTAGTTAGAACAATACCTTGTAATGTTCCCAGGATCTGGTGCCAGCATTTGCAAAACTAACCCAAAGGGTTAGATCTTCTACTGAAATCAGTAGTATATTTTAAGAGATTGTTATTTGTGTGGGGAGTTTTTCCAAAGCAAGGATTGAAAGGTGAGCGGCTGGGGACTTCTGACTTGTGTGGCCATGCACTTCTAGGTCAATGTTACTCAAAACAAGCTTCATTTATTTAGCAATAATCTCACAAATGAGTCTCATAAGAGAGCCTTCAGTGGTGCACTTCTATATCTGTAACTTCCACAAGATCTACAGTAGCTTCCAAGTTTCAGGCTCTTGAAGAAAAAGGAAATGATTTTTGCTGAAACACTCTGATGTCAGATCAGAAGAAACGTATCAGTTTCAAGAACCAGAGTGCAAAGGGATTCCCACGGGGCAAAAAGAACTACGGGCAGTGGTAAGGATAAAAGAGCCCTTTGAGGGGCAAGAGTCTGCTGTGAGCCACTCTGCATAAAATAACCTTAATTTAGAGGCTTCTTTCTTGTAGCTGTTTTTTGGGTAACAGTGTATGCAAACTTCAGAAAAGGGTAATGTTTGTTGACAGATGCACACATATTCGTGTGTGCATTGTTTTAGGAGGCAGATGAGAACATCAACTGCTGTTCTGTTACTGTCAGCATAAAAGCTCCTTTAAGAAATGCACTCTGCATCTGAACGGTTCTCTGTATCACAGGGCCACAACCCCCAGGAGGTTCCAGGACTGCCACGATAAAAACATCTATGTACACCAAGACACTTCATACGATTCTCAATAACAATCAGCCATCTCAAGTTGGCACAGTTATTCCCGTCTCTCAGCTGTTCCCAAGGCATTACATTCAATAAAAGGGCATATTCATTTATTATTACAGAAAAGAGACAGTATAAAACAATATTAGAAGTGATGTCAGAACCCTTTACTTCTCTATGTATGTTTCTCCATTTCTAAAAAGGAAAATGTTACCTATTTTATAAAGTAACTTAAATTTTTCTGCACTATATGAGCAACGTTGAAGAATTTTGACTTAAAAGAAACCAAAATTAACTAAAATTTGGCATGAAAAAATAATTTGTTGTGATTTTTTGTATAAGGCAGCAATGCTTCCAAAATCTTGAACAGTTATGAAGTCCTAACTGCAGGAAAGGGAAACACAGTATTCCTGTACATTATAGAGCTACCCTGTGTTCTGCTATAGTTCAAGATATGTCAGAGTTTTCATTATAGAGGTCCATCGTTCACACATTTGAAATCGCTTTGGGGGAAATTTAGTTCACAGGATGTCAGCCTGGGTGCAGTTCTTTTTCTTGCAAAACCCTTAAATCGATTCAGCCATTTTTGATTTAAAGATTGGCAAAGGCATAAAATTGTCAGAGTTTCAG
This sequence comes from Aegotheles bennettii, assembly GCA_013398125.1. Taxonomy (NCBI): domain Eukaryota; kingdom Metazoa; phylum Chordata; class Aves; order Caprimulgiformes; family Aegothelidae; genus Aegotheles; species Aegotheles bennettii. The sequence continues at coordinate 172,719 of VZRW01005512.1, forward strand.
ACACTTTATTTACCAGCTCCAAAGCAGAAGTGACACCAAGAGAATCACATCGTACAATGGCTGAATCTTATGTGGGTCACTGACTTAACCCAAAACCCCAGATAAATTCATGGTTACAGTCACATCTTTCCCAACTCACAGATTTACAAGCAAATACAGTGATCATACTTTAAAGGTTTTACTACTTTGAAACTCTCTGTCCCACTCACCATGATATTCATACAAAATCTCTCTAAAATCAGCAGAAAAGCTTTAAGCAAAACCTATCTCTGCTAGACCATATAGTCATGGTTCCATGACTTGCAACACCTATTCATAAGTGGCCTTCAATCATTCCACAGGCCTTCTGCTGTCTGCACAATAATATTAATCACCAGAACAACGCACCAAACTCAGCAGAAATTAGCCCAGCTTCTCTAATCAGCCACTGGGAAGCTTGATGCTGTGGACCAAGCACCTACCAAGGCACAGTCATGATGATGTCATTTATGTACTTCTGGCAAAACCCTGGGAAAAATCCAGGCTGAGAAAAATATGCTGAAATTGAATTGCAGCAGGTAGAGTGTGCAAATACGAAGCCACATGAACAGCAGCAGGGATCTGGTGCCATTCTTGGTTGTAAATAGCGAGAGAAAAAAGGTCTACACTATATACCCCAACTACATCTGAGAGTACAGGATGATTGGGAGGATTTACTAGAATTTTGGGGGGATAAACCTGTTACCTGAGTGTGTCAATGACACAAGACAGTTACTGCTGGTCCCTCTAAACAAGTGTCAACAGAACCTTTATACTACATCAGACCCTCTTTTCTTTAGATTATACTGTATGCAATGGAAAAAACAATGTTAAAAATATTTATTAAATGGACTGATACTTTTTTTTGTAGTTCTGTTTGGAAATATAGTATTCTCCAGTGCTCTGAGTCCAGTGCTCCAGTGAATAAAAGATCCAGAAGGAGAAAAATCCTCCCTATATTTGTTTAGAAAATACCATTGTAGGTTTGATATAACCACTGCCCTTTCATCTAACATACTCCTAAGGAACAATTATGGTTGTCTATGCTAAAATACAGATACTGCAACAGTAGGCTGCATCCCAGCACAGCCATACCACTGCTTAGAACAAACAACATGAAAGACATAAGTGAACACTGGGGGGTCACTGGCAGCTGTTTTGTGAAAGTCTGAGTGTCTTTGATAGGTAGGCAGGAAAATCCGTGAAGTCCAGAGGACAGGCTAGATCCAAGTCAGGGCAGAGGCATTTCTGCCCTCATCTCTGCTCCCTCCACCATGTTCTCATCCCCTCCACTTGCAGTGGTGCTCTTCTGGTCACACACAGCCTGCACAGAGAGTTGTTCTGTCTGAAACTCCTTTGGTCTTGGCTGGATCAAGTCTCATAGCAGCTCTGGGTATGACCATGCAGAACCAGTGTATGCAGAAGGCAGGAGTAAGAAAGTCTTGGTAAGAGTGATGGGGGTGAGGAGAGGGAATGGGAGCAGGACAATAAGAGCTCTGGTTTAGACTGGCTATAGGTCCTGTGAGATTGCACAAGAAAAAAAGAGTTTGAGTGCTGGCAGAAAGGAACTGTGACCAAAGGCTTATATGCAGCTGTCATCCTGGAAACAGGATTTGCTCTATCCGTAAGGAGTCATCAATTTGTCTGCATACCTGAAAAGATTTTTGTTAATCATGTGGGCAATAATATTGTTTTTTAAATTAAATCCACTTAAAATGACATGTCTTGTGCCAAAGCTGAACAGTGAGGTATGGTGCAGAAGCAGCTTGCAGAACAGCTGTGGTGAAAAGAAGTGCCCAGGCTCTGCTAGGATTTGGCTGTGCTCCTTCCCTAAATAGAGCAAATATTCCCAGATTCAGGATCTATCAGAACCACTAACCCCTTGAGTTTTCCAGCAATGCATAAGATGTTGATGAGAGATCCTCCCTTCCTTCTTTGCACACCAAGAATCCTTCAACCACTGTTTGTACCTGGGGCTCTTCAAGGATGCAGATGAACTTCATGGTAATTATTACTGCAGTTTTAAAGCATTCAAATTTATTTCACTTCAGTGGCATTCTGCAACTCATGGGATGAAAGAATTTACAAATTCCTTGCAATATCAATGTGAGGCTTCAGCACTAAAATGCTTCTCAGAATGCACCAAGCCACAATACTATAGGATTTCAGTGTTTAATTCTGTAATATGCAATAATGTGTATGTAAACAGTACAAACTGTACCAACTTGTTCACAACAATCTCATCACCAAGTGAAGTGATTGTATCAACATGTCTAAGTGGTGACTGTGATTTAAGAAGTCCAACATTTGGTCTTAAAACCAGACTATTTTATTTATAAAGATCTGTGGGTGGAAAGGAAGAAGCAAAGCTCATCTGTCAGGAGAACAAATGAGGAGTATGTAACTCCTCCAAGGCATAATGACAGCAGAAAGAGGGATATTGTTTAAAGCTGATGAAGAAGAGAATTCATCCTATTCATATCTAGAGGTCTGGATAAAAAACCTCAATATATTCTGTTACAAGATAGAACAAATACACTGAAGTCTCATGAGTAATGATATCTTCACTGTTCAGTGCAGTTCTTCCTATACTTCTGACTCTATAATACTTCCAGTTTTGCACCTGATTTGAAAATACACTTAACAGAACCTTAACACAGGTCTCAAACCCTTTTTAAAATAAATGGATGGGCTTAAGCTCTGTTATAGGTGTTGCTTATGATGCATCTGGTGTTCTTTTGAACATAAGCAAAGTTGCTTTACAAAAGTCCATGTGAATTATTTCAAAGATAAGCATTCTCATATATATATATATAAAAATTATGTTTTATATATATGTGTGTATATATCAATCATACTTTTCTTTTCTTCCTGTGAACAGAAGTTACAGCATTCATATGACCCTTTCCTCACTGGCTACCACACAGACATTCCTCAGCTGAGCCTCTCGAGCTCCTTTGCATTCCACCCTTTCCAGGACCCCCTGGAACAGCTCCCACCAGGCCACTTATGGAAGAGCTTTGATCCAAAGTTAAACAAAAAATGTAATCCAAACAGCAATTCACTATTTAGACCCATTTTAACCTCTCAGAAACTTCATGAAGAGCTTTTTGTCAGGGACATACCTGGCCTTCGATTATCCACTTGGAGATGGAGGTTTTGCCATCATATCCTGGCCGGAACTGAAGGGTGGCAGAGCGAGGGCTGATGTTGGAAATCACCAAGTTGGATGGAGCATCTGGCAGTTCTGAAGAAATAGGAATGTAAATGAGAGATGGAAACACTCTTCATCCAGGGTCCAGGAACAGACTGACATTCAATGTTTCAATGTATAAAATATCTTGGTAACAATTATAATAGAGCTAATAGCTGTGATCCTTTTTGGCAGAGTATTACATGCAACATTACTATTTCTTCTACTCCGAGAGTGCATCACATGTTTATAGGTCAAAAGAGAAAAGAAAGAGCTGGTCTAAAGCACTATAACTACTATTTTAGAGAAGCTGAACAACAAAGCATAGTGGCTCGTGCAGGGGAGAGAACTTCCCAGCTCCAGATTTGCCCGTCCCTTGCCAAGTCACTTAATTTCACTCTACTTCTGCTTCTCCATAATTAAGTGACAATAATTTTTACTTCTTAAGGAACATACAGCTTTCATGTATTAATGACACAAAAAGGCTCAAATTTTTGAGTAGCATATGGGGAAGACTTTGTGATTCTTCTACTGACCTATAATAGATGGGTTTTAGAGGATGTTTCTGATACTTAAGTAAAACAGATGGATTTTTTAAAATTGCTGTTGAAAATAAAAAGGGTGACCTTCTAGAGAGAAAACACTGCAGCCCCAATCAGATCTTTGCCTCAAGCTTGCAGAGGCATTTACATTTTTAATATTATCGGGATTATCAACAAAAGCAAGCCCAGAAAGGAGATTAAATATAGATTGTTTAGAATAAATTCCCAGTAGGTACCTGCATTCCTAAGTAACGTAAATTATTATAATCAGTAATCATTTGTAATGCTGTATTATGTGCAAATGCAACAGGCAAAAAATGGGCAGCTTTTTGGCATATATTTCAAGTATGCACAAATACACCATATTTCTTGATCCTTATTTCACATTTGTGGGAACCATGATCAATAAACTAACCCCGACCAAGTAGGATAACGCTATTATCTGGCTACCAACAGGGCCCATGGCATTGATCTAGTCTGCAGCTTGTCACAATTACCTATGATTAGGGAAAAGAAAGGCTAGTATGATTCAAGACATACAGAAAAGATCAAAATAACTGCAAAAGTGAAGAACTGGATTACCATCAGTGATATACACATTTGGAAAATTCTACTTGTATAACCTGAAAATTATCCAAAATTTCTCATTTGGGGCAAAAGGGAAAAACCTTTCCCTTCTAACATAACCCAAACTCTATTTTCCCCCAAAGCAACACTTTTGGAATTGATTCAGATTTCATTCTTATGTTACTTTGTTAATGTCAAGAGATTATCGTATCCACTTTATTACTTTGTCCATTCCTTCTGCCATCCCTACAACTTTTTTTGTATTTGTGTTAAACAGCCTCATTGTTTCAGTAATTTCAAGTTGCAAATGTGTTCATATTAATGTTTTAAACTGTTCTAAAAATTAAATTTAAATTACACAGTAAATAATTTCAACGCTTTATAAATAAAACCATTTTTATTGTTACTGAACCGAAGCGATTTGTGACCTTTGGAAGATAGAAACATGAAGAATTAGCCCATTTTAACTTGTTTTGTGCAGTTTTACCAACCTGGGGGCACCCCAGAAGAGATGGTGGAGGAGGTGACCCATCCACTCCCTTTTGCAGTCACAGCTGCCACCTCGATGGTGTAGGTGGTGAGAGATGACAGCCCTGTGATCTTGTACTCCAGTGTCGTGTTGGTTAGCATGCGGGCAAGACGAGATTCATTCCTGCCATACACTTCCCAGGAGATTTGGTAGCCTGAAACAAAATTTACATAGAAGTCAGGGGGCTGTAGCACTAGTGGGGTCCAGTTTTTCTTCTGAAGCAGAATGATGCAATAACCCAGAGACTGGTAAATTCCTGCTTCTGCAAGATTTGTTTGTGGTCAATGGACTTATTTCTTATTTATAAACAAGAAAAAAAAAAGCTGAAGTAAACACTGGCTAAAATACCCAAGTATTTTTCTAATAAGCAATTGATGTAGGTACCCGGGGGTAACATCTGTCCATCAGATTACAGATGTAGGAGGACACGGAGTCTCAACAGCCTGTCTCTTTTTCTATGACAACAGAGTGCTTGCTATGAAATCGCTAGGAAACCTGGGGATAATCTCGCAGAAGGGTGGACTTTCATTTTGTGAACTCTATGAAGCGAATAGGAAGAAACACTGGAAAATAAAACATCATCTCACCAGCTGGAATATCTAATTAAAAAAATCTATATGCACTTAGTAGGGTTCCTCCCTTTCCAGACTGAAGTAACCTTCACTGCTGTATATCTAGAAATACTGACAAATCTGACAATAACAATCAGGCAGGAACATTGTGGGAATCTTCTAGGAACTGAAAAACCTCTACTCCCCACTGCTTGTTCCTTGCACAAATCCTTTAGCAGGGTGAATCATTATCCTTTCTTTCAAAACCATAGTGCAGCCAATGCATTGTCCAAAACTGCACTCACCCTGACCTCCATATTATTCTTTTATCATAACCAGGCTTTCCTTTTTATCACTTTTATAACCATTTGCCTTGCAAGAACTTTTGAAACTTTCTACTGTCTGATTTGCTCAACTTTACCTCCAAATCCTCTTGTCCTCCTCCTGCCCAGCCCCACTTTATTCTCGTTTGAACCCATTTGAACCTTACAGTGCCACTCTCCAGAGAGCGTGTCTGAAAAGTTTGCTTGATTGCAGCTTGCTTTGTGATTTGACTCAAGTGGGAAAAAAAAATACACGTAGCTCTTGAATGCCTGTGAAATGGAAGTGAGTGAAAAGGACTAACAGAAAGGAACCCCACTGAGTGAACCACGCATGAGACAAGCTGGGTAGAGAAACTCCCTACTGGGTTCTTCTTCCCATCATCTAAGATGAAGCATTCAGACCAGCTGGGGGGCTTGAGGGTTTTTTACATTTTTTTTAATAAAAAAACCCCATGATAAGCTGATTAACATATACAAATTGACATAGCAAAATTCCTCATGGTGTTAATCAACAGGGAAACATCATATCACAACATAAAAGCATGGCAAGACAAATATTTCTGCAAGAGTCTGAGAAGTGTGAGATGTTCTCCTTCCTGCCGTCACTGACAGAGATTCGAGTTATTTTTGCATGAAAATGGGCTCAGAGTACTCCCATAGTCACTAATTCTATTTCACGTGGGGGGGCAGTGATAAAGGGAGGTGATACTTCAACAATTCCAGCTACACCACAACTCCCTCTCTGACTACACACTACCTAGGGGAAAGGGAAAAAACCTCCTGAATGCTTATCTAGGGCCAGTTTTCAATAAGTGTCTGAATTTCAAATTCCCATTTAACAGATGGGATGTTTTATTCAGTAATTTACGAATATCTCAGAGACACTGTGGTATTTTGATGCTCTACAAAGGCTTGTGAATAAATTACCAGCAATCAGAGATTATGTGGTACAGACAAGATTATAATCTGTATAAAGATTCTGACAAAATTTAAGAACACTACTGCTTTTATGAATAGAGGTCAAACAGAAAGGTGGTGGGTGACTGTCCACTCTATTTGATGCTCAGTGAAAAGGAAGAGGCATGAAGGAGTTGCAAACAGAATGCCCATCAGAAACACCTCTTTCTTCCAAAAGCTGTGGGTGCTACGTTTGCTTCAGACATGGCCAGGTGGAAGACTGAGGAAGTCTGAGGAGGGTTCAATTGTTCCTCTCCTCACTTCCCAACAGAGGACACAAAACTTGCAGCCACACGCCCAGCCAGCAGCATGTCTGTGTGCAGCCATGGATGGAGCAAAGGACGGGCAAGGGCCGTGTCGCAGCTCATCCATCTGCCTGGGAGCTGCAGATGACCCCACTATGCCTGCTTTGAACTCTACACATGGGCTGGGAGATGGAATCATGGAGTAGCACCTCAGAATAAAACAAAATGGGTTGATCAAAGCAATAAATAACCAGAGGAAGATAAACAGAGGACTTTTAATGTTCCCTCTATCCATTTGATGCTTACGAACAACAGAAATTTTCTTCCACAATGCACCAGGCAATTTAAGTGATTGAGGTATCTTCTCTCCCACCTAGATAAGATTTGGATATACGTCAAATGTTGGAGATTATTCTTTGAACATTTTATGTTTTATCCCTTGTCAGCACAGGGATGAGACCCAGCTTTCCTGTCCTTTAGGCACATTGTCTCTACATACTTAATTTCTGGAAAAAAAAGAATAGGAAAAATATCCAGAGCTCGCATGCAAATTGAAGAAAAGGCAAAGAGGCAGCATTTACTGTTGGATATTTCAGTCCCAAAAAAATAGTTAAATTCACTCATTAAAAAGAAAGCAAACAGAAGATATGTACGTACACAGTGAGCAGACACAAAGCCAAACGTAATCATGCATAACAAAAACAGATGAAAAAACGCTGAAGGAAAAGAACAACATCCACAGTCCCGTCCCCCCCCAACTAGCACTTAAACCCCAATGACTGACAGATGGGCAGATCTTTAGGACATGTGGTTGTTAAAATTGCGCTCTCTGTTTTACAGACATGATCACTGCCAGAAATGTGCACGGGGGAGCCCAGCCGGCCTGGGCTGAGAGTGTTTCCTCTGGCTTCAGAGTAAGTGAGAATAGGAGAGGTGCCACAGAGCCTTCCCACATGCTTTGGCACTACAACCTCTCCACAAAATGCTGCCTAACAGAAACTAATCACCAGAGGAGTTTCAGAAATAATTTTCTGTTGATCTGGAGTAAATTCTCTACAAGAGAGCAGTACATCCAATCACAAACTGTCCGTCTACATCCAGGTCCTCATAAATCAATGTTTACTGAGAGAACGAGGAAGATACTGAGATTTACAGCAAGAATAATGGGCAATTTCCCAGTGCAGCCTGGCTGCCGGGCACCACCCTCGGCACTTTCCTCCTCCCAGCTCTGCTGCACGGAACAAGAAGGTCCAGTAAAGATATCAGTGAGCAGAAATGATGAATAATTGCCTGCCTAAGCACTCAGATCTCCAAGCAGCCCTCTATAAACCTTTGAGGTACTCAGGGCATGAACAATTTTGCTATTCTTTTCTTCTAGCCTGAATGCAATTTGCATCATTAAGAACATTTCTTTTTCCTTATAAACTTTGCTGAGCATCTTCACACCGCTGTTTCCTTCATGAACAATAGAGCTTCTTGAGTTCTTTCTGAAACAGTTTGCCCCAAACAGAATAAGGTCCATCATCGTGCTCCACCAGGTTTCAACCCCTTCTGGGAGGCAGCAGCTTGTTCCTAGCAAAAGCAGTTCTGCAACATGAAGCACACTGCTGCTAACTCACATTTTACAAGGATGAGCACTACATCATCTTACTTCGATAGCTCAACTTGGATTTAGGTACCTAAATTCAAGCACTTGGGCTTGAAGGCTTTGGCCACCTTCACTGAATCAATACTGCTTTCAGAAGTCATTAGTTTTTGTTCTCGAACCACTTAAATCAATGCATATTTCAGGAAGGTTACTATGGTATAAAGGCATAAGATGATCTGCACAAGGACTTCACATACACTATAAACAGCATAGCATACACCCATACAAATGGTGCATGTCACAGATACACAGAGAAAATGCTGACAAATATCAATCCTATCAAAATAGTTAGACCTGTTAAAGTTAAAATGCTTCAGAAAGAAAACAGGACTGATACAAGATTTCAATGTTGAAGCACAAGGAAGTCTGGTGTTTTTTGGAACTCCTAAAATGAATTTTGTTTTTACAATTTCTAACACAATTTTCTTTAAAAAATAAAAGCAGTTTGATGTATGTGAAATGATGTTCTCCCTTCCCAACTATGGTTTTTATCTCCAGTATTTTAAAATTTGGGAGTTTTCTTGCAGTTCAAAACCTTGAAAGCCTCTGTTAAATGGAATGTCCATCTTGTGCAGCTGTGATAGTTTCCCAACTGAAAACAATATTGCCTCTGTTGATAAGAACTCGAGTTTTTCCTCAACTATTTATAGCTTCTTTTATGAAAAATAATGAAGTTGCTGATGTTGTATCTACACTGGCATACAGTAAATAGATAAATAGCTTGTCAAATGGCAAGCTCATCAAAGACAAACAAGAGAGTTCTGAACCCTTGTGAAGGTTTATACAAAATTAAGTAATGACATGCAAATTCTGTCACGCAGTCCACAGCCAGGCCACTTGATCACAGATGAAGGATACCACTGATTTCAGGCTCGGTCTTGATTGCAATCCTTAGCAATGCCAATCCAGATTTTGCAGCTGTAAACTCCCTGTAGGAGCCCACCACCTCTGGGGCAAAGGCCAAACACTGTCTCATAAAGTTTCCGAAATTTAGTAATGCAGGTGGAGGTCACAGAATATTCAACATGAACAGAGACTCCATGGGGAGCTGATTTCTAATACAGACTGCCTTTTCAGTGACCACAATCATGAGCTGCCAGTAATTGGACCCGTACTTTCTATAATGTGCCCTAGCTGACATTTCAATTACCCAAAAGAGGAACCAGGAAACCAGCGCTCGCAGCAGCCAGTTCTCCCCAAATGCTCTGTTACACAAACATTTTTTTTCACTGCAATGATACATTCAACCCCCCCTACACACTTAAAATAATAACAAAAAAAGGGAGATAGCATCTGATACTTGCCTGTAATGATGCCATTTTTCTCTACAGGTTCTTGCCAGCTGACCTTGAGAGACGTGTCCAGAATCTCAGTGAAGCTCAGGTGTCCCACTGCTCCTGGCTCTGGCAATCAGGAAAGGAAATCTGTTAGCAGGAGAACCCCACTTACTTTTGTTCTGATTCATGTGGCAAGGTTAGGGCTGAAGAAATAAAACACCACGCCGGGGCCAAGGGAAGCCTGCTGGAAACATCAGTGAGAGCTGCGGGGGAGAGGGGAGAACACAAGGTGTTGAGAAGCACTCTGGCTATCATCACATAAATTATTTTATTCAGTCATCATCCCAACTGTGCGGAGAACTAAAGAGAGTGTCAGCAGGAGACTTGCACACAACTTGTTCTCTGCCTCTCCTCTTGATCTAATCTAATTAGAACAATCAAGCTGGCAACCCTGGAAGCAATTGCATTTCCTGGTTTCCCTCAATGAGAGTGTGTGGTATTTACCTGTGCTACTGTGCATACCTTATCTAGCCTTAGGAACAACTTTATCTGGGCTGCTCTGACTCTATCTGGTCTGTAGCAACACCGCCAGCACCCCCCTCGCCTGGAAAGAGCCTTTTGCTTATGCAAGGTCAAAGCAAGGACAGAGTCACTGAGCCACTGCTTGGATAAAGTCTCTCCAAACAACTCTAAAAATGTCCAACATAATGGCAACTGTTTTCTGTAAAATGAATACAAGTGTGTGAAACTTTTAAAGGATTTTTATGATGTAGCTCAAGAGCTCTTAAAAATTTCAGCTCCCTAGTGTGCAATGAAAGAGCATAAAATGGAATGACTGTCAAGAATATGCCTTCCTCCCTCAATTTTGATCTTCAAGAAAGACATCCTGACTGATTTTTGATCCAACTGCTGTTCTGTCTTCAATCGATGTACTGGAAAAAGGAGTTTTTGTTCATTTTATATTCACTGTGCTTCTGTCATTGGATCACTGCCCGAGTATCCTCCAGCTCCACTGACATCAGTTGGCAATTTCTTGTCTGCAATTTCGTATTTTGTTTCCTCTTCACTTTAGTCCAGTTTCTCATTTCCCTCCAGCTATGATAAAAAAAAAGCAGCCTGCCAGTAGGTCAGTTACTACCACATTTGCAATTCTGCAATACTAGTGAGGAAAATTTCCAAATCCATTCTGCGATATCTAGTAGTCAAATCCATACAGAAAAAAGTGCTGATCTGGTAACAATCTCAGGAATATCCAACAAGAGCACAGCAATTATGCATTATTCGGGACCTGCAGACATGCAAAGCGCATACTTGCAAAGCCTTACTCCAATTAGCTCCTGTAGTTGCAGTCCAATTTTAATGTCCTAATGAAAAACAGGTGCAGGTTACGCCAAGCCAGGACACATTGCTTCTGACTGGATGTCAGATTTTATTTGACCTACAGTTCATCAGCAAACTGATTTGTTTGCACTATTTTTTTCTAAAGGATTGCCTAACATTGCTATGTAGACAGAAAATTATCACCTGAGAACATGAATGGCAGTCCTTTCTAATCTTTTTTCCCACCACATAAATCCTGGAGCGACTTAAGATTCTATGAGTTCTCCACGGAGATGTATTATACCATATTGCACTTAACTTCTCAGTCACCAGGAAAGCAATTCTGAAGGATCAAAAATAATAATTATAATTAAAATAATCCCGCTCCTCTGTACTGATGAGGCTCCTTGCAGCATAGCTGCATGCACCAAGAAATATTTTAAACCAAGTCTGGTTTTCTCTCGTTTTGTTTCATGAAGGAATCACAGAATCACAGAATTCTAGGGTTGGAAGGGACCTCGAAAGATCATCCAGTCCAACCCCCCTGCCAGAGCAGGGTCACCTAGAGTACATCACACAGGAACGCATCCAGGCGGGTTTTGAATGTCTCCAGTGAAGGAGACTCCACAACCTCTCTGGGCAGCCTGTTCCAGCGCTCTGGCACTCTCACAGTGAAAAAGTTCTTCCTGATATTCACATGGAATTTTCTTGTGTTTAAAAACACATGTGATCCCAACGTTTCCCTGAGATACTCCCAATGCCTTCACTGTGCTCCTTTTCCCATTTTACACAAAGTCTTTAAGGCTCATTTCCACAGTCCTTCCTTCAGCAGAAATATTCATAATCTCTTTTCACAGCTGATTAATTTCAAGAAATCCTAGGAGTCTCATATCTCTGGTTTCTTACTCTTCGGTACTCACTGAAATTAGCCACGGGGTTCAAATGTCATTGGACAGAGAGAGACAGATGGACCTAAGACAAGCAACCAAACACATTTACAAACCACCATAGATAAAACCTCACTTCCTTGGAAAAACAGGCAAAAATGTTAATACTACACACAGTACTACACGCAGCAAAAATGTTAATAAGGTCCCTTCCTACACTTTCCTCCATGCCTTTTGCTTTAACACCAGATAATCATGTATGAGCTTGTATTAATGGTTCACACAGATTTCTGGTAGTTAAACTGCTATCTTTGTGATCCAGTTTATGTCTACAATCTGCTCTTGGCACAGAGGTCCAACATTTAAATGAGATGGGCCACAAAAGGAAAATCCATGGGAAAATGCTTAATTTTCTTCATATTCTTTCAAGAGGATCTCATGAAAAACTGGATTGGCACTTTCAGTCTCACTTCTGTGAATGTTAATGATAATCAGATTATTCTTTACGAAACACTGACTAAAAGATTCCTATTAAAGCAAAACAATATTTCTAAAAAAAATAAATCCCTTAATAGATATAGTAGGCATTTTTCTATTCTGATTTGGATCTGAAAATGTGCAGTAGTGTTTGTGATGCTCTGTGGCTGGAAGATACTGAAGCACAGACCAGAGCCAGGATCACTGTGGACACACAGTTAGTTACGAGGGCCAGTGCAATTTAGTTGTTACCTACATCAGACACATGCTAGACTTGTTAGTCCCAAATAGGTCTTGAATAAACACTTCCAAGGGACTACAGAGGCCAAAACATTTTCTGATGCAAAAAATAATTTATATGCTAAACTATCCAGCTCATCTTATTTCATCCTATGAATTTGACTTGTCTTGCAGAATAAAAGTTACTGCATTGTTATGATTCTGGTTGTTTTATACAAACACTTGCAATATAATATAGATACAGACATTTTCAATATATTGAATTGAACGAAGGAAACAATTGTAAGCTGAGTGTCAGTGCTCAGTTCCTAAGATCAGTTCATATTTATTCAGATGTCTGAACATGGATTTAAGAGCATAAAGGTTCAGAGACATAAACAGCATGTTGTGTGTTAGCTGAACCAGACTAGAAAGCTTCCAGTTTCTGACAAATGTAAAAAAATTTGTCCAGGTTTAGTTAATAATGAAAAAAATACTAAATGTCTTTTATTTGCCACAGACTAGAACACACATGGACAACTGGTTGAGGTCATTGTCTGATGCAAAGTAACTTGACGAGAAATTGCAAACTGATTGTAAATGTGAGGTCCAATTTTAAGTGCCTAGATCTGAAAATTCTGGCATTTATATCCAACCAAACAGAATCCAAGCACTGAGATTCTCTACGAGTGCTGACTACTCACTGTCTTCAAGGGTGCGCAGGAGCTGGGGTGTGCTTCGTGGTCCATCGCCAGGTGTGGTGAAACACAGAACCGATGTGTAGTAAGTAGTGTATTTCTTCAGGTTGGTGATGCAGCCACTATGAACACCATGAAAATCTGGAGCTATGGTGACCACAGTCACAGTCTCTGGAGCATCCACTGGCCAGGCTAGAAGCTAGAAAATATAAACATGGATGAGCTCTCATTAGAAGTTGTGTCTATTTGGCATCAGAGTATGTTTGGTTGCCAAAACCATCTTAATCTGATTGTAAAAAAACAAGCTATGCTGTTAAACTACTGTCAGCTCTGACACTGAACAGATGGATATAACACTCTTACTATGATAACTAGAGGGATGTGTATAATACTCACTAGTGATGGGGGATACAATGATAGCATGGAGGTATTGCAATTCTCAGTGTCTGCTACTCAACAATGCCAAAATTATTGGGAATGATTATTTGTATGATATGAGTCTTTTGTCCCTCTCTGGGCTGCACTGACCATCCTGAACAGTCTCTGCTGCTGAAAGGAAGAAAAGTTGTTTCAATGTTATGCCAAGATAAATGCTTTTTATCTTATTTTGGGGTGACTGGGGAGGTTAGCTGGATGGGGATCCTCCTTCCCCTCCCACAGCCCTCCAGCATCCCAGAGACCAGCCTTGCCTACAGGCTGAGTACCACTACGTTTGGTGGTTTGGTGATCTCCACGCTGTGAGAGTGTCAAATGAGTGTGGAACTACAGAAAGAATAGAAAATAATTGTAAATATGATTACTACCATTTCTAACACCAGTGTCCCAGAAATTAGACTCCTGAAGACATTTTCTTGTATTTAAAGCAGTGTACTTGTCAGATGTGTTCAGTTCTCTCAGGTCTCATTCATCTCAGTGAATCTTCTGTGGGTAATCAATATTTTTAGAGTGGAGTACCTTATGTGTAGGTACTTAACTGAGGACTCAAAAGTCCATTTTTTGGCAAATGACTGAAATTTTAAAACAGTTTTTGAAACCACCTTAACGGTTTAGAGGTCCAAACTTTAAAGTGCTTATGAAATTTCTATTTTGTCCAAAAATCCTTATTGTGTGGCTTATATAACAAGTTAAAATTCTAGGCTGTACTTGGTATATCTGTGTAAATTGTGCTGCTTGTACTGATTTCAGACTCAAACATTAATAGATGCCCGAAGTTAATGAGCTTTATTGACACATTTGGCCCATGTCTATAGTTTCTGATACTCAGAACACACAGTTAGAGGACTATAAGGAGTAATTTTGTTACGAATATTTCATATTTGAAAAGGTGCACTTTCCAACTTCTCAGAATGCAAATAAATTTCAAAGAAAAGATAAAAATGGAAAATGGTTGATGGAATAGTAAGATTTATTTTCTTTCTTAAATCATCTTTGTGGATTACAATTGACATTTTTAACTTTAGAGGGCTGAACGTTTCTTTTCTTGAGTACATTTCATTGCAGAGACTTCAGGAAACATGTGGAGAAAATAAAGGTGAACGATTCCATCAGTTAAAGGAAAAATGGATTTAATCCTTAAGAAAAGCAAAGGCCCAGCTTTGACTACTAGTAATTTGTAAAGCATAGAGAAAACTATGGTATAGAAGGAGCTGACAGAAATGTTCCCACACAGTCTTTGCACTGCAATTCACAATCCCTGTGAGGAACAGGAATGGTAAAGCTGTTGCAATTTACTGCAATCAAAAAAATTCAGAAAAAGAGAAATTCTGATCATTTCAAAAGTTTTCACTGACCACTGACAAGTACAAATTACAATTTTAGTTATTTCATACCACTGCTAAAGAAACAGAAACACGAGTTAGAAGTAGCTATGCGATGAGACTAAGGATTTTTGAACCAAAACTCTGAATAAAACAAGGAATAAAAATCTGAAATATGACTTTTGCAAATCTGACTGAGCTCACCATGTTTGGACTTGCACCAGAAAATTAAGTGCATTACAATTCACTGAGCCCAAAAAGTGCTTTTATCCTCTGGAGTCTGAATGGGAGCCAAGTACTGCTTCTGTATTGAGGTTTCAGGATACACTCCTGCAGCCCTGTCAGTCACCTCACCTTGAGAGCTGATTCTATCTCTGGGAAAAACAGACATACCCATCTACATGTGTATAATAATTCAGCAGCAGGACTTGGAAACCATCACAGACTTCTATGAGAAATATATAGATGGGAAAAATACTATAGCTCTCATGCATCCCTCTGTCTCAGTTTCTCCATCACTTTGAGAAATTCTTAGAGAAGGACCAAGACTTCTAAAACTTCTAAAATCCATCTATGATCCCTCAATTCGCAGTTTGTCTTCTGAACTACACAGCCTTCTTGGCTTGCCCAACATTTCCCTTACCCAACACCTAAATCAACCTTCCTCCCTCCTTCTCATGAAAGATTCCTGCCTTCCCTTCTCCTGCTGTGATTCCTACAACATTTCTCTTTGCTCTTTATATGAAGGTTTCTAAACCCTTTGTTTATTATGTCTCGACTGCTGAATTGCTGAAGGAGTTCCTATTAAGCAGTCTTTCCTGAGACAGAAATAAACCACTCCAGCTACCTTCTTAGCATACACTCCACTGGTCAAAGTACCAACAAGTGCTCTGTTAAGCACTCTCTGCTCTGTGTAGTGTAATAGATGCTGCCAGTTGCCCCATCAACAGGGACTTATCATGCTAAGTCTATGTCATCAAGCATGATTAATAAATTTTATATTCTTATATCTCCCACAACATCTCAGTGGGAAAGTTAAGACAAATATTTACTGTGGTGTCTTGGTCCCTGATGAAATGAATAGGAATTTTGCATTACAGTTGATTTTCAATGGCACAGGGACTTATCTCCTGTGCTGACTTTCCAAACTGACATTGAACTTCTTTTGGCTTTGAAAAATCTCCAGGTAAATGACAAAGGTATCAGGACTTCTAGCCCATGACATATTCCCTTTTCAGAACTTCCATAAATTAGCAAATGTTATGTTAGGGTCAATGACTGCTCCGTTCTGTCTTCATTTTATATGAAATACCACTGAAAAATATACAGTCACTTGGGAGATTCAGAGGTTATTAGGTTCAACTTCTAACTGTTATATAGGACTACGAAGACAAACCTTATTTCAAGTTACAGAAGTCTTGTTTCTATTTACCTTGTACCCTTGGTTAATACCATTGATGAACTGCTGGGGAGGAGGGTTCCAGAGGAACTGGATGGTTGTGGAGTTCACAGCTTCAACTTGCACATTCTGTGGTGGAGCTGTAGGCACTGCTCCCGGGCAGCAGAGAGGGAAACAAAATAAAACAGAGTGGAAGACGGATGAGGGGACTAAAGAGAAAGATGAACACAGAACCCACCGACTGCCACTCGCCAGTCACAAAGTAATAACCACCTTGAGAGAAGAACGCACTTCTTGTGAAATGGCAACCAGCAATGACTTGAAAATAAGGGTAGCTGGGTTAATTTCTCATATTCTATATCTCATTCTATATTCTTTCAAGGGGAGGGCATGAAATTATTTGCATAACTTATTATTCCACAGATTAGTTTCTCCTAAAGACTTGAGACATAAACTAGATAATGGTAGGTGAACACATCTCTTTCAAATATCCATGACTGCACAAAGAATGAACAGTTTCAGAAAGAAATTTCTCGAGTCTTTTAATACTGCACAATTCCCCAGATCAGGCAAGCAAACATGGAGTCTGCACAATTAAAACTCTAATTGTGAATTATAATCTGGTGACAGCATCTGTTTATTATTTACTGCTGCTTAAAGAATTAAGACCAGTCATACCACACGCAATAAAGATTGTTCTTGGGAATTGGAGATGTTCTCATTTTATCTTGATATGATATTCATTCATGTATACTGAATTGATTATGTATATTCTGAGCCAATACATCCTCTAATCTGCTAAAAGTTGTATAAACATTTTATGCCAAGTATTTAATTAGACAGATGTTTTCTCAATACAAAAGAAAGCATGGAACATAAAGGCACATTGCTTCAAACAACAAAATATAACACCTGAATATTTTGTCATTTAATATAACATCTCTTTAAACATCTTCAAGACAATTTCTTCAAATTATTACTTTTGGATGTTATTTCTAAAGTTTTCAGAGGAAAGGATACTAATAGACGGGTCTATTTTTCTGAAATTACCAAGCTTATAGTAAGTTTAAGAAGAAAACTGTTATTTGAGTATAAAAAAGGCCTAATATATTTTGAATTCTACAAAATAGGCTTAAATAAAGCTTCAAAAATATTACTATTGACAGCCATTTGTATTCTACAAAAGAGGCACTATCCATAAATGGTTTTGAAATCCTGGAAAAAACTTCTTTCTGCTTCCAAGGCAGAATTTCTACCAAAGCCCCCAAAGCTTCTAAAAAGCATTCAACAGTTCTCACTGAGAAATGGTGGTTTGCTCCACCAAAGTACTTTTGGAAGAAGAGTCTTTGTATGGAGAAGAAATGAAGACATGAAGTTCAAAAATGTAAAAATGCCCCTTTTTTTTTCCAAATGCTATGTTTGTTTGAAAGAGGCATAAAGGGGCATTACTCTTATACTGGTGTACAAGCTACGACAAGACTGCAGCCAACAGAGCTAGCACACTGTGCACTTATCAAAGACATCCACAGCCTAGAAATATTAACAGAAAAATGGAGAAATGTTCGAAGATGTCAGGTTTGAAATGAACATCCACTTTCATGCTCCGTGTCACTAAAACTCCCTGATGTCTATCATTGCTTGAAAATTTATCTCTGCACATTTTTTTATCTCAGAAACTCCACATTACTCAGAATTTTCTTGCCCTAATTTAAAACCTGATGTCACAATTTATGAACTACGCATAATTACTGAGTTCTAAAACCAGAATTTATCTGATACTACTCTAAATCTTCATTAGAATCTGGGCCCTACTTCTTTTTGGAACATTTTGGATGGCTATAATATCATCCTAATGACCTGTAGACATCATAAAGTTTTTGTAGTTAAGAGATTCACCAAATCCTTCTGATATACAGTCATATATATTAGTCACTCTACAGTCATAACAAGCTGCTTCGGCTACAGTCCCCTACTATAAGTATTTTTTCTTATTCATGTTCTTTGATGAAGTTGTTTATTATGAGAGCCACAAGATGTGTTTCAACTTGCTTTTGTGTGCAACACTTTGCATAATTAATGGTTACTGTGAATAAGATTGGACTAGATGATCTTTCGAGGTCCCTTCCAACCCCTAGAATTCTGCGATTCTGTGATTTTTGAAATATCAAAATTCTTACTTTCCTATATTTTTGCATATTCAGATATTATAGCTGCCAGAGATTTGTTATTGCAGAAAAAAATACGTATTGGAAGTCTTTTGTTATCAGAAAATCAGCTGGATATCACTGATAGATTAATCTCCTTCTGTTATGAGGGCTGAACCAGCTGAGCATCATCTTTTCCACTCATTCCTCTTCCTTCGGCTGGACTGCTACATTACAGCTCTAGTTCTATATGCTACATTGGTTTTGTAATGCAATTATGATACAGAAAATCTATACATAACCCATGTGCTGCCCACGGACAGCCACACTTGAAGAAATACAGAACTTTGGCAGCAGAAAGAAGAGGCTGTTTTTCACAGAACATAAAAAGCACACAGAGGTGACCCGAGAATTAACAGTTCAACCACTCCAGCAGGACACCCCCACTGCCTTTCTTGTTTTTCTGAAGCACAGATTAAAGTACATATTGCTGCTTCACTTCTCATTATTTTTTTCAGTGGAGGATGCTGTACAATGAATAGCAAATTTCCTATTATTTCAGTATCACAAGGATTTTATTCTAAGGTTCTGATAAATCTTCTAGATACAATTCAAAACACTGCATTTTTTTTTTTTTTGAGAGGAAAAAACCTGCATCAGCAAACTCCAGGTTTTCATTTGCAGTCCTTACAGTCCTCAAAAACACTCAGGCAAGTACCTGAGCATAGGTTTTCTACAGTTTTAGAAATGTGGGTAACCAAATGCACTAGTTATTACTTTGAAAAGGATAATATTTTTCTTTCATTATTTCCTGAAACAAGAATAAACCATCATAGCACAAAAAAGTACCTGCTGCAACAAGAAAAACGATAAAAACTATGAACAGAAAACATAAAACCTTCAGAATGCTGGAAATCATAATTTATATTACAGTTCCTCTTTGGACAAAATCAACACCTGCATGTCAATGAATGCATTTAAGAGATAGAAAGAACATGGTCCATCTGATATGCATAAGCTTAATTATATTGCAGAAGACATAATATAATACATTTTTATATTTTCAGTCAGTAAAATATTGACATTATACTCTCAAATTTACTTCAAAGTGACTGTAAAATTCTCCTTTTATGTGCTGATATTAAGGACTTCCTTGGGTATCTGAACAGTTTTGCATTTAAAAAAGAAAAGAAGTTTGACAGAAACTAAATGAGAATTGACCTTCTGGTCACTTCAAAACTCAAATACTTTTCTCCAAGGTCATGGTTAGAAACTTACTGAAACTGTAACTGTCCACCTAAATGATTTTCTGATTTAGTGGTAAATAACTACCCTCTTCCTACATGTTTCTTGTTGTCAAGCAGTACAGAAACTATCAAAGTCAAATAGGTGTTTCAAGAGTAACCTCCAAGTATTTACACACTCAGTTTTTAAACCTGTTCATCACGTTTGCAAGTATTCCAAAACTATCTCACAGTGGAGACCCATCTGGGAATCATCTCGGATTCGCTGATCGAATTGGTCAGACAAAACCAACTGCTACTTTCTTCCTGATAAAGTTCATGTGGTTGGAAATCTGTTAAGAGCTCAGTCTCTGGGACTGCAAGTTAATGCACAGTATTCTAAGTGGAAAAGGTCATGGAAGCACTCTAGATAAAAGCCATTAAAAGGGTTTTGCTGATGAGATAATTGAGAGAAGAGAACGCATTAAGGTTAAGCATGTGAACATGTAATTACTTTGTCTCTAGCTATGTGCAAATAACATGTAAGCCCTGTAGAGATTCTGACAGCCAGGCTGCTGGTCTTAAATACAGATCTTCAACAGAGGCTTGTAGAAAAGTCTCCTACTCCTCTGGATCTCCTGACCTTTGAGGTGGCAGCTTCCATGTCTCAATAAGGCAGGCTCAGGGAGCTGCAGGCTTTTCTCTGTGTGAAGATTTGGTTGTTCCTTTAATGCACTGGCATGAGGTGCTAAGCTGCACATCCCCAGTGGGAGTGGTGGGGAGAGTCTGCTGTGGAAGCTCATGTTTCCTCCTGTGAAGCCTGTTCCTCTGTGCTCCCCCTTGACATCCTTTGCTGTGCTATGGACTGCAGCAGGTGCACAGAAAAAGTGGTCTCTGCAATTCTACACATGCTGATATTTGAAATTCAGTAGTGTGAGGTTTGGCACTAACTGATGAGTTCTCCTTCTTGTAGCTGGGAAATGCCTTTTTGCTTCCTTGCAGCCTCTCACAAGGACAAGAATTTAGTACTTTATTAAGAGCTGGGAGCCACGGCCCTCACTGATACTTTCATAACCTTTATGAAACCATTAAAAAAACCCAACGACCACTAGACTCCAATGATACCTAACAGTGATAAAACTGAGAAAGACAAAATCCAGCCACTACAACTCCAACCTGCTTCGACACAGGAGCAGCTGGGCTCAATATGGCCATGGGTGCTCCAAGGCTGTTGGTAGGTTCCTCAAGGGAAGTGAACGAGGATCTTTAAGATGATTTTGCCAAGAAAACCAGAGGGAAAATTAAGGGAAATCTCTTCTCACTGAGATAAAATAGAGTGCCCTCCTTGCAGAGGACACTCCTTACACTCAGAGATTCCTTTTTCAAGATTACTTCCTACATAACATAGGAAGTTTTTTGTTGACTGGGTTTTCATTAGGTCTTCTGTTTCAGTCCTTATAAATTTCTCTGATTCACCTCCTACTGCCTAGGAAGAAACCACTTTGGACCTGGATGAAGAGACTCATCTTGCTTTTATCCATCTCTCCACACCATCAATACTCACTAGTCTGGTGACTCTCCCACTCTTTTATTCAGGAAGGGCCTTTTGCTCAGAATTTCCTGGCCTTTCAGGTGTCCATGCACAGCACAGAAGCGAAAACCAAAACAGTATCGATCTACATGTTGATATCTATGAACTTTGGGTCATAAGACTGGCTTTTGGGATATGCATCAAAAGAAAGGCATAGCAATTAAAGTAGGAACAAAAGTTGTTTAATGTCAGTGCAAAGAGCCCAATGAAAGATGTGTCTCTACTTACAAACCTTGCTTTGCTGAAATCTAAGGATCTGTGGGAGTTTTTCAAAGACAGAGAAGTTCAGAAGTAGTCGTGCTAGTGAGATAAAAGGGACAGACCCAAAGTAAAGGATGGAAGCTCCTGATTTCTCAAATCAACTTGCAGGAAAAGGTAAACACGCCCAATATTACAGAGCAGAGACAACATCATCACACTCCAGAAAGATGTTTGTACATCTCACAAAGCTATTCTTATATGAAAAGGTATTTGGAAACTTCAGTTTTTCATATGGCAATGAAAACTCCTGCAGGAGACTGTTTAAATAAGTAAAAATTGCCCTGTGCAGAAGGCTGGCACAAATCCCTGTGAAAAGTAACATCAAAGTAAGGAACAGCTGGAGAAACTCTGATGAAGAAAGACCTATATATACAGAGCATCAAAAGGATTAGGCTGAATATCACTCTGAAAAGACTTTCAAGATTTAGAGACAGTCAAACTGTCTGACCCTAGTGCGAGGGTGTTCAGTGCTTTGCCAGTGAGTCTTTCTGACATTTTATCTAACTGACATTATGTACCAGTTTCTCTAAAAGTTTAGATCTTTCGGCATCTTGCGAGTTTGGCCACATTCTACAAGTTGGTGATTTTTGAAGAGCGTCAAGTAGCCGAATAGCTACCAGTGGCTAAAGCAATGCCAGAGGACTAATAAGGGATTAATAGACTAGGTTCTGGTATAAATCCACAGTTTATATGACCAGTCAATATTCCTTATGACAAAGATGCCAATGTGCTGATGTGCTCCTGCCAATGGGTTGATCTGCTTCCAGTGTTCATTTCCTGCCAGGCTCTGGCTGCATAGCACACTTGATTAATATGAGGTGTTTCAGGTATTTTTCATCTGCAGACAGACAGGTTCTTGCCAGCGTATCTCACATCGTTTAATGGATGTCAGAATAGAGGCAGTGGCGGTGGTAGTAGGAGAGGGGGATGGATGAGCGTGTGTGCCTTTGACATTTATCTCTGCTCATATTAAAATCAGAATATGATTTACAGGGCAGTTTTAGGCATGGCTTTTTCCTACTGGTTTGGTTTAGGAAAGACATTCCTGAGCAAGAAACAGCCACTGGCTTTTCCTGTCCTTTCGAAGCTACAAGAAAGATCAAGGAACAGTTTTGGACAGTAGTGCACTGCATACGCAAACTTGATATTAATTCAGTTTCAAATTATACTGACACCAACCACCCTCACTTCTTTTCAACTCTAAACATAAAAACGCTTCTTTAGAACAGACCATATTGCCTTTGGTGGCCAGCAAAGCATTCATTAGGAGATCCATGAAGTAGTTACTTACTGCTATTATTAGATACTGATATAAAATAAATGTTTTTATTTATAATTTATTGTAATTTTTTTCTTTTATGTCTACCCACCGTTGAGTATTTAGGGACTACATTAAGACAAACAGGCCATTGCAGGTTGTCCTGCAGTCTAAACACTGGCTGATTAATATGAATGCAGGACTGACTACACTCAATTTATAACAGAGGATTTATATCCTTATAAATGACAACAGACAACCAATCAATAAAGGATGATAATAACAGCACATAATATCAAGGGAAATTAGAGTCAATTGCCGGATTTAAGAAAAAGAGTGTGAAGTCCAAACCTGAGACTAAATAGATGGAAGGTTAAGGTGCTATGATAGCTTAAATGTGCAAATAAACGAAGTAATGAATTACAAGCATATTCTCAAAAGAGATTAAAATTCTGTGTGCGAACCAGTTCTCAGCAGAGATCTGGTCTTTAGTGGGATACAAAACATTAATCCTGGCTGCAAGGAGAAGACTTTAAGAAAAGAATTTCAAGGTCTGCTATAAATACTTCTAGAAAGAGTTTGAGTGTGTCTAGACTCCTCTAAAGTGTGAGACTTTACATGCCCTAAGACAAAACAGGGATACCTTCCTTCTTTAATTGTTGCAGTTAATTAGTGTTGCATATGACTAATCTCTTCTTAAAGATCTCCCTACATCTGAAACTATATCTAATCATGTTATAATGTATTCCTAATAACAATTAACAAACAACTACATATTCTTCACTATTTGTAAATTAGCTGATGTCCTGTAAAACTGCAAGTTTTTAAAATAGTTTAATGGTTTTATGACCAATAAAGTAGAGACCACGTACTGTCCAGGGCTCAGAATCCAGTGCAAACCTGCAATTATGGAAATATATGAAAGCTTTAAGGGCCTGGTACTTAATTATCCTACAGATTTTTATACCAATCTGGAGGTGTAAACATGCCTTACACTGGTTGTAAAAAGTAATTACATATCCTTTTGTTGGTGTAATTTATACTCTTCTTAAAGCACTTAGCAGAAAGGCGTGGAGGAGCTGCAGCATAAAAATCAGGGTTTTAAAGATGATTTTATCTTCCTCTTTGCAAATGTCTGCACCCTTCCTGAAATGCTACAAAACACCCTCCACGGGCCGTATTTCTCTCCCTACAGTTCCCTTACAAATTTTTCCATATTTCTAAAACAAGGTGTTCTGTGATTCTCAGAACTAATGCAGCTGGTTTATTCAGCTTTCATCTCCTATATTGCATATGTGGCATATTGCATATATTAATCATGATAAACCCAATTCCTTGCCATATTCTCTCTGCCTTTCCTGGCCAAGCAACTTCAGCCCCTGCTTGTCACACATCCTATAAATCCATTCCATGGGACCCCAATTCTCTTCAGCATTTCTATTTATTACTAATGCTACAGCTGACTCTGACCTGCAAACGTGGTAACATGTCATCAGGAGGGTCAAAAAAAACAGATAACTTTTTAATTCACCCACAGCTTTTTTGACAACAGATATAGCAGCCAAGTCTTGTGGTTTCTCCTTGGTCAATGAAATTGGTAGGTGCTTCCTACCCAAGTGGTCTATCAAATTTGACTGAACTGACCATTCATTTTACAGGTTGCTAGGTGGGACTATCAGAGAGTGCATCTCCTCTTCAGAAAACTGTGTTATAAACTGTAACTATAAAGGATATATTGGTCTGATTTGCTCACCTCCTTGTAAAGTGTACTCTGTCACAGGTCTGCTGAATGCTCCCAGCCCAGCTCCATTGTAAGATGCCACCTGGATTTCATACTGGGTCCAAATGATCAGGTCTTTCACTAAGCAGTAGTTAATTTCTGCACTGGTGATGTTCTTATACTGGTATTCTCCAGGAAGGCCAGCCAGGCGATACCTACCAGATGGGAAGAAGAATTTGCTAGTTAATTAGATAGTATCAATTATAGCAAATATCCTGACTAGCTTCCTTTGTGAAGAGGCAATATGCAAACTTGTACAGCAGAATTATACAACAAATAATGAAAAATAATCAGAAAGAATAGACTAACTCCTGATAAGATCATATGGTGTTTGACTGCTATAGTATTTATAATCTGATGTCAATGAGATTACATGCTCAGGGCTAAACAAAACGGGTGCTTTATCCTGTTTTATGGTTGCAGAAAAATTACAGCTTTTTAAATGTGGCTTGTCTGGTAAAAGCTGTGATTTAGTAGAAAAAAATAGCCCAGATGTGATTTTTATCAGGGTGCTGCTGTAAATCAGCTTGAGAAATGTTTTTTTTCCTTCTCCTCTGAAATCTGAAGAGGAAAAGCTCAGAGAGCTCTGACCTTCCAGAGTCTCAGGCATTGCCATCTCTGGCTTCCACCAGGATTTACTTCACAGAGTGATTAAAATAAGGATGGAATAGAGTTGAGTCTGAAGTATTGGTTACACATTGGAATACCAGTACAAGGGCTGTACCAAATACGGATGAATGGTAAACATCCTGACAAACTTTCAGCTGAAACACTGAATATGTTTTCACATGTAAAAATTGTATTGCAGAAAACAAAGCCCCTTTGACGTGTCTCTCTAGGCCAAGAAACTATGGAGAAGAATTAAATTATAGAAAACAAACAAACCTTACAAATCTGTGAATGTGAATAATACTGTTTGTTTTCCATCCTTTAGGAAAATGATACAATGGATGCTTACAATATGCTAATTCACAAGAAAAAATAACATCAAGAACAGAGCCTAAGTAAGGGACGCAAGGCATTGTTATTCTATGAAAAAGACAAATATGTAAACACTTGGATTTTTATTCATCACACAGCTTTTATGCATTCTTATTCATCTTTTGCTTCACAGTAATCACCAAAAGCTTATTGACACAGAACAATTTCATTGACAACTTACAGTCTGATTTTAAATTCATCTAAGTTAAAATGGTGCAATTTCTATGACTAGACAACTCCTTTGTGTATTTCAGCTATAGATTTTGTTCCAAAGTCGTCTTATAAAGAAATCAGTTCTTAATCACTGACAACCCCTTTATTTTCTGCTGGGGAGCTGCTTGCCTGACCATATTTTGGCATACTTAATATTTGTAATGCTACACTGGTGTGATTCCATTCAGGGAATACAATTGGAAATACAGAAATATCAGCCCTCAGCTGAGTTTATTGAGTGACCTGATCATTTCTTTACTTGATGCAATATCCACCTTTTCCTTTCTTTTGCCTCCTGTGAAGGTTGTAGGTTTCCTGGCAAAGTCAATTCTTTGTGCAGCAATGTGTTTGTCTCACACCTAGCAGACAAGGTGGAGAATGCTCCTGAGATTTAATCTATTATGCTGTTAGCATGGCACTCCTCTAAATGCAATACTGCCAGTGAGAAAAAGGGCAGAGGAAGGAGGCCAGTTCAGAAATGTCATGTCTTCATGATTTTTCTCACCATGGCCTTTGATGTATACTCCATGTGACTTGTGCAGTGCACCTTCGCTTTTAAAGATCAGGTGTTCCATCAACTTAGCATCTTGCATGTCTTGAGCACTTGGTCTCTGGGAAGCACGGTGGTTGTCATTTTGTTGTACCCTACTTCTACAGAAATCAGTGCAGGAAGACTTCTCTTCAGTGCACGTCGCTGTGACCACACCATTTAACTTGCAGGAACAGCCTGGTTTATTACCTGGGACAGTTGTGCTTTTATATGGTAATCTTAAATTTCTGTTGAATAAATTGTTTCTCTGCTCTATAAGTCAAGACAAAGCATGTAGACATCAAAAATGTTCACAGATTGAGCATAATGAATATGATCACTCTCTATTAAAATGGAAATATATGTTACAGTGAGGACAGGGATCAATTATGTTGATAGATGTTGCACAAAATACTGAAGTTAAACATTATTGAAAATGCTATATGGAGAAACCAGAACAGATTGTCAGAAGTAGGTGGCTATGGGATTGCTTTCTCAAAGGACTTAATGCTGAGACTACCTAAGACTTATAGGGGATAGCTAAGGAATTAATCCTATCACTGGGTAGACCTATTTGAAGGAAAGAACTGTACAAGCAACAGATGTACCCTGTGCAAATGTGTACCCAGGTCTCATGACAAGATTTAGGTACAGACAGAAGTTAAAGCACTTTTTCCCACCTGTCCCTGATGACTGGCACAGCTTTCAAACTATGTCCTGCTCTTAAAACTGCAGGCACTGGCACAAGTGGCTCACCACTGTAATGGGCTCTGTGCAGGTGACAGGGAGATTAACAGACTGCAGCTCTGTCTGCAGAGGGAAGGAACTTTCCAGCACTACTTTGGGAGCTCACCAACACTCCTAACATCACAAAAGCACTTCCATCCATGCCAGCAACAGTAGGAGCACAGCATGAGCAGGATGTTGGCACTTAAACTGTAGCATTTAGTTATTTTTTAGCAGGTCTGGAGAACATTGTATTAAAAATGTCAGCAGCCTGCCTACAGTAGGCTGCAAACATCACTTGGAAATATGTGCAATGCTTTGGAGTTTCCCAAAACCCCTCTAATTTAGATAATGCCCTCCTTACTAAAGGTGTGGTTCTAGCTGGCTGCTAGCACTGCAGGATATGTAGGATGCCAAATGAGGAAATAAGCTGTAGTTGAATTGGGTAGGAGTGAATAACTGAGTCCCAAAGAATTATAAAAGGGAAATGCTTTGCAAAGTCTCTCAGTGTGGCAACACCCCTTCTAACACAATAGATCCTGCGTAAAACAAAAAGACTGAACGTATTCAGGATTCCCAGATACCTGCCTGAATCCGTTTCTCATTAATAATTACAGATGGAGCTAAAAGAATCTTACTCAATTGACTGATTTTCAAAACCAAGTCAAGGTCTGCCATGGAGCATCTGATCTGTCATTCCCTCCCTCCGTATCGTTTAGCACAAAACCAAAGTTTATTGTTTCAATTCTTGCTCTTCCACAGTGCAGGAGCCCTGTTGTGTCTTTGATAAATTTAATTAAACTTTCTAGCAGGAAGCTGAGATTATAATAACCAAATATACATCTGCAACGCATAGACTGCACTGTACCAGCTTCCCATGTGAATACTTTTAGTACTTGGTGCTTTACTTCACTTTGAAAATGGAAAAAGCTCTCTGGATGTTGTGTGTCTCCACAGGGAACTGGTCCACTAGGCAGTCAATTCGGAGTAGCTAACAGAGACCACAGCTCACTGACCCTCTAGTATAGACAGGCTAGAAATTAAGTGCCTGCACACTTGTGGCCACTTGAACAAAGGTGTTTTCTCATCTGGAATAAACCAGGGCAGCCACAGCATTTGTAAATACTAACTAATATTTAATGGAATTAGAAATAGTTTTTAATACACTCTTAAGTCACACCATCCTGAACTCCGTCATGCACACACAGATCAATCTCCAGAGTTTCCAGGTTTGGAAATTACTTACCTGAGGATGTACCCATGAAGAACTCCATTATGTTCGCTCTCAGGAGGAGGTTGCCACTGGACCATGATGGACTGATTGGTCCGTCCACTGGCCACTATATTTTTAGGTGGTGCACTGGGAGGCTCCTCAGGTAGCATCAACCTAAGTACAAAAGAATGTGATGGAGGTGGGGATTGAAATGAATGATAGACAATATTTCTATTTTGTGTCTCCACTCCATGTGAACCAGTTTCTTTTATCAGAGTCTGATGACTAGAAAGAAATAACGCTGATCAAACTGCCGAAGACATGCATGAAACAGTTACAACAAATCAACATAATAGGAAATCAGTTAAGCAAGCAACAAGACAGACAGCTGAGGCAACCCTATTCTCTCTGAGTCACCCAGGCTGCTACAACTCTTTAAAAAGATTACAAGCCTGAATGAGTTAGAGCTCAGGTCCAGTGTCTGTGACTCCTTCCAAATTGTTTCTTTCAACTCTTTCAATATTTTTCATATCAAACTCCTACATTTTGAAAAAGCCATTTAGGGTTTGGCTGTTCTGCAATTCAAGCTCACAGCAAGCTTAGGTTCACAGAGGAAGGGGGATGCATTTGAAACTAAATTTGATGAAGCCATCCTTCTAAGTCGCATCTGGGTGAGATCCAGAAGTGACATTGCAGTGATCGGGTGAATGCTGTACTCCTTCCACTGCTGTGGCTTAGCACAAAAGCAACAAAATATTTCCAAGATTCTGCTCAACTGATACTTTGGAAATATGAGGGCACCTCTCCCACTGTCTGCTGATGTCCTGCATCATCTAATTGCCATTATCACCAATTACTGACAGCTGCAGAGCACTCTCCTGAGGCCTGGGTAGTGCTAACTGCTCCGTTCCCCACTTCTTGTGCAAAAGATAACTTTATTTCATTCCTTTGCAAACAATCAGCAGCTTTTCCCCTCCCAATAATTCTAGGTTATTGTACCTTTAGCACACAGGCATTTATTTTTACTGTACCTGCTGGTCTCGGAGCTGTACTGGCCCTTTCCCACCTGGTTAACTGCACACACTCTGAACTGGTAGGTTCGGGCTGGAGTCAGTCCGCTCACAGTGACACCGGTCATCTTTGGGTCAAGATTCGACAGGTGAACCTTCCAGGGAGAATCTGTGGAATGATTTACATGTGAAAAAAAAGATGGAAGTTCTTGTTAAAAGCCCTGCAGAAGTGAGAAAATGCATCTGACTGCTCAGAGCTCTTTGTGCCTGTTTGCCTCAGAGGAACTTTGAGAAGAAGTTTCTTTTCAGCAGAAGAAACCTCCCTGTCAGCCCACACGGTTATGCAGATTGCACATTTGTCTACGGGAAAGTGATGCTGCACATGTCACGGCATAATAAATAAAAACTATATTCATTAACATTTTAATAAAAGAGGAAACAAGCATGATAAAGACAGATGGGCTGTGTATTTCACAACCCATCTGTTTGGCAGGCCATTACACCACCACACCCATGAGCGGCTCTGGTGGAAGGACTGTAATGAAATTCTCAGGCAGTTTGGAATATCTTCCTACCCAGCTTGCAAGCAGGTGTAGAAGCGTGACACACTCTGCCAAATGAGCCCTTTGCTGTAAGACCTGAGAAAATTTCTGCTGTGGATTCTACATATCTGCATTTCTTTTTTTTCTAGAGATAGTTGATGGTGTTTGGTCTAATAATTTCCTAGAAGATTCCCTGGTACGAACAGCCTGGCCGCACTATAAAAACCTCATTGTCAGCTCACATACTTGACATACAGAGCTCCTCTGATGCCCAAATTACATTTTCAAGTTTTCAAAGAGGACAGAAATGAAACATGTTGGAAATTAAATATCCTAACTTCTTTTCTTTCTAGCCTGGTGTCACATATTCTCCCCAAAGTCATGACTGAAATAGTCAGAGAGAGGTGACATTTGGTCTGTGTCGCAGCAATACAGCAATGGCATCAGCCAATTTAAAGATTTGTTCAGTTTTTAAATAATACCAGCTGTTTTCATTCTCCCTGCTCAAAATTACCAACACTTCTGGAAATTACCGAGGAGCTAGCTGTAGATTTTGGCAACGTATCTGTACATGTTGCTCATCAGAAGTGCATTGCAGATCCTGGCAGGTCACCTAGACGTCTGCCTCAAAATGAAGATGAGATGTCCCAAGTGTGGACTGCTGCTGAACTTCACACCAAGATGTAAACCACTAATTTAGTGCTTTTCTGGCAGATTCCTTAGCAAGTTTAAGTCCTCTAGTGTGTGATGCCAGTTGGGCTATAAACATTGCATCTTCAAATTACTCAAAATATATTTATTCCAGTAACAGCTTTCTGAGAACAAGGCCTTCTTTAAAAGGAAAAACAACACGGCAGAATACCGGGAATGCTGGAAAGGGACATTTGCACAGCAGTCAAGTTCAATCCTTGCCAGTTGTTGATGATTTACCAATAGCCTCTCTGGCTGCAAGATCTCAATGGCAATTCATCTTAGCTGAACATCAAACTTCATTTAGAAAGACCTTAAAGGAAGCACCTCCGTTCTATCTAGAAAAGCATTGATTAGGAGTTTTTTGCACCCTAGTTCCTTCTGAATTTTATCAAGCTCCTCTTGAGACTCATAAACAACTGTTCAGCTCCTTATTGCCAGAGTGTACAATAACAAATCAAGCTAAGCTGAAGTTAAGGTATGGCTGAAAGTACACTGCCTGAAGCATCTTCCTGAGGAAAATGGAAGAGCAGACACTAACCAGAAAGTGAAGTACCTTTGTTACGAGCTACCTGGGTAGTGGTCCATTTCCTAGAGCACTCCATTTGTTTACTGCTAGTGTAAACACACCTGAGAGCGCTTAACCCAAGCAGCTCAGTGTAGTGAGCAGTTTGATTCAACAACAGGGCCTATTAATCTCTTCAGCACCTTGGGGCTTTGCTCTGTTTATATGCTGTATCTGTAGAATACTTTATTTATTCTTTTTCCTCTCCTACTGGAAGATAAAAGATCTGGCAGGAAGAGAGATTAAACTGAAAACTAATATAAACGAAGCCTATTCATCTCCTGGGCACTTTGATTCGTAAAGGAAAATGGTTTGGGGAGGACTTGCTCACTCATGGAGCAGTGGATGCAGTGAGTGTGCGGAGCATCTTTAAAATTTACACGTCAAGTCTTTTATTTGACACCCAATAAACTAAACATTTTCAATAAACTAAACATTTTGAAAGGCTGTTGTCCCTCCTCTAACACACAACAAACCCCAGAATTGTACAGAAGCTTATTCCACCATATGGAAGAGTAATTCTGACATCGGAAACTTGCCATAAAATTTTCAACACCAACTTGCTTCTCCTCGAGGAATGACAGTCACTCGACTGTCCCAGGAAGCCTGGAGAAACTCCATGGTGACAAAAGACTTGCCAGGTCAAACTATTAAATAAGCCTCTGTTAGATTGAACAGACTGTGCTAATCCTTCATTTAACTTAAGCTGCCCAGAATGTACTCTGGGCTTTGTTTGCTTGCTTGCTCTTCCACTGTAATTGCTACTGTGTGAAAAACTTCCTTGTTTAGCTGTCTGTCGTCTTAAGGATATTGGGTATTTTGAATTAACTCTGATTGCCTCTCCAAGTTAATTTATTGGAAATGAAGGGTCTCACGGGCTCCTCTCTAGTTTATGATGTGATTTGGGGGATTTCAGAAATTACTTTTGTTCCGTCAAGAATTTTTGGATGCACTTGTGATAAGTTCAATAACACTGGTTACCTACCAAGAGGCATTTCTTTTATATTTCCCTGTCTACCTTTCCATCAATTGCAAATTCCTCAGAATCGTTTCTTATTTGATATTCTAGATTAGTTTTATTGCAGAAAGCTGGTGTTTGCAGGTTTGGGGTACATTTCCATCTCTTTCCTTCCCCAGGGGGTTTTTGCATAGATGGTAGTATTGGAATTTATCGTACTGCTGGAGTTTACTGAATTCACCTTTCAAATCTTCAGGATGAAGTGATAATGCAAAAAATTCAAATAAAAATTAAATGGTTCATCCTTTGTTTGGTAGGACTTCAAGAAGGTCTAACAATGGCTTGAGAAAAAGTATTTTTTAAAAATATCGTGTCTAGATCTGTGTCACAGTTGTAACAAACAACTTAGTTTTACTTTTATTTTGGCAAAAGATTTATCAATTTGTTAAATTTTTATCATTTGAATATTCCTACCAAATTCAGTATGACAATTCATAGGCTTTAAGTATGTATGGATACTATCCATAAGAGCTTTTATCATCTCCTCATTGACACAATGTGATGAATCTGAATGATATAATTAGATCACACAGCACAGATACTCCAGAATACAATAAAACAAAAAAGGGATTTTATCCTAATTGTACTCAGCAGAATTCTCCAAGTACTAACTCATTTCTTCAGATAAAAGACTATTCAAAATAGTTTTTAAATAATCACCGAAATCTAAACCTCTTTGGAATAAAATAAGTATATTTCCTTCCCATGAAGATACTTCATTGGAATTCCTAGGTATATTGTAACAGGAGCTAAACGGGTCTTGAAACACCCCAAAATTATATTAGTGCAAATGACAGCAATGCATGGTACTATTTATTTGAAAATCCTATTTCAAATGAAGATTCACATTGCTGGCTCTGTGTGGGTAGGAATACTTAATGACTGTGCTTCCCTGGCACTGTGTTTTTCAAATTAGATTATAAATTTGCCCCCAAATGTTTAAGGCCATATGTCTCAAGTCACCCACAGACACAGTCTACTGTGAAAGCTTGTAATTTGAGAATTATTGCGTTGTGCCAAATACATTAATTTTAAAAATTTAGGTGGCTTGGTGACTAGAGTCGTTCATATTTCCAGCAATTTATATGGATGATCTGCTAGTGTTTTTTCCTCTAATTAAAATAAAGTTTTTATCTCTTTACTGAATTGATATTAATGAAAAGGAGTTCAAATCCATGCCAGGTTGAGTGACACGCCTCTCTCTAATGCAGCTAGTAATTAGTCCCCTGAAATTTAAACTCATTATTTTGAACCCTCTTCAGCTATTTCACCAAAACAGATACTGTTATTATGTATTTGTTTATGGTTTGTGCTTCAAAGCGTTCAATGGATCCTAAAGCTATTAGAAAATTATTCAAAGCAAAACAGCTAAAAAAATGAACAAAACCAGGCTCCGTTCTGGCACCTGTAACTGCAAAGCAAACCCCAGGTATTAAAACACCACAGAACTAAGAACAAAGTCTCCTGTGCAGCTTTGCTAACTAGAAAATAAATCATAATTCTGATGTCCCCCCCTAGCCCTTACATGTATGAAAGCAAATAGAGATTAGGATGTTAAGCACTTAGCGGTGCTGCTGACATGGAAAGAGCCCCAGACACAAGCAGAGGAGCTCCTGGAGGGCAGCGACTCCTTGACAGTCACTCTTTCTGTGGCACAAACAGAAGTGACAGAAAACCAGAACGAAAATTTTCTTTGAAAAGCAAAGAGAGATTCTGCACAGTCATATCTGACAAAACTATGCCTACACAAGATCAAATGTCAGCCCATCGCTCGGGACGGGGGGGGGAACAAAGGGAAGGTGGCGTTTCCCAAAGGAGTAGGAGGCCTGGAGAAACTAAATATTAACCACACACTACTGAGATCAAAATAACTCTAAAACCAAACACTTCAAGAAAATAAAAACCAAGACAATGACAATATGCAGACATTAATGTCAGCTTTCCAAACCAAAGTCACTGTTGACATTGCTCTACTATTACGCTGGCACCCATAAAGCTGAGTAATAATATATGAAATGAGAAAACACAGCAACAATGGAATATCCAAGGGCTCAGATTCCTCTCTGTCATACTTCTATGAATAACTACTTAGACATTGTACAGTAAAGTAAATAAAGATGAAAACTGAAAGGACAGCAAGATCTAGAATATTTCCGGGAGTTAAAATTCGCAATTCACAACAAACCTGGCCTGTGTTTGGTTTTTGCAGCTGCAAGCTTGCTGAAGTACATATACCTGTGATTTGTGATAATGAAACTCAGTGGTAGATTGCAATGCCATCAGCCAAAATTATTGGATCTATCATGGAGTGAGCAAGGGTTCACAGGATCCTGCGGAGTTCTGAAGGACTGTCTGCATGATTTCTGGAGAACTACTCTAGATTTTTGCTGAGCCTTCTGCAAATTTCACTGAATGAATTACAACATTTTCAAAACGATGGTACATTTACCCCATTTCTACACTAGAACCACTGCAAAGCATCCTTGCTAGAAAGGCACTTGAAGACCTTTCAAACTTTTCCTGGCACTGAGTGAGCTGCCTCTTCTTTTAATGAATCTTCCCAATCAATGCAGCCCAGCGGAGGACCCAAGTGCCTATGTTCTGCCAGCTCTGTGCTGTCTCTATGTAAATACAGCGCTAGTATCCTTGCATCGTGTTCCCAGACTGGGAGTTTATTACGTTGTCTTTGTCAAAGCTGCTGGGAAATATGAAAAACAAAGGTCCTTGGGTGAAAGAAAAGATAAGGAAAAGCAAAAAGGCAGTTCCTTGCCTGCATTCAATAGGAGGGGAAGGAGAGAAGAGTGACAATAAAAAAGAAGGTGGTGATCAAAAGGTAAAGAGGGGGTGTGAGTGCAGAATGCTGAATTTTCTGAGTCATTTGTTACAAAAAGATCAGGAGTCTTTGCTCAAAAGGAACCATTCTAAGGATAGCAGTTCCTGGCATGACTTGGGAATTCTGCTAGGATTAGAAAACTGCACTTTACTTTACAGATGTCAAGATCATCAGTTCTGGGACTTTCACATCTGAAAAGGTATGCACTCCAGCCTGCAAAGCAAGAGGGTTGTATGTGATCTGAAACTCAAGTTTCATCTCAAGCTCTCTGTGTGGCAAAACAAAATGCTACTCTCTAGATAATCAGAAATCAGGACTGTTTCACATTCAGTTACGCAGTGACTAATTTCCACATGTCAGAAAAAGTGATGGTCTTAATTTTTTCATCAAGAATCAATTGTTAGGCTTGGATTTCCAGCTCCTAGGGTGATAGAGATTAGAAAGTATTGCCAAGGTGACTGATTTCCATATAACCTCATCTTTCCATCAACTCCTAAAGAGGCATTAACAGTGTCCCTGAATAACCTTGCAAACTGAGAGCCACAAAGGACCAGACGTGCAGCATGACAAAACTGTGAGAAGTGCTAATACACAGTAACCAGGTTTGTAACCCATGAAGCTAGATATTTGGATCTCTTACAGTTAAGCATCCTCAACCACCTACCCAAAAGAAGGGTGTAAAACGATAACCTGGGGAAAGCAGAGAAAATATATGAACCCATATACAGGTGAGACAGTAGTGTAGTTTGTTCCTCTGACAGACCATTGGTTCTTTATATTATCCTGCCTGAATTTTTCAGGTAAAATTGGGGTTCTGAGTGCATCAAGATATCTACAAACCCAGAGCAAAAAACAAGAGGAAGAATAAAATATGACTACTGCTATTTTACAGATGTCGAATAGAAGCACCCAGGAATGAGCTGTTGTGCCTCAAGTCTGGCTGGCAACGCTGGAGGTGGAATGAAGGCTTTCCTGTATAACAATTCCACCATCTCAGGCTTCTTTTTATTGTTTAACTCTTTCAGTGTGCAATTAGTTGAGTGTAAAATCCAGGGCTTCCCCTTCACGTACATTGTCTCTCATTTAGCAAACAACAGTAATAATTTTGTTAGCAGCTCTGGTAAAACGTGAGTCTGAAAGAAGGCTGACTAATTAAGGTTGAAAAGTGTTTGACTCTACTCACTGTTCTCAGAGAGCTCGACCATGTAGTAGAGAACAGGGCTGTTTCCATCAAAGGGGCGCACCCAGGAGAGCATCACGCTGCGGCTGTATGAGGAATTTAGAGTGGCCAGAAGATTCTGAGGGGAATGAGGCAGCTCGCTGTTAAGGAGAAGAGAAAGGGAGAAAAAACAGCACAGAAAAAAATCAATCTACATTTCATTTAGCTACAGTCTTACAAGCGGTTAAAGGCACGTGACATCAGACTTGTATGATGATAGATATAAAACGACCAGCAGCTATTATACAATTAAATAAATGAAAGACATCTCTGAATTCCTATTTCCTATCTAGAAAAAAAACATAATTTATGCTGAAAGTCCCAAGGCTCATGCTTAGAACAGCAAATGGAAATGTTGCTCAATGTGGAAAAAAGCCAATTTTCATACTGTTTTTGATTGAGACAAGTTGGTCAATAAATTTCCTCTCTCACTTTTTCCCCTTCTCGTGATGATGTCCTAGCAATGTGACAGCAGTAATACATATAAACAGTAAAACACATGGGAGATATGATTTAAGATGGGATTTTTCATACTCAAGGAAGCAGAAGACATTGACACTACCCATATAGAGCTACTAATCAAAATTACCATATGTATTCTTAGGCTACAGAACAGCTTGATTTACTCGCGGATTCAGGCTTATCCTGTCATGGGTAGAATCTTTCCTTCCCATAATAAGGATTTTTTTGGAAGCACCCAACCAGAAAATGTAGAGAAAATGCCTGCAGAAACCCCATGGAAATACAAAATGAAACATTAAAAAACAAAAATAAAACAGCAGCTCAATTAAAATGTGTAATTTCACTACATAAAAGCAATTTGTGGAGAAACATTTCATTTGTACTCATTGGCTGAAAGTCGTATGCTGGATGGTGTAGTGAGAACACTAAACTCTGCTACATCCCTTAAATGCTGATCTGCATTAAGTGATACAAACTCTTCATCATTATATTTGAGCCTGATTTTTGTTCCTTATCATCCTGTTTCCTAAGGGGGACACGAACCTCAGACAGCGAAGGAAAAAGCAAGGAGGATCAGTTTTCACCTATTCAATCTACTGCTCCTCCCCAGGAAAGCTGAGGGTAACCCTTCCTCAGCATGCACCACTGCTAATCTGCTCTGGCTAGAGCAGAAAGCCACAAGGGTACTTCACATACTTAATTTAAAAATGTAGTAATTTCTGGTTGTAATCTATCATGCTACTGAAGGCTTAGAGTTATTTAACAACCGCAACTCCTTAGCCACTCACAAAAGTAAATACAGGCTCTGGCTTTAAGCCAGGACAATAAATATGTCCCGAATTTGGGTGTCTACTGAAGGGCTGAGTAGCACAGGGAGAGCCAGACAGTAGCTTTATTATTTTTTTGTTAAAACCGTGTATGCTTTTATGTGTTTATGATGGCTACATGCTGTGAAGTTAACGCCAAAAAAACCCCCAAAAAACGGTTGCTGGAAGAGCCAAGTAGTGGCAAGAAAAACACACAGATAACGAGACAAGACAAGGGGAAGACACTGACTTGTCTGCCTCTCTCCAGGCTAGAAGAATTGAAAGCTAAGGCTAAACCTGAGACTCGAAGTCTCATCTCATCTCATTTGACTTTAAACACCTAACCAAATTATAGCAGCGTGGTCACCCCAGGCTCTTTCTGTAGTAAACATGGAACGACACCTCAGGGTGTGATTCAGATCTTAACTTCATTAAATCATTCAACTCAAGACACCTTGATTATGAGTTTAGGCTGACTATGTTCTCACTTAGGTCTGGGCATGCAGTAACCAAGCTCCAGAATTCTTATGCACAGACATCTCGGGCACGGGGAGTTTTAGGCTAGAAGAAACAATCAGGCACAGGAAGGGGTAAGTATGGGCTCAATGGAAGCAGATTTTGAACAGAGTACTGGAAAACTTTGGATAAACCAGTTTAGGAAAGAGTGGAACCTGGAAACAAAGTGGAAGAGCAGCCAGACTGCAAGATAAAATGGCCAAATAAGCCTTTGACATGAAAAGTGTGGAGTGAGGGTTTAAGATGTGGCCACTTACCCAGTGACTCCAGAAGTGGGCTACTTAATCTTGAATGAAGCATTAAATCATAATAAACATTAAACCTCCACTACAATTTATCATTATGTCCCAAGCAAGCTGGTTGGAAAAGTGTTTCTGTGATTAAGCTGGCAAAGGAAATTACTGACGGAGACTGAAAAGTCTTGTTGTGACATGGCTCATGCTAGTCCCAGTCCCCACTTCATTTATCACCAGGCCCTGTGGGGAAGAGCTCAGAGATGGGCTGTGGCTTCAGCTTCTTCCAGAAGACAATGCTGACACAGGGAACAATGTACAAGGGAGGCCTGATGAGGAGCTCACAGCAAACTTATCCCCATGTAACTTCTCTGGGAACTAAATAAAAACTCTTGGAATGTACCCAGAATATTTCAGGGTGTGCAATCACTAGTTAATCTCGTTTCCCTGTGCATTTAGAAGGGCTGAATTAACAGCTCATTTGAGGACAGAGGCTACATGACTAAGAAAGTCCTTACAGTTCAGTCTCTATTTCTTAGGGTACAAGGCTCAGAAGACTTTGGGAGAAGAGGGACATTCCCTTCTTCATGTCTTTTAAAGCACATGCTTTAAATGTAGGGTTTTTTGCTGAGGAGTTGAGTTTAGTAGATTATTCTCTTAGATTGACATAGAATGGCAATCAGTCAGCAGTGTGAAGGAAACAGGCACTTTCTGTTCAGACACAGATTGAGTAGCATGAGCTGCAGCAGCCATACAGCACACCTATCTCCACTAATATCATATTCTTTAGCCATATGTGTCCACACCGAACAGCAACAGATGGTGCTTACAGATTTAAATCCCTCAAGGCAGATATAACAAGTGCCTAAGAAACACACCTGGACAGAAATAAATATTTAAAACTACAGATATTTCAGCACAGAAGTGTAGTTCTCTCTCCGTATTGTACAAAAGCAGAGATTAATAAATAGTAATTCCTACTTTAGCAAGCATTTACACTTTGTCTCCTCATAATGTTGCTACCACATAATGCATGGAAGGGATAATAAATGAGACCTAAACCACCATCATGAATATTCAAGTTCCCAAAAGAGATTATTGTTTCTTGTTTTCCTTCAAGAGAATCACTTTTCTTTGCTGGTAACATCCAAGAAATCATTGCAGGGAATGGCAATTTCAAGCTGCCTTCAGGATGAGAAGAACCTCAGACCAGAATTGTTCAACTTCTGATGCACCGAGAAACTGGATGAGGTTTTGGATAACAACATACAGGGCACTCACGGAATAGCCCTTGATCAGGCACTGGAAGGTTAATTCCAGCATTATTATTATTCGTTTGTTCACTGAAGCCCCAAACAGGAAATATGGGAAGGTTTTTCAATATAGAATATCTTAAACCCTCACTCCCCCAATGCTGAAGGGTTGCGTGGAGACCAGTTTTCCATAGCTTATTTGTACGATAGCAAAATACATATATGGACACTTTTAAATTCATAATTGATAGATAAGCCCAGGGTTAATGGCATAGCCACCAAGGTGACCTGAGGGGACTCTGAAAAAGCAATTAAAAATAGTGGATTTGCAAGAAAAGTACATGAAGTCGTGACAATCTAGAAGAGAAATATTAACTAGTTGCAGATGATACATGTTCAAAACAGAAACCCTAATGTTTTGAGTCAGCTCATCACTGCCAGGGGGCAGCTGAAAAATTCACTCAGCAAACACACAGTGTTTTATAAAATTAGCTAAAAGCAGACTATTTGCTGAGGGAAATAAACCAGACATGGTTTGGAGAGATTTCTGAGAAAAATGGTCCAACTGCAGGTAATTAGAGAGACTGTGACTGAAGAGGGGATTACTAAAAAGGCAAGGGAGATTAAGCAAGTTTTCTTGTCAGTTTATAAAAAGCCCCACTCCTATTTCATAAATGATTTCCTAAATCAGGTCCACCACACAAGTTTTTCTCAGGAGCAGGTGGTTCATCTGCTAAACCTGATAACATGGTAAGAGGCTGAGGCAGGAAGCCTAACAAAGCACTCAGCCCTGATGGCTTTGCTCATAAAAGTTTATAATGTTTTAAATTAAGAAACATGTCATCTGTTCCTCAGGACTTTCCAGCTTCTCCTGCAAGAACTCTCTCCAATTTCTAAACACAGGAAGGAGTCTTACAAGGCATCCATTAGCTTTGAGGGTTTTTGTTTCTCACAGGTCTGTAACAAGGTGGATTTTTGAAATTTAAGGCTAGCCAAGTCCCAGAGCACACAGGTTTATTTCCCATTTCATTTTGGTGGTCACCACAAGCTCAAATCCACAGTTGACTTGGGAAAGACTTTTGAATTTTGTACTTTTTGCTAAAAACACCTACATTTCTGATATACCTTGAATGATGAACAGACAAAAACATATTTCCAAGTGGCATTTCTCTTTTGAGTATCAAGTGCATTTAAACTTGGCAGTGAACCTTACTTCTTGGATGACATCTCAATAGAGAGCTTGGAAAAATAAGTATAAGCTTTTTTTCCAATGAGGAAGGAATAATATACTTTGAAGTTTGACTTCTTTGACCAGAGGGATAGGGAATCCACATGAAGTTTGTAATGAGATGTTTTTATTTGTTACTCTGTATTGGTCTTATTGATTTTATTTTTAGCAATCAAGTTATACTTTTTCATGGGATGTATTAGGAAGAAATTGGAAGTAGCAATTAGCCATACTCTAGTAAAAAGGGTATCAAAATTTATGTATAAATGATTGACAAAGGCATTACTGTGCATTCTTGGCAACCCACTGGGTTTTATTAAAATTGGTTAGGTCCCCTCTCCTGCTTTTGAAGAAGGCAGAACAATAATAGTTCTTTCTCTGGTGAAAGAGAAGCAAAAGAAGATGAACTTGCTGTCAGGAATAAACTGCCTATTTTTGTATTACATTGTCCTCCCCATATTTTTGCATAGAGAAAGAGCCTGAGAGATTTTACTATATGTTGTGACATAACAGAAGCTGGTACGGGGCTTTGATTTTCCAACAATGCAGCATTACCACAGTTTCCAGTCACATTCATACAACAAAGAGATTCTTTAGTATGGACTGCAGACAGGCTGATATTGATCAGCAGGTATCATCCAGCAAAGATAGTGGTAATTCTGCATATTTTATATGCACTGAGAACCCTCCAGACACTTTGAGCTGGAATCTGCACAGTTACCTGTCAGGTGAGTGATACACTGTGATAACTCAGATTATGCAGCTTTAGGAACAAGCAGTTTTTCCTCTATATGTATTTCACTATGGTATTTACAGAACTACAAAAGTAAGCTAAATGAAGTTGGGAGTTTCATAACATACAACTATTTTCAGGATCGAATCCTATGACTTGGAGGAATGCAAGAGAAGCACAAGCTCATCATCAGCAGACCTGCAAATGTTTCTACATTTGCAGTTGAGATGCTCTGCTAGCAGAAAAAGAGTAAAAAATTAAAATCTATCTCTTGCAGAAGCAAAACATCACTTGCAAATGTTTTAACTCGTGCAAATCAAATCAAGTGATGTACGTGAAGAATAAACACATTTAGAGGGAAGACAAATGAATGGAGCATCTTGACTAGCAATTAGTTTCTGTGCCCAAGTACCATCAGTGCAAAATTGATGAGCAAGGTAACCTTTGGTTGCACTTTACCAAGTTCTTCATTAGTTTTCTGGTTTTCCTTTTCAAATATTTTATTTCTTCATAGACATGCTGAGAAAAAATGATCCGCCCTGCTTTCACCACCGATGTATGCCACGCTGTGTTATCAGCATATGTTCTTACAGCAAGAAACAGTAC
The DNA here is from genome assembly GCA_013398125.1 of Aegotheles bennettii. Classification (NCBI taxonomy): domain Eukaryota; kingdom Metazoa; phylum Chordata; class Aves; order Caprimulgiformes; family Aegothelidae; genus Aegotheles; species Aegotheles bennettii. The sequence continues at coordinate 214,959 of VZRW01005512.1, forward strand.
CTTTTCCCCCAAGCCCGTCTGCCGACAAGGAAAGATAAAGGAAGAAAACCTTTTTCCTCCTTTTCACAGATTAGAAAACCAGACCACTCAGAGATTAAATAACTGAAGGTCACCCTGAAGGTCAATGGGTTTGAATTGAATCAGTTTGAATAGAAATTAGTAACAAACTTATTTGTGCCTTTGGAAATTTCTTTTGATACGCCTAGAGGAAGAGGAAGGTCACACTGGTTCCTGGGGGAAAAAAGGTGGTGAGACAATTGAACTTGTCAGATAAAGCTAGGTAGGCTACGATATTATCCGTCGGTAGACTGCTCCAGTTTGTAATTGGTTGAGAGGCCTCCTCTGAACATTTGTCTGACATTAGTGCTACTCAAGGCACTGAAGTGTAAGTGCTCATTGATGGGAATGTACATGCCCTGTTTGTTAATGTTCTGCACAAGAGAATTATCTGGGAGAATAGGGAATGTTATAGATCTGTCAGTTCTATACGAGCTAGAATTTAATTTAAGCTTTACTTCAGACATTTCATTTCCACACATTTTCTTCTTCATTTCACTTCTGTTGTATCATGTATCTCTATTTCTCACAGATTTGTGCTGCTGAGCCAAACGATAATGATGAAAGCTGCAAAGGAATGCAATGTTTTTGGCATTATTACACTATCTGCAGCACTACTTTGACATAAAATGTCACAATTCCAGGTGTGATTGAGTGACTTATCAGTTACTGAAGTCCTCTAAAAGAGTGGGTCTGATATATTTCTTTAGTTCTTCCAGGAAAAAGAGGTTACAGGCAATCAGGAACAGAAATTGGAGGAAGAGGAGATACAGAACTAAGAGACAGCCCCAGTGGATGGAAAGCCAACCAACACAACTGGAACAAGCTGGGGTGCAAGAAAGGCAGCCTAAACAATGTACATAAGATGTGCCTCTCCCAGCTAACCTCTAGTTGAGTTTTATGGAGTATAAAAATGTTTCTCACTGGACAATGGGGAAGTGCAAGTAAATACATCTGCTGTGCTGTGCTGCATAGGGCATCTTTTGCTATTTAGGATTAAGAAATTGTCAGACTGATGGAGTGTTTATCACGTATTTATAGCTTTGCTTCAGAGTCCAGGTTTTAACATTCTTTTCAGCCTTTACTCCATAATTTTCTGCCCTCCATTCAAAAACCGCCTCAGAGAAAAGCAAGTATGGTTATATAGTAGCAATATATTTTGAATTGTCTTCTGGTCTTGGATTCAAACCAGCAGTAAAATGCGCTCCGGGAGGAGAGCTGAAGAGTGCTTAATTAGAGAAAGAATGTATGACCGCTCTCTGGAAATGGGCATCTGATTTAGCCTTGGCACCATCAGAATAATGCTGTATCAAACAGCCCTCTGCATAGCAAATCTCAGAGGTGAACTCATTATGCTGCCAACAGCAGAAGTTGCCATCTTCTCAGAGAGATCAGGCACGACCAGCAGAAACAGATGCAATTTTAGATAAATTAAAGCATGCAACACTACTCAAATAAATAAATAAGTAAACTCTACATAAAACATTACCTTTTATTCATTTGCTCTGCTCCACACATGTACCAAAACCACAGTTGTTGCTTTTAGTGATAAAAATAAAATGGAAGTGCATTTCATCTCAGTGGAATGACAGAAATAGAAAATATGGAAACCAGTAATGACATTTTTTATAATCCTTTTTCAGAATAGAACTGCACTTCAAACATTTTCTTGTTTTTATTTTTAGAGATTCTTATGAATAAAGAAAGGCATACATAAAAATACTCTTCCCCTGAAAAACTAAGTGTAAAAAGAATGCAAGAGTAAGTGATGCTTGTCCAGGGACCGGCTATTTTGATATATATTTAACAGAGGAAAAAAAAAAGTAAAAGGAGGAAAACATTTTCTTGTAACTTTGGCATCATAGTGTAGCACCTGGGCTTTATGGGAAAAACGCCCAGGGGCATCTGAAACCAAGCACAGTGTATCTTTGAGAAGGAATACTCACATCACTTCTAGTCGAGCCATCCTGGAGTCGTTTCCTCCAAAAGAAATGACTTCACAGGTATAGTCACCAATGTCACCTGACCACGTCTGGCTGATGAGGAGGGTTCCATCTTTCTCTGCTGTGATCCTGGAACTGCTGGATGGATTTATTACGACACTGTCCTTCTTCCAAACATACCTGAGTATTACAATGCTTCAGTTAATAATTACTCATAAGAACTTAAAAAAAGAGCTCATCCATTAAAACACACACATACCAAAAGGCAGAGGTATGTATTGCCCATTATCTTATAATTAAGTATGTCTACATGAAATTTTCACACCTGTATGCCTCTCCCTGAAGTTCTGACAGTTCAGCCTTCTAGCACCCTCCAAGCATCCTCCAAGTTGTTCCTTGCATTTTCTTTGATTTGTGTTGTTCTCAAACTACATGAATTTTCGTGGTAAGTTTATTTTAAAATGGTGAGCTTCCTCTAAATGTTATGGCACAAATTTTAATAGTTCAGAAAAACTCTGTTTTCCTTTACACAGTTATGGCAGAATATAGCCCCTAGTTATTGAATTGTTCCCATGAGCATGGGCATCTTTTGTGTTGCTTTCACACACCCCAATGTAAACACTTCTGAAATCCTATTCCTTCTCTTTGACTTTTACTCTCATTAAGTATCAGCTTCTGACAAGTTGGTTTTATTGATAGTGTATTAACCTTGACAGCAAAATCACGGAAGGCTATATTGAAGTCATGAAGTGGAACATAGCTCATTGTAAATAATACATAAGGCTGAAATGGAAGATGGGATTTATATGATTAATGATACAGTGTACAACCTTATAATGCAGTAATCAGGGGTCTGGTGCTAAAATCTGGGGTCCTGAAACTTTTCACTTAATGCTATTCATATATCTTACAAAATTAAGCTTGGATAAACCACACAAACAAGAACTGACACCACCAACCTGATTGAAATTCTCGGGTCATGAGTTGCTTCACATCGCAGAGTGGCTGTGGTTCCTTTGATCACAGTGCTATCCTCAGGAGGGTGAACAATGGAAGTGCGATCTGAAAGGAACACGAGCCATAGTTCAGGTGAAATTACAGCATTTTGACTTAGGTATTCACTCAGAGAGCAGGCAACTGAACGTTTGTCATTCAAAGCAAGCAGGCCATTCCTCTTCAAGCCTTTGCTCTGAAGGCTTCCCTCCTTCTACTGTCATTGTGTCAAGAAAAGGTAGCACACTGTGGGATGCAGAGCAGCAGCAGAGGGCATGAGTCCGAGTCGGCAGTGACCCGAGTCAGAAGAACACTAAAGCTTTGCTAACTCTCACTTGTCTTGTGATGTCTACAGCAACTCCCTAAAGTCATAAGGTAGCAAGTATGTTTGTACTGAATTATGAGTGAATCCAAACATATATTTAGTCAGGAAACAAGTCACACTGTTTGCAGCAGGGAAAACAAAAACAAAGAAAATCTGTGCAAAGAAGAAAGCACTAGGAAAATATCCAGAGAGAGAAAACTTAAACGGCAACCTACAATCGCATCAAACCCAGGCAAGAGGTTAAAGGAGGAGTTTTTGGCAGTCTCAGTTTTCCATAGAAGAAAGATATGCTGTTTACTCTAATGTTTCAAAACATCTTTATTCAAGCACCTCCTGGAGACCCAGAACACAATAATTGCTGTAACTACAGCAACCAGATCTGGTGTGAAAGATCTCTATTATGCCTAACAGAGTAACAGCAGCAGATAGCATCAGCTGAAGCAAGTAGACAACTAGGATGAGTGTAGAAGATATGTGGATAATGTTAATCAGCCCCAAATCCCTACAGAGATAATCGGCAAGATATCTCATACATGCACAAGAAGGAATCATCAGCAAAACCATGAGCTAAATCTAATAGCATGGAATTTTTAGCATTATTCCTGATGTACCCATGTATGCCTTCTAGCATTATAATGGTGCTGTTGCTACACAATTATTAGGCTATATTCACTATTCTTTTCCCCCTCTAGTGCCATACAATGAACATGAACTATCTTTAATACGTATAAGAATCATGCCTTTGAGAATTAATAAGAATCTCCTTTACTTGATCCATACACCTGGATATCATTCCGTTTACAACGTCCTGATACATACACTAACTCTATATTGTCAATAAGATATAAATATGATGACCATATGACACAAGTACATTACATTTACTGCCAATATTGCTTTCAGGTATTCTCAAGTTCAAAAGGCAAAATGTTGCTGATTTAACTTGCAGTCTGGGGATTAAAAAATGTCAAATATGCACCACACATCAGCAGCATAATCAGTACTTCAAGCACAGGAAAGGAGAGAGGACCACAACACTTCTGTGTTTATCATCATCTTCATTTTTTAAAATTATTTTTAGTCCCAGCCTGGGGATCGTTATTTCCTACCTTTAGTAGCCAAAACCACATTACACTTAAATTTAACTCACTTAGGAGTAACACAGGTGAACAAGTCGAATCAGACTCTCTACCCCAACAGAGGAAATAAAAAAGTAAAGATCAAGGACAAGTGGTGAAGGACAAAATTTCATAGGTTGCCCTGTGCCGTGCCAATCTGTAGCATAAGAGAGCTGTTGAAGTCTGCTGTACTTCGGTTTGGCTTCCAACAGTGCCCAGGGCCAGAAAAAAAATACAAAGATACGAAGAAAATCATATCCATTGTAACTGCGGCCACAGCTTTAGCAGCAGCATGGGCTGGTCTATACTGCCTGCAGACTCCTGGAGGCAGAAACCAACTGCAAATAGCCAAATCTACAAGTTAAAAGGTCTGATTTGCAATGCAAGATTCGCCAAGGCAAAACCTGAGTAAAATTGTAATTGTGATTGAAATTCCATTTAAATACACTTCCTTTCACAAGATACAAAAGTTTATATGCATAATTTTACAAATAAAAAGGGTATTTGTGATAGGTTTCCTAAAATAGATACATTATTCTTATTAAATCATACAAGTATCTCTATTAACTAGACAAGCATAATTACTTATGAAAATTTCCTGAGCATCCACCAAAACCTGATTAATAGTTGATTAAAGTTAGACTTTAAACAAAGCCTTACTCCACACTGTCAGCATCACAAAAGCATTCAGAGCTCCTTCAGAGTTGACTGCACAGCAAGTATAATTGCCAGCATCCTGAAGTAAAACGGGTGTTATCTGGAGCCCTCCAGATTCAAGAAGAATAAACCGAGGGATCTGAACCGAACCGCTGGCTAAGATCCGGTTTCCTGAAACACAGAAGGGAAAAGCAGCATTATTAATGTCACGTAGACTGCATGGACCAAGCACTGCAATTCTAGTTCTTCCAAAAGGCTATCGGAGCCTGGCCAGGCTCACAACTGCCCACAACAAACCCTCTGCTTGTAGAGCCAGAGAAATGAAGAAATATGTACTAAGGGGATCTACTGAATCTCAATAATAGGAATATGGACAAGAAAACATGTACAGCAGCTTTGCTGCAACAACTTAGTAACTGGCTACCTTTCTTCCATGAGATGGCGGGTTTTGGAGCCCCTGAAACTTCACAGGTCAGCACTGCAGTCATTCCCTCTGTAACAGTGGTATCCTCTGGAGGCTGTATAAATGCTGGTTTAATGTCTAGAATAGAAAATTTTAAAAACTCAATGCATTAGTTATCAGAAAGATCTTTTACCTATTACCATGGACTACTTTACATCCACTTTTATAGAGCTGATCATGGAGAAGGACATGACAATAATAGATGGAAAGCCTTTCAGCAGTGGCTGTAACCTTTCATTATTCATCTCCTAGGAATTGTCTAATTCAGTATATTACCTACGTGAAAAATAAAAAGTCATCAGTGCTTGTACATGTGCAAGGTAAGATGGCTTAGTGATAAAGGAAGATAAAGCTCAAAATGAGCGTTTGGGGAGAAGTTGAGAAATCTAGATAAACAAAACTATTTTCTTTCATCTTCATAATGGAGTTCTTTAAGATGAAAAGCAACTTGAGTAAGGCATTAACTTTGAAACTTAAATGTCAGCCAAAAGAATTTAGAACCTGAGTCTCATCCAAGACATTTTCCAAGTTTCTCTCTCTTATTTTCCCCCAGTTGTACCTTTTTTTACATTTTTTTCTGCAGTTTCCTAGATATAGATTAAACTGGAACTCATCTATTTTCTGAGGCCAGTAGGAATTCTGGTCACTATGTGTAAACTGCTCTTGGGCTAAAAATGAGCTTCCTGAAGTAGAGTTAAAGTATTATAGATATGCCTATTAATAATCACTTTTAGAAGAGACTACTAGGATTTGCAATCCTTCCATAGAGAAAAGTGTACTTCATTAACAAAACCATTTAATCTGATTTTTTGGCAAAAAAACCCCCAACCTTGAACTTTATTTCCCCTACTAAATGCTAAATGTAGTTGTAGGCAAAGGGCAGATAAAATGATACCATACACAATCATGAAGCACTAGCACAAATTCAGAATAGAATTACATTAGGGTAGAGTTAAATTATTTAAGTATAAAAGACAGATAAAAGTATTTCACAATTAACCTTTCCTTGTTTTCTTTTCAGTAAGTTCTCCTTTTATAGCATGAAATAGGAGAGTTCACCTTAAGCCTCTAATATCACTTCAGCAGACTGTGTTCAGGCCACGGAGGGCATTTTGGGTACCTTACAACTAGGGCAGCTCCACTTGATGAAAATCAAGGTTCTGTGAGTCAAACGAAACAAGCACAGAGCAGTGGAGAAATCTGATGGATGTAAGGTCACCCACAGAAACTACAAGAGAACTCATCGGTCTCTCATCACAGCTCCTTACTCACTAGTCACATCCAGGTAGGTGTACGTCTGTATCTCCCCAGCTTTATTCCTAGCAAAACACTGGAAGATTCCAGCATCCTGAGGATGCAGTGACTGGATCCGCAGCCCACCACTCAGCAGTATTTTGTAGCGGGGGTTTTCCAGCTTGCTGAGAGGAACAGAGTCCTTATACCAGACCAGGGTGGGAATGGGAACACCTGGAAAAAAAAAAAAAAGGAATCTTTGCACAACACATTTTATGTAGTCAAAATACACAGCACTGTTGTGGTCATATCCCTGGCTTCCCATCCTTCCACACCAATTATTTATGTTTTTACAGACTGCTTTTGATAAATGGAGGCTGCATCTTACATTATCAATGGTGGTAATACACTGCAGAACATGTGGGAATAAAACCAGCAAAGAGTGAAAGGGGGAATGTTGAGAAAACATGTTATCAAATTACTTTCTTCACCCAATCATATTTCATGCTACTATGGAATAAGATTTACAGCAATTTCACATTGAAAGCTAGAATCATGCTACTAAACAGCAGCAGTGTGGCAATGCAGCAAGTCTGTAAGACTGTTCCATCGCAAATAAGATTCCTCTGTGTTACTGTAGCTGGAGATGTCAAAATAAAAAGGAAATGGGAAATTACACAGCGAAAATGAAGTGCTCACATGGCTATATTCGAGTCCTAATTTGGCAGCTTAGTTTGAGCTGATATACGAACAGCATATTGCCAACAATGGGACAGCTTTAAATTATTATTATTTTTATTCATTCTCAAGCTTCACCTGCTATTTGAAAAATGCAGACATTAGGAGAAACAAAAATCCTACCGTAGCTATAACTTACAGTCCCATTTATTCCTGTTTTCTTTCATGTGTGTGTTCTACAAACCCTGAGACAGTTATTTCATGTATATTTTTGTTACAGTCATATCCCAGTCAGCTGGGATGAAGTGGCTGTAAATTTAGTATATGTATACAAATAGCATAGGATTCTCTTTTCTTAGAGAGGTGTCAGGGGCCCAGAATATTCATACACAGATGTTCCTGCCCACTCCTCGTATCAGACAATATTTTACCTTTATATCCCAGAAATTCCCCAGTGATCAAATGCTGAGGGCTCTATGGAGGGATCTGAAGTGAAGCAGATATTTTATTGTATGACTGGATAATCACAGGATCACAAGGGTATCAACCTGATTGAAGTTATCACAGCCCCCAAAATGGCATTTTCATAATTGATAGCTATTTTTCAACACATATCCCTTAAAGTCTCTGAGCTTAAAATAAGGCAAGGAACTGTGGACTAAAAACCATGGGTGAGTGAAATTTGCCCAACAGAGCAAAGCAGGGTGTCACAGAAGCATGAAGGATGGGATGTCACTGATGAATGGAGCATCTGCAGACAATAAGTTTCCCTGCAATGTTGGCAATGACTTAAGGTACTCAGAGCAAAAGCACTAGGGAAAGATCCATATTGTCATCACTATAATTTTAAAAATCTTGAAGTTAAATACTACTGTATTATACTTCCATTCATATTGTCTCAATGTACTTACTCTCTTTACACAGACAAAGGCTACATTAACTCCTGGAAAGAACGTGCAAGCAATGTATGGAACAATTGAAAAACAACATTCGATTGCTGCTGTTACTTTTATAAACATGTATCATTTACTACAATCACCTCTGATGCTTTTGTTCTGCTGATAAAATAAAACATACTCATAATCTAGAAGGTAATCATCTCAGGAAGAAATCCACTATGTAGAGTGCATTGTCTGATAGAGAATAGATGCAGTGTGGTGGCTTGAAATAGGCATAATTTAAATTTCATACAACAGCCCATATGCAGAATTAGAGTAAATTTCGGTGTTCAGAATTCTCGGTGAGAGTGTTATTCATCTCTTGAAAATCCTCCTGGGCAAATACAAATTATCACTGAGTAATGAAGAAATAGATGATGCAAAATGGAATAGTTCTGCTGATGCTGAGATGCCTGGAAATGATTTCAAGTTTAAATAATAGCAACTCCATTTTCCCCACACATTAGACTTGATAGGCACCTAGGAAATAATGAAATCCTGCATTCAGTACACTCAAACCTTTAGCATTGGTGTCATTCCATAAATCCCATTCTACTAACAGTATTAGCAAACCTTCTAATCCCGTAATCACTGTGAGATACACCTTCCTATCACACCAGCTTGGCTGACAAACTGAATATTACCATCTCTATTTTTCGACATTTTGGTTACGGATATCTTCCTCTACTCAAAGTTATGAGTCTGAATAATAGGATCTTATCTAAGCCCTCTGATGCCTGTCAGCAGCATTCATTCGGGCTTTAGTGATCTTCCCAGAGAGATTTGTTTTCCAAGTTGTACATATTTTCTTTCATCATTTTGCTACCTCTTTGCAAAGAAAAAAGAATTGGTGAAAATCAACTTCCTTTCTTCTCCCTCTCTCCTACCCCACAGCCTTTCCCCTCCCCATGGAATTTTGGGGAGTTTTGGAATTTTCCTCCCAAAGGAATTTTGCTTCTTTTCCTCTCTAAACACATCTGGTGAAAAAATTATGAGCAGAAGAAAACACTTGAAAGACCTTTTGGACCATACCTTTCCAAGCAGTATCAGTCCTACCTTACTGTTTCAGAGATTAGAGAGTGGCCTAAAAGATTAGTAAATAATAAATAAAACCAGCTTATTTCCCAGCATGTGTGTATGCAGCACTATTTATTTTTCACAGGCAAATTAATCTAGTGTCATGGAGGAGAAGAGAAGGCAGGAAACAGGCTCTGTAACCTTGGGCAAACACTTTATGCAATCCGAGGCTCAGTTTCCCCATGTGTGAAACAGATGCTTGACTCTTTGCCAAATTTAACTTACTTAAGAACCTGGATAAAAGACTCAAAATATTCATTGTGTCATTTTTGTTATTTATTTTGTGTAGCTTTCTCAAGATCCCAGTGGGTTACTGGGGAATCCCAAAAGCATCTTTCCATCTACTTGTCTAAACAGGTAGAACTGAAGTCCAATTAACTGCACTCCCTAGGCACCACCACCGCTGCCAACAGCCCTAAACTTTCTATAAGCAAATAGGAAAAAGTATTTCAAGAAAACCCATTGAAAATGCAGGCAGCATCAGTGACTGCTGAAAGATACACAGCAGAGCACGGTTACTGCGCAGTCTGATACACTGAAACTCCATTACAGGGAAGTATAAAGCCAGCCTGTGCAAGTTGCAATTTTATTTACAGTTAATCTCTGCTTATACTGTGAAATGAATCTGTCTCTCACACATTCAAAGTGAACCAAGACTTGGCAAATGGGTTTTATGCACAGAACCTGATGGGGCTGGGGGAAATAAACTCTGTCTTTCTAGTTGTAGCTAAGGTACAGGGCAGCTTTGCAGTTCCCCTTGTGCTTTATTTTAACTCCTAGCTCAGAGCAGAGAGACAGCAACTTTCATTTACTCTCCTTATAAATGCTGGCAATTGCCAGATTTGTTCACTAATGGATCAAAACTCCTCCTTATAAATCTTTGTTATAGATACTCAGCAAAATAATCCACTTAAAGGCAGGTTTCCATGCTGCTGCACCACATTCATCGGCAGCTCAGATGGTGCACTGAAAGAGTTAGCAGAAATACATTATTTTCTCTAGTGTGGGTTGCCATATATCCAGTAAGGCCTCGGGTACTGAGAATGGTTATGATTGCCCTATTAATACCCTTGGGAGCTAAACTGCTCAAAGGAAGAGTTAGGATAGAAGGATAAGCTAGAAGTTAACCTCCCCCCCTCCTTGATTTCTCCAGGCTTTGGGCTTTTTGTTTTTTTTAGTAATACATAAAAATCATTTGAGACAGCAGACAGGTTTTTTCAGTGACAATGAGGTAGTCCAGAGGTTGGTCAAGTGTCTGTACAGGACTGAAATACTTAAAAAAACAAAAATAAAATATCTCAGAACATATTTTTAACTCAATTTCTCTAATGATACAACACTGAGCTATAATTCTGATACTTGAAAAAAATCTTCTCCAATAAAGCAATGCTCATATACATGTCATATCACATGCTGAAACAAAGCTGGTGGCACATGGCCAGAATAAATGCCTATATAGCCTCTTTTCCTTCCTTTGAAATTGTCTTGTCTTGGATGCTCATGCACAAAATGCAAGAACAACCCAAGGACAAAATGCTATTTCCACCTTCTCAGCTCCAGTAGTCCGTGCTTTAGCTGTTTCCTGAGCCAGAGGTTGCATGCACACAGCTGGGTTTAGTAGTCCATACTGGATTTTTCTTTCATAAATTTTCTTTGTTTTTCTAAATAATTTTTATTTCTGATCTTAACTACTGCCTGGACCAATGACCTCCACAGTTCATGTTTTTCAGAAAAAGTACTCTCTTTCCTTTATTGTCCATCTCCCACCCGAAAGCTTAGCTGGGTGCCTCCTCTACTTCTTGCAGTAAGCAACACAGAATCACCTTCTCCTGCTCACCTTCCCATATGGCACTTACCCTTCAGTCATCTCTTGGACAAAGTGTTCCAGTCAATTTAATTTTTCATTATTCAAAAACCATGAAAGACCTGTAATTATATCACTCCTACTTTTTTTGTATCATATGTAGCTTTTCTACATCCCTCTCTCCAGTAGAGCGATTAGAATTACGTGAAGTATTTGAGATGGGGGTGCTGCTGCCCCATAGGTTCATACAGTGGCATTTTCTTACTTTATCTCTATTCCTTTCGTCACAGTACCTAACATACTGGACCACAGCTTGGCACTGAACTGATGTTTTCAGAGAACACACCTTTTCTGCATATTAATAAGTAATAAGGGAAGTTATTTGTAAGTTCTCATGTATCTGTTTATGCCAGTGCTACGGCAGGTTTTAAATACACATTCACTGTGTTCATTGGGCAATTTTAAAGCAAGTTGTTGTTCAGGTTCCTGCAATGTTAGCAAAGGTTTTGCAACTGGAGCTTAATTCAGGCTTTGCCGGTGATACACAGGTTAAAAAGAGCTGAACTTTCAGTACATGCTTGAGTTTGCCAGGCTGGTGGCCACAGGCTAAGGTCTCCAGCACCATGGGTGTTCCATATGAGAAAGGTGTGGAGGGACCAAGGTCGGTGCAGTGCCGTGCTCCTCTTGGCATGCATTTTGCAGCCCCAGTGTGCCTGGAGCTCTGGGCTTTGTGGTTCTCTGAATCCAGAAGTCAGGATAAAGGAGGAGTTTGCCTTGGTAGATGAGGATTGGGTTAGGGATCAGTTGAGCAATCTGGACATCCATAAATCAATGGGTCCGGATGGAATGCACCCAAGGGTGCTGATGGAGCTGGCAGAGGTCATTGCTAAGCCACTCTCCATCATCTTTGGTAAGTCATGGGCAACAGGAGAGGTGCCTGAGGACTGGAGGATAGCAAATGTCACTCCAGTCTACAAGAAGGAGGACCCGAGTAACTATAGACCAGTTCAAACCATAAGAAACTTCTGTGACTCTTTTGTGGTCAGTTTTAATGATTACTATCTTGGATAATTTTATATAACCAGCAAATATTATCATCTTACTATTCATCCTCCTTTCCAGGGCATTTCTGAGTATGTTGAACAGCAGAGGCTGCAGCAGAAATTCTTGGGGAACTCGACTGACAGCAGGTCCTGCTGTGTTTTGTTTAAATTAATTAACAACAAGACCTTGTCTTTTATCACCTGATAGCTTAATTTTCATAAGAGTCTTTTGGTAAGAGACCTCATCAAGGGCTTCTGAAATTCTAAATCAACCAGAGTACCCTTACACGCATGCATACTTCTCACACTATCATATTTGCATAGCTTCCCCCTGAAAGAGCAGAGTTGACTCTTTCCTACACAGAATATATATATAAAAAAATGCTTAAATCACAGTGAAAATAATATAATCATGCAATAAAGAATATATTTATTGGCTCTGATCTGGAGAAAGAACCCATCCAAACAAGCAGTTAGTTAGGTTTGGATTTTTTTTAATCAAGGTTGTGTACTTTTTACCTAAGGATCTCGTGGCATTTTTACGTGTACTGTTTGTTAAACCCAGCACCAGGGAAAGTGAGACAACAGAAAGTTCAGTTGCTTGCCAAAGTCATGTAGCAATTTGGTAACACAGACAAACCTGCTCTAATCACAAAACTAAGATGCCTCCTGTCTTTCTAGAGTGCTAAACCAGGTGGTGCTTTTATTTCTCTGGAACTAAATCTTAAAAGCCATTTTGGTTAGGTGGGATTCTAAACATTTGAAGCCTTTTATGTTGTTAAATAACCTGTCAATTAAAAACTACCTGTAATAGTCCTCCTGCAGAATTCTTAACTACCCTTAAATGCCAGAGTTACTGACATTTCTATTCAGTATAAACGTTCCATGATTATTAGAAAAAAAGACATTTTAATTATTGAAAATGTTGACTGTTTGTTTTGCAAGTGATGGGTTCCAAAACCACACTTTCACCTCAGCTAATTTCCTGGCTCAAGATCATATGTCTGTTATATAGCAACAACCACAAAGCAAAAGCAGGTTACCAGAGGCAGAAGCAGAAGTTGTCCTGCCAAACACACAAACATCAATGTGCTGGCATTACTCATGTCTAAACTAAACTAAAATACAAGGACTGCTCAATTTTCCAAGACAAAGACCATCCCTGTACCTTGGCATATGGATCTGTGATAGCTGGCAGTAACACGGAAGTCTCAAAACATTGGCAGTTGATATAAGATGTTTTCTCCAGTACAGGATATATACATATATCATTCATCCAAGTTCAAACACATCTGCACACTCACCCATGGCTTGGCACAGGATGTCCACGTCTTTCTCCACTTCAGCCAAAATCACGCTCTCGGGCTCCGCAGTAAAATACGGTGGTTCTTTAGGAGGGGGAAAAGTAAACAAAAGTAAGCAAAAAAAACCCCACAGAAAAATGAAAAATAGATGCTGATGTAAAGATATTAATCATATAATCTGTCCACATGCATTGTGTTTCATACAGTGTGTTACAGAAAGACTACCTTGTCTAAGTTTATCTCTATTTGGAGGGGGGTTTTGGTAGTAAAAACATCACAAAAAAGCCAATGATTTTTTGCTATACCGAGTATGATTTCCAGAGTCCAGTCAATGCAAGGTAAGATTTAGGGGTTTGCACTGCAAATTAATACTCAGAGCAGGGGCTACTTTTCATTTTATAGGTTTGAATCATGGAACATTTTAATTCTTCGTTCAGAAGGACCCTCCCGAGAGGTATATAAAGGTTTATATTTACAACATGGTGTTTTATAGGAGAGCTTGCTTCAGTATCTAAACTAAATTCCAACTCTTGAAGGCATGAAGCATGTCAAATAAAGTGCCATAACATGTCAGAGGGCCAACATCAGAGGATAAGTGCAGCATAATTAAAAAAATTTCTTCTCTACTGCTTTATTTCTTGAAAGCAAACAGATTTAATGCTTTAATTGAAGCTATAGTAATAATCATAAAAATCCTCACTTTATTATTAGGACTACAGAAAAGATATTAGACGTTTAATTAAACAAAGACAAGATTCCAGAAATTGTAGAGTACTTTGTCATGTAACTCTTTCTTCTATGCAGCATAAAATTGAAGAGCATCATGTCAAAGTCCCACAGGCACTAAGGTTGCAGTAATTATCATGGTAACTAAAAGCTGTCATAGTCTGCTCAATGCAATTACCATCTGAGTACTGTTTTCAGAAGCATTTTATTTGATTATAACTAGAGTTCTACTGTATCATAGACAAACTTGCTGGTAAGTTTTGGAAAATACAGAGAAGACAATGTAAGCAGTTTGTGAGAACAAGTTACTTGTATTTTCATTTTAAGGAAATAAAACATGTTTGAAAAAATGTAGTAAATTACAAGATCCAAGGTCATCTGAGCTGACCTCTCAAAACCCCTTCACCAACCATGTCTGAAAACCAGTTGCAGTTTGCATTATTGATGGGACATTAGTATTTTCATAAATGAAAACAAAATCACATAATTTTTTCTTGCAAAATCCTATTTCTCCTTCTACCACCTGTATCATAGCAAGTGTTGCTATTATTTCACAGGGATGACGGGACATGATAGCAGGTACACATCAGGAAGCACCTGATTAAAATGTAAAATGCCCTTTCCCATCACTCCCTCACACCATTTACACTAAAATACTTGCTTGAGTGTACAAAACTGGGGTCTCATTTGAGCACCAATGGATATTACAATTCTGTATTCACTCCAAATAAAGTCAATCAATATTAGTCTTCAAAATCCTGTGCAGAGGAGGAGGGGAGGTTGCAAAATAGCCTGGAATATTCATTTACACAGCAAAACCAATAAAACAAGCTACCTGATTTATTATATTCTAATAATATACATGTGTTACCATTATTGATCCTCACTGCCTAAATATAAAGCTATTAATATACATGCATAATCAGTTGTGATTTATTGCAATGATCTCATGCGCTAATCTAAACAACAAATTGAAAAGCTAAACATTTAATTGAAATTCACTGATGGCACACTGTTTGACATGTTTGATCAACTAAGTTGCTGAGCCCTCTGCGATTTATCTCAGTTTATGCTTTAGCTCTGAGTACACTCTTTTTTCTCATGCCAACCTTCGAGCCTTGTCTGGTGTTTTCCTTCCGCTTCACTTTCCAGAATTTTATCTTTTTAATTTCCAGACTTTTAGCATAGTGTCCTTACTCTCCTACCTATCTGCCTTTGGACAGGTAAGTGTCCTTCTGTCCATCTCACTAAATAAAATTTTGATCTTTGTGTCCTATGGCAATTTGATTGGGAGGGGAGGGAAAGGGGAACGGTAGCCAAAGCAGGAGTAGGACAATATCCAGACACATACCCTCACAACCAGACATTCACTTCTAACTTCAGGCTGCTTCTATGGATGTCTCTTCAGTCAGTGAGGTTCAAGTGTATTTTCCTCCTTTTAGGGAATTCCTGTCTGCACATCTTCCAACCTCCTTTTTATAAGGCACCCTGACCTTAACAGGCCAGCTTCTAAACTTGGCAACCTTCAGCTCACAAACTTTCTCCTAGATCAGCAACACATTCACACACCAGTGATAAATTCACAGATTTATTTTCGACACGGGCCTGCCGTCCAGCTGAAAAACACTTCATGTGACCTCAAAGATGCCAGTGGTTCCATGACCACTACTTATGTACTACCATTGCATACAGCTGCTACTTGGCATATTTATACAGCCTGCTTTGCCAGTGCCTCTCCCAAAATCCTACCCTACAATCTGTGCTGCTTCCTTTAATTCCCATCCACGCTGTTATGCCACCCTCAAAGAAACTTTTCACATTAAGAGATGCTTACGTGAGCAGGTACCAAGCAATGAATTACCTGACAAGGAACTTGAAGTCAGTGACAACTGTCACTTAGCAAATTGGACTGTGATGTTATAAAAGGAAGATTCACATCAGCTTTTTTTTGAAAGAAGCAGGAAGAAATGGAAGCAGACGAGAGAGAAAAAGAGCAGAAGCAGCAGAAAGATGCAATCTAAAGGCCACAGGCAACTCCCAGATGACTTTCAGGGTGTAGTTATGCCAAGAGACATGATTTCTAGTCTTCATCAAGACCAGGTCCACCTTTTCCCTTACACTAAACCCTGCTGAACTCAATTCTCACAGCCATTCCAGCAGCTTGAAGCTCTGCCAAATGCTATAATTGACATAAAGGGGTCGAGAGGCTAAGGCAACAGCTGCCCATAAAGGGGTCAGATTTTATTCTTGCATGATAAGCACATATACAGAAAGCCTTTCAGAAGCAACTCTACAATCTACTGATTGTTAACTACCTGCCTTCTGCTGCCTGGAGTTAGAGATAAGCCTGGATGGGAAGGCAAGACTAATTCATAAGGGAATTTTGGAAGATTTAGAAAAACACATGGACAAAAGTGCTGTGACATCCCAAGATTAATATACATGATCTAAAGTATGAGAGAACCACAGCAGTATTGGTGTAGGTATCTTAGGGCTGTGAGGGAAATGAAACAGTGGTTTACATGCAAGCTGTGCTGCTTTTTCCACACACATCTTACACTAGCAATATGGATGCTCAAAAAGTCCTTAGTGGTGGGGGTCTGTGGCTTCAAGACAACTCAGGCTACAGAAGAAATAGCTCTACTTAGAGGGCTCAATGGCTGAAATCTAGTCCCCCCACCTTTCAGATGAGTCAGATGTATCACCTGCACATCAGGTGTGGGCTGGGGGGGTCTGTAGACCCAATACAAATCACAAGTGAAAAATCCAGGGTATCTCAATTTGGGTAATATACTCAACCTGCTGAATAACCATCAGAAAGAGGCCTTAAAAATGCAGCAATATTTATAAGGGTCAGATGGCATTCTGAAGGGGCATTCTGGCTGTGTCTATATATGACTCTACTGCATATTTATAATTCTGGGTTTGAATCACACAGTATGAATTTCAACATTTATTGTTATAGGCAACAATCATGTGTTGAAATTTAATACGTGGTGAAATTACAATGTCCTCCAAACTCTATAACAATGCCAGGCACAAGCCCCCAGACATGGCAGTCGCTAGGAACGACAGCAGTCTGTTGGTATCAGGTCAAGCATCTTAATTTTTTTAAAATGATACAATCACAATAGTTACAATAGGAAAGGACCCATTACACCCAGTTCATCCTGCTGGCAGTGTAGCGTGCTATGCAACAAGAGGGGTCACATCTCATTTTAGACTGAAAGAAACGGATATTCTATTGTTCAGATATTGTATTGGTGTTTGATCTTAACTAAGAGGTCAAGAACAAGCAGAGGGGAAAAGGAATATTTGAATATAAATGCATGCTTTTAATAGTTGTTGAGGGTTTCAGGGGGTTTTGCACTACAGACATCATTGAAGAAGTCGCATCTCTGCAAAGCCCTTGGGAGCCTGCAAAATTTGATACTGTTCTAACTTCCCACACACAGAGTTACATGGTCACTGATTTTAACATTCAAAAGATAGCAGTCAGCATCCATTACATACCCTTCAAGCTGCATTGGAGATATGTGACCTAATCCTAGATACATACATGAAAGTCAGAAAGAACAGAGAAAGCCCCAGGGGCTCCTCAAAAGCTGAAATTCCTGCATCAGTCAGAAACTGATATTTAAGAGGAAAACTGAGCTTTAAACATGGAAGCCTTTCTCTAGCATTACCATAGACTAATTTATTTGGTGAATAACCAATAAAGAAAGGGAAACAGGAAACTTGAGAGCTCCTTGTAGGTACAAAACTCATAACTCCAGACAGAAGATCAGTCTGCCTGTGCTGGGAGAGAAGCCACATTGCAGATGTAGCTATAAAGAGGTTCTCCTAGCAGAATTTCCCTTCTCCTGAATATCAGGTTAAAACAGAAAGAGGTGAAAAGGTACTTCTTAGTTTCTTGCTACTACCCCTACTTCAAGCTGTAGTCTGTGTGTTCTAAAACCTTGTAACAACACAGGGAACACATCTCCTCTTTGCAGAACTGAAAGAAGGGGGCACTTCTCCTGGATGTCAGGGACTGAACTGGCCTTTCCCTAAATCCCATTACTTCCCTGTGGGATAGGTCATTTGCACATCTGAGACCAAGGCAATGTGTCTGTGTCCATCTCAAGAACCTCCGAGGCTCTCCAAATCAAAAATTGTCAACATTTATCTGCTTTGAGCCCAAAACTAAGTTTGGGCAAGTCCAAAGACATTTTATATTATAGTTTTCCTGAACATTCTTATTTCTTATGAATGCTGTCATCATGCTATTTTCTTAAACAAAATACATGAACACAATCATCATGAAAAATTTCTTTCCTCTGCTTTTAAGACATAATTTGTAGTGTTTTCAAAGTGTCTAAACTAGAGTCATGACAGTATTGTTTCCAGAAATCTGAGCACCAGGTTTCGAGGTGACTGACTACAGAGGGAAATAACTTCTATTCTGGGAGTTATATATACATTCAGTGCAAATGCACGAACAATGGCAATGCACAAAAAGGCCCTTCTACACCTTCACACTCCTGGATAAGGACAGTGAAGGAGGAATAGTTCTATAGCTCATCTCAGAGCCTAGCCAGGTGTGCCCTCCATATTGACACTACAATTTTTATGATGTATTCCTGGATTCCGTGAAGCTCTACCCTTCATACCTGGTGAGAACCAGAGTAGCCTTTGAGAGAGACACAGACCTGCAACACTCCCTTATTGTCCTATTTTCAGAAAGAAATCTATCCAGCTGGGGTGTAAAAATTCTCTCTAAGAAACAGCAAGACGAGAACAATATTTCTATTATTGTAGGACTTTGAGCACAAAACTGCTCCAAAAAGAAGGGAAGCCCTCTGCTGTGATTTGGCTTTATTCCATCCTGTTCCTTTGGACAGGTCAACAGGGCTTCAACCCTTAATTTTGTACACCTCATCATACCAGGCCATTCTTTATAATAGTTTTTCTCCTAATTTTGTTCAGATTTTACTTTCCGGCTGCATCTAATTTAAAGAGCAGTACGGATTTCATGTAGTGGAAGGGTTTCATTCCTCACTTTAAGCTCCTAAAATTCATAATTTCCCATAGAATAGTCACTTAAAAAATGACTATTGCAATTTGTCGCTAACAGAACTTGCAGAACTGAAGCAAAAGAATTTAAGATTAGCTCGGTTTTCAAATTGGTTTGTTCATGGGAAGACTCCTTAAATTACTTAATCTTCAAACTGTTAGTGATAAAACAAATGTGCTCTTATCTAATCTGCAACAAATCTTTCCCAAACTGTTACTCTGCCAACTGAGGAACATGCTACCCTTTAAAAATTTATAACAACTGCAGCTAATAAAACCAAGGCTTGGAACCACCTCAGTTTATCTTTGCTGGAGCAACATGAAGATGTCAGAAAGCTCTTTGCCAGATTCGGAAGGAAATTGCAGTGCAGCTCAAGACTAGAGGATTTTCTTCTTGCTTATGCAGTACTACTTCACATCAGAGCCTCAGATTTTTTCAAATATTATTGTGATTTTAATCTAGAAACCGAGATGTACCCTCAGAAATATTCATAAAACACTTCCGAGATAATATTGTAGGACACAAATAATAATTTTAACTGAGTACATGCCTTTATACTAAGTTTCACTGCCTTCTAATAAAGCTTTTGTCATCTGAGCCCACACTCAAATTGTGTGACTTCCCTCAGCTGGGAAAGGCAAGAACTGATATATTTGTAAAAAAGCTTTGATTAACTCAGTATTTGTGATATCTTTGATGTACCTTTTACCACTACCCCTATTCCACCTGCTAATAGCAAAATATTTTTCTCTATTAATCCACAAAAGCTCTCATTACCATACTACTGAGGGTCTGTATATGATTTATCCCAACCATTTTGAAAACAAACCTCTTCTATTAACGCAATTTCCTTTTTCTGTTAGTCAAGACCCCTTATTAAGTCCACACTGTGTTATTCTCCCAAGAAGTACAGCTCATTATCAGGTCACTACCAACATGTACACACTACACATATTTTATGCATGCACATGGACAAGCACACTTGATTCTCTCTCTGTAAGAGCTACTCCAATAGACTATGAGGGATACAGCGCAGAAATCCTTAGGTTTGAATCTTGCCTGCACTTTCCCCTAGAACCCGTCCCTTGACTAATTAAGTGACAGCCAGATCCATCCAAAAATTCTAAGGCTGAATATAAGTTACACATTAACTACTAATCCTTTGATTTGGCTTCCTGTTTAGAATTAGAGATCCATCCTGCAGAAACTCATAAATAAATAAATCTTTCAGGCTTTGCTGACACATTGAGTAAACACCTGCAACTGAAGTGTCTTGTTCCATCAGAAGGAAATAAAAGTAATTGGTAACCAATTTGTATCTGCTTTCTTTCATCTGCTTGTTCTTATCTACAGGCCTTTTCATAACTTCATTCCCTGACAGCCCCCTAAACTGGATAAGAAATAAATAAAACATTTAAAAATAAGAGAGCAGATAAGCTACTAAAGACAAACAGCACTGTTAGCTTCATATGATTCCCTGATGATTGTTTCTCAGTTTTATTGTAACTGTATTTAAGAATTTTTTACATTAACCAAGAGGCTGCTCAAGTATTGCATTAGGCTGGATCTGATGGCATAGCAGCAAAGTTAAACTAGTTACAATAAAATCTTATGAATAAGGAACGTATTAAACAAAAACCATAAATAAGTTAAATCCATTTCTGCTTCTTAAAGGGAAGGGAAGCCGCAAAGTAATAATTCTAGGAAACAGAGTACAAAGAAAAAGACTGGAACCAAACTTCATCCAGTCAGTAATAAATATAATAGAGACACAGAGCTACAAATGAACCTGGAGCAGAGCTTTGTGAAGAAGAGCTGTTCTCATTTAGCATGAACTACTATAAATTGCTTTAGTAGAATACAGACCGTACTGCAGACTTTAAAATTGTATTTTCAGAAGGCTAAAAGAGTGTAGAGAATTGTGTGCTGATTTCCCTCTGCAATGTACTAAAGAAATGCATGTGCATGAATTCTGATCAATGCTGAGACTTGTATCACTGCCAGAGCAATAACATCTCCAGGAGGCTTGCATTAGTTATTAGTGGGTGTATTACATAAAAGCTAGACTTTACACAATCAGCTCTGGCTCAAAACATCCAAGTGTGTCTGTTCCAAAACATCTCTTTCATTCTAAAAGTCCTAAAAGACTCTATGCTGTGTTCCTGGTGGTAATTAGCATTATTATATCGGGATATGCCATGCACAGTAACTACCTTTCCCAAACAACCTCGTTGCTACAGCAAAACTCCAACACAGAAGTGGAAACAGGTAGTGAAAAGGTACCAATGACCCTGTAAAAATACTAAATCCAAAGGTCCCCCTGGAGTCAAAGGTCTAGCACATAGCACTGATTTTAATGGTATTTTCTTCTCCCTTTTTTTATCTCAGCAATGGTAGCTGCCTGCCTGTGTGCTCAGGAACATCCTTTGCCTGCTGACTGGCACTTGGAGCAGACAAGGCACAGAAGTTCTCCTAAAAGGCTACTTTCAGAGATACAGGCACTTGACATGTTAAAACTAGATATAAGCAAGCTGGGAGTTAATCAGCATTTAATGCATCTAAAAGCCAAGATGTGGAAGCCGCCCAATAAGGATTCCACTACTGTATTTCCCCAACTTCTGATTAAATGTGCAGTTTCACAGGGGATTCAGAATCACATCAGTGTTTAAAAAAATCTATTTGATGAATTTATATTCATGGGGAAGAACAGCTGAATTAATTTGGAAGATAACCTTCTTTCACCTCCTTTGTTCCGTTCTCCGAAGAAAGGTTCAAATGTAAGGTCAATGAAATATTAAAATATCAATTTTATTTCCTATTAGACGTCAGTCCAGAGCCCATTTTACTAAAAAACACATTGCCTTGAGAATTACCCATTATAGAAAGGAAGGCTTTCGCTCTTGCTGGTTCCTCTGTGCTGTCTCTCAATTTTGCTTCACAGAAGTACAACCCCACATCAGCAGAGGTTGGGTTGGTGACAGTGAGTCGTCTCCCAAAACTGCTAATGCCACTGGTTATTTTGACTCCATTTCTCTTCCAGGTCAAGCTTAGCCTCTCAAGAGGTCTGCCAAGGTTTAAAAGAAAACAAAACCAGAAAACAAACAAACAAGAATAAAACAATAAAACTTACATATTACAGAATAATCTTGCCTGCAGCTATACACAGATTATAGAATTTCTTTGAGCCTTCCTCTTATCCCTGACATTCACTATTAAGAAGTAAATGCATAATATCAAGACTACAGACTACTCAAGTGGCATTATGCAAGTACAGCTAATTGATACAGCAATAGAACATAAGTGCTAATAATTTGATTTCTCTAAGCAAAAGGAATAAATACTGCTATGGGAATCAGCTGCATGGGAAGCACTTTCATTATAACTCAATTACCAAAACAATATTAACAATATCAAGAACATCTCTGCCCTCAAAGGGGAAAGTGAATCACTTGCTGGTCTTATCTTCTGAGGACCTCAACTATTCACTTCTGCAGGAATCCAATGCTATTCAAGGCCAAGTAGATGGAAACATTGGAGGAATATTACAAACTTCTTTTATGGTGCATTATCAACAGCTGAGCAATAATCACTGTAACATGAGAGCATCTGTAATAAAGTACTTTATAGGAGATCCTCACTAATTTATTTACTTGAAAGCACAGACTGTTCAACAGTATCATCTTTCATGTCAATAAGCAAATACAGCTGAAATATTATTAACCCTTAATAGAACTTTTTCCTTAAGATGTCATCTGCTGGTTGAACAACACTACACTTTTCCTTACTGTGTGGAAGAGTAACTCTGCCTATATCCTTAATTGACCAGAAAAATCGGTATGTTTAATTCAATAACAATTGAAACCAAATTATTCATAAGGTTACTTAAAAAAAAAATCAAGCTACATGCTGTGTTCTGCTTCAGTCATATCAAAAATCAGAAAGTAACTTCTTATGTCCTTTCTCAGTAAAGGACAGTGCATTAAAATTTTGTTCCTTATAAGCCTGCTGCAGCTTTTACAATACCTTGCATTGGCCACACACTCCAGCATGATTTCACTGCTCCCTGCTACAACACTGGTGTTCCGTGGAGGGATCACAATGATGGGAGCCACTGGGTCGGATGGGTCTGTGGCACCTGCATGGGCAGAAAGAAACCTTATGAGGACTCTATGCATCCCCAGGCAGCGAGGACTGGCACTTAGCAAGCAAAGGAACTCATCAAACAACACAGCTGCAAATTTCAACTCTTCAACCTCACCATGGATATTAATCTCCTCATTAAGAGGAAAATCTTCAGCATGGCCATTTTCGATGGCTTTCATTATACTGTATAAACACACTGTTTCAATATACCCAGCTTGGTATCATTCAACACACAACTCGCAAGAAGTACTCCCAGATGGAGTGCAGGGGCCATTCTCAAATAGAGAGCAAATACATTAAACATCGTAAAGGTTTTCTGTTGTCGAGCACTTATTTTTATCAAACACTTGCTGACTTATATTTTTTAGACCTTTTCATCTTTTGTTTAATCTTACCACTTCCATATGATTTCAAAAGAGTCTGCCAATACTCATGTTGGTTCTTTAAAAAGATTTTAAACACTGGGGAACAAATATAAAATTAACAAAGCAGCATATCACAGCAACTTCAATCCCTTTTTCTTATCAGGAAAGTAAATAACCCAAATCTGCTACTCTTTTGTGAGGCATCATACTGTAAATAATTTAGCTTATGCAACAGTCAGCAGACACTTAAAAATGGTAAAAAGGCTGCTTGTAAATTTTCTCTGTATACATTTAGTAAGTGAATTAAAATACCCATGTATTCATAGGTACTTTGCTTCGAGCAACTCATTTGGGAAAGAAAAATTAGCTATTTTTTAGCTTGAATAACAGAGTAATAAAGTTTTCTAAATACACAGAATCCAATAAACAAATTATAGGGAAAAGTAATGAAAATAAAACTAAGCTGATGCAAAATCAAGACAGTTCATCAAATGTTTTCTGGAAAGGAGGCTAACCCAGGCCCATTAAGCAGAATGGGAAACTGACAATTGCGAGGTATGGACCCTAATGTTCTCTTTTAAGGTAATTCCCTAAAGAATAGAAAATGGGTAGAAGATTCTTTGCTTTTCTCATACCTGGCAGGCCAAAAGCCATTTGGCATTGGATTTCACTTGCTGGATAGACAAAGGTTTTGGTAACGGGGCTCAGAAAGTTTGCAAGGTTAACAGATTTCTGAATTACTGAACAAAAACATTTTCACATTTTGATATTTTTGTAATTGATAGCAAGTAGTGTACTATGGGGGATGAAAGCACATACTATAATTTTAAAATTTTAAGAACACCCACACGTCTGAATAAATTCAAGCATCCAAGAATAGTACTTAAGGAAGTCATAAGCATATGTTTTTTCCTTCCCATAAATATGCTTTACTGACCTGACACAGCATATATATACAACTTGCATGGGATCTCAAAAACAAAGGTTTCAGCAGATTTTACTTCTGCTCAACAACATTCCTAGAAATATGATGCTATCAGGTAGCACATTTACTTTCGAATATTTCCATGGTGATGTTATAGGTATTCATGTCAGGAAATTTCCAGATAGTAATTCAAAAAGTAGAAAACAAGCAACGATCAGATTAATAGCTTATTACTGATGAGAAAAAATAACCTCAGCATTACTGTCCACCACTACTTCTGCACCAGATGAAACTTTACAACTGTAAATGCTAAAAGACCAGCAAACAAATTACTCATTTGGCAATAATAATTTCACATCTCCATCTGGAAAATTGGAAAACCACTTGTTCAACTTATCAGCTCCCCTGAAAAGTGGCTCAACCCCAGTAAAAGTAGCTGAAAAAGAGAAGGCACTTTTGCTGTAACGTCCAGGAGTTCACCATGCCCAACAGCTCTTTGTGCAATGAGCAGATAAGCAGGGGAAATAAAAGCGCACGTTACTCCACCTGCAACCTGGAAAACATCAGATTTTTTTGACTTTATTACTAACTGTAACAAGAATGTAAACACACTAAGTACTTATTTTCATTTCCTATCTGAAGCAAATCTATCAAAAGCAGCCTGTTGTTAAAGATTTTGAGTGGGTGAACTAATACCGATGTGATACAGAGGGCTCATCAAAACTTGGATTCCAAGTAATATGCTTACAAAGGTCAGCTGCAGGTATAACAACCATATATAGACAACAACAACACTTCAAAGTACTAGCTAAACAGTAAATAGACAGCATGCATACTCCCATTTCATATTCAAAGGCAGTTTACCCTTTGCAGCAAAAAGAAACTGATTGCTGTAATTCACTCTGGCCCCAGCACTGCCAAACTCAACAGGGACATTCCCGTGGTTCCTTTTGCAGGGTGGAGTTTGCAGCTTTGCTTTGTGGCTAATCAAAATATCAAAAGGAGAATTTGTTTTTACTTTAGAGTAAAAAAATCTCAATGGGGCTGTAAGGTAGGATCTGTGTATCCACCCTGTCCTTTCAGAACTTCATCCTTTTGTAAAAAATTCACAGGTTGGAATATCAGAAGAACCAGGCTCTTAATCTAGATAAGGAGTAACACTGATTTTGTTTTGATGAGGTGAAGCAGCAAATCAGACTTCAGTCTGGTTGCAGAAGGTAGAGAGCTATTTCAAACAATCAGATAATGAAAAACTACCCAGACTTTCCAAGTTTCTTATCCTACCTGTCAATAAAGCCACTCCATCCCTCTCCTACCACCTAATGCACTATGCTGACTTGATTTCACTTGACTGGTGCTACACTAAAATGCAGTGCAGAATGTCACTGTTAGCAAACAGACATTTTCTTTGAAAATCCCTTGTAGAAAACAATTGAAATTTTTTCTCCTCTCTACTGTTCCTTTTTTTTACTTCAGACTTTTTCTTGTCCCAGTTTTCTAGGTCTCTGCTGTTTCCTTCTGCCTTTTTATCACCTCTTCCTTCCCTGCCTGCCCTGTCACAGACAGCTTCTCTGCATTTATCACTGGCCATTTCCCCTCCCTGCTATCCCATGGTCCCCTATAGATGTTTCACATTATTTAAGAACTGCTCATTTTCTTACGTGTCCTTTATTTCAATGGTTAAGCTGCAGTTTCCCTGATTCACATCCATTAGTAGGAAATATTATTAAATTGGAGAGCAATATGAATGCATATAAGAACACAGTGAGAAGAATTTACTAACAGAGGACCATCATTCTCACCCATATTCTGGCTTTTCTGAAAGATGTTCTTTCCTTTTTATCTGCTTTCTGAACCCCCTCTCTCAGCTAAGAAAGCAAAACAACATCAGGGGAAAACACTGACCCCAGAACTGTAGCCAAGGGATGCCTCGCTATCAGATGTAATAAGTCTGCAGGGATCTTGTAGAAAGCTGCAGAGACAAGGCTGAACAACAGTGAAGAATACTTAAGCGATGTGTTCTTCATCTAATTCAGGTCCTTAATAGATGACTGAACAGAAGGACTGCCACAGGCAAGAGTCCTAATCCCAACACAGTTTTCTCCAAAAAAGAATGCACTCTGCTTTATTTCACATCGTATCTACTGTAGCCACAGCATTCACAGTATTTCCAGCCTTCCCTTTGCTTCTAAACCTTCTCATTAGACACCATCTTGATTATTACTGGTAGCTACTAGCACCCAGTAACTGAAATGCCTTCAGGACCAGCTGCAACAAATCTTTGCAGCTTGACTACCCTAACACCAAAGACTCTGACTCACAAGTGAAGGGAGCTTAGCTTCGAGCTATTGCAGTGGCTTCCAACCCCAGCTGCTCCTGAAGCAGTTGGTGAACACCCAAAATATTAAGGTAAACTGGCACAAGTATTATTTTCCATATCAAAACTTTTTAAAAAAACTGGAAAAATAGAAGAGGAAAAAAAAGTTATGATCTGGGTTTTTCTTTCCTTCTAAACATAAACTCTTCTCCAGACTGTGGCATTCAAGAATCTGGCAATTCTGCACAAAGCAGAGATATATTGTGGGAAGGGAGGAAAAACAGAGAGCGAACACCTCTTGCATGCTCTATTTGTTTTTATCACCAGCGGCTGTGTATGACTGCACAATGCCAATCTTGGATCAGATTGCTCTTCCCCTTCTCTTCTCCCATCTGACCAAGAATGAAACCTGTCCCAAGTGGTCTGTAACACTATTTTTTTTCATACTGATGAGCTGTAGAATTTCTAATCTGTTATTTAAATACAATAATTATGTAGACTGCTCTATCATCTCTGACAAGACAGTGTTTTATCTCTCTACATTTATTGCCATGTAAGGTACAGGGAATTACAGTTTATAAAATCCAGACTTTATTAAAGCCACTTGAGTGCTTAATTTTCCCAGAGATAAAATCTCACTCAGGCCATGTGACTGAAGACACAAAAGGTGCTTTCCCCTTCAGGAACGTGTGAACATTAAGTTCTTTCCCAGATTTTACATTATGGCATGAAAAGTTTATCTGTATTCATGTTTGCAGAGCAGAATATTCAGAGTATTAGTTCAATGGATGCTCAAATTCATATCAGAGAGATATGGTGCAAGCCAGCCTTAGGAAAGGGTGAGAAAGTGTTTATCTCTTGAAAAGAAGTAATAGTCTGAGTTCAGACTTGAGAAAAATGAAAAGTGGTATTTTTGAGGCTGAGTGATTAAATTGCTTATAGGTCCCAACCCTTTTAAGACACTTCGTACAGATGAGATAACCATGAGCAGAAGGAGGGAGGATTGCCTAAATAATGACCAGAGCCACCCTTATTTAGTATGGGGTAGAGTCTGGAATGTGATATTGTCTGCTACTCATTCCTACCCTTAGCATTAGTTACTGTTGCAATTACTTCTCAGTATCCTGTTTTCAGTGAAGAAGGAATCCCACAGGAATTCATATACAAAAATGGATTTACTACTTCTTATAATGAAATTTGTCTATGGGAGAAAAACACTCCACCAGCACACTGCCCTCAAGCTAATGGAGAAATTTAATTCTTTAACAGAACTTTGAATCCTTTTATAAGTTATCCTGGGAGAAAAAGATTAGAAAACTTTCACCATAAACTTCCTACAGACTTTCAGACTTGCACAGTATGCAGAAATGCCTTCACTATTACTATATGGGATACATGTAAATCTTCAGTTACTGAATTATGGATACCTATATTAGAAAAAAGCCAAATAGGAGATAGGAGTCCAATACAAACAGCAAAAATATTGCATATAAATAGTTCAACATTATGGCATCAAAAATGTGCAATCTCTGCCTATGTAACAGAGTATGTGAAAAGAGGAGAAGTTACAATCACACAGCATGTCAGGATTGCTCAAGGGAAAAGAGAGACCTTACAAACAAACTATCTAACAGAATGCATTTCATTTTTTCCAGGTGCAGCCTGCAGATCGTTTGGGTTATCAGCCCATAATGGATTAATGCCCCTTTTCAGTACAAGGTACGCAACAGGAACTGGATCCTGATCAATAATAGATTAATTTCCCTTTCCCTTCCTCAGTACAAGATGCACAACAGGAATTGGAGCCTGATCAACAGCCTAGCAAACGCTGACAACCACCTGCAGGCATAGAGAAGCATTATGCAAATAACAACAAAAAAAAAAAGGTGTATTTTGCAATCATAAAACCCATCTTAAAATATGGCTCTTCTGTTTGTTCCCTACTTATTAAAGTGATTATTAGCAGGTAATACAATGAAAGAGAGTTATGAAAATATAAGTTACCATTTCATTATTTCAATTTTATTGTATCAAGGACTGTGTTCATTTTCAAGAAAAGGGAAATACAAGACACTGCTATGCACTGCCATGCACTGCACAGGGCTCTGCTCAGATCTCTAGATGTAAGGAAAAAGAACAGAGACTTTCCTGTGAGGATTCTTGGTCACATTTATTTAGTTTGATGAATAACACTAAAACTCCAGATGCAGTTTTAGTCAAAAGTATGTATTTATAAAATAATTAGCAATCTAATGGTACAGAGTCAGTGTATGAAGAATTATGAATTTTCAGTACCTGAGGATACCTTAAGACTCCTCAAACATGCACATATTAACAAAATTTCTGATCTTGAACCTTTGAGAAATTAGACTCTAGATTCAAAAACATAAATAAGCAACAACATAAAATCTTAGCTTTGTGGATCAGATTTCTAGTCAAAATAGCTTAGTTGTTTGAATCAATCACAGCAA
This sequence comes from Aegotheles bennettii, assembly GCA_013398125.1. Taxonomy (NCBI): domain Eukaryota; kingdom Metazoa; phylum Chordata; class Aves; order Caprimulgiformes; family Aegothelidae; genus Aegotheles; species Aegotheles bennettii. The sequence goes on from VZRW01005512.1 coordinate 244,595, forward strand.
GTGGATTCTTATATATACAGTCCTTGTCTTGATCCAGACATCATGACATATGAATAACACACCAGACATGAAAAAGATTTACAAAACACAATAGAAGCAAAACAGGTGAATGATCTAGGTCAGTTATATTTATTGCCTCAATATACTCTTGTCAATGTGACTAAGCTTTGCCCACACCAGATCAAACGTGATTCATTTCCACTGGAAATAAACAATAACAACAAAAAGTGAATAAAAGAATAAAAACCAAGCAAAATACAGCAAGTAAATCTCAAACTACATATCCAGTGTATGAGAGGGGATATGACAAAGAGTAGCAATCACAAAATATTTCATTAATAATTATTGAGGAAGCTTTGAATAAATTAACCTTGGCTCAATCGTCCATGCCATAAAGCAGTGCCTGAAAACCCACACTCCTTCCTTTTCTACCCACCACACCCGGGCCCGTGTGATAGAACTTGTGTTGTAACAGTACTTCTGATGCATTTAACTTTGAATAATAAAGTTACCTAAAGAAATTAATCTATAAAATGTGTGATTTTCCCAGTCAAGCTTGTAATTCTGCAATAGTTTGAAACACGCTGAACTTCACGTACGTTATCTATATATAATAATATATATAGATATATAGTATTACAGAAACAGAGCCTTAAAGGAGAAAATGGCAAAAATATATTAATTATGTAAAATATTGGCAAGAAGATATTTTGTGTGTATGGAGCTTCCTGCCAGCAGGGTTTGGAGCAGAGGACTAAAACGCACCTTCTGGGTCAGCCTAGCTCCCCATGTCTCTGACATCCCATCATGCAACCCCATTTCTGAATGCAACGGGGCCTGTGATAAAAATGTTGAGGTTTTTTAACACCACTTTTCTAGCTGGAAATTTTCCTAGAGCTTTGTTGTTCAACCTGTTAAAAACAGTACTAATTTCCAGCGTAAATGTATTCATGGCCAATGTACCCCATTTGTTGTTCTGCCAAAGCTGTCCTTTAGCTTAAAGAGCTGTTTTCTCCCTCTGTGATGTTGATGTTGTAATTATTTATAAAGAACCATCATACTCCTTCACAGTCTTAATTATACTTAGCTAAAGAAGCCAAACTTTTCTCATCTGACAAGTCTGAAAGGACTCACTGAAATATATACAAACAGAAGAATAGGAGCAAGGGTGAAAAAAAGAAGATAACATCACAGGATAAATGTTTCCAAATGTTTAAACAAATAACAGCTACATTTGTAACAGCTTTTTTCCCCTTTGTAAGGACTTTCACACAGACTGCAAGAGCTGTTAGTTTTAGCCCTAGGGAAAGATTAATGGAGAACTCAACTCTATCCATAAGATGACTTATACCCTTTTTTGTGTGTAGACACTGCAGAGAAGAGGAGCTTTATATATTTTATTAGATAAAACAGAGCCTAAAATACAGATTGAGAAGTTTCTTAAACCTTGTATAGAGTTTTCAGGGTTTATTCCTAGGTGTAATGGGAAGCAGGGGCCTAAATACACCTGATTTACAAACAGAAATTGTATTGTATTCTGTAAACAGAAATACTGCAGTGTCCAGGGAGAAACCCCGCGGGTGGGGTGGATCTTAGTGACAATGTCACCAGTTTGTTTCTCACCTGTTCTGCCCTGTAGACTGGGACAGAGATGGGAGATCCGATTTTTTCCCTGATTTTGCCCTTTTCCCACGAGCCATTAAGTGCAGGTGACCCAGCAACTGATATTTGGGGGTGAGCCCTCCACAAAACAGACTTGTTCCTCCTCTTTTGTACTACCTGAGGTCTACAAACCCACTTCATATTTTATGGCTACTTCAGATATAAATTTCTAGTGTGTCCCATGTAGTTTTAAGGAAATTAAGCCACTTATGAGTTACACAACTCCCTGTGTTGATTCGTCAGCTAAATTCAAAAGAAGACCAAATTTCTGCTCCGAAATTCCCTTCTCACAACTTCTCGTGCAAAAAGAGCAATTTGGAAATGCAGTCTCCGTCACTGACCTGACCTTCCCCCATGCACTGTGAGAGGTTTCTTTCTGCCTAGAAACTTATCATCCAGCACATCATTAGAGCTTTTAACATGAAAAAATACATAGCCTCAAGCTATTCTAACCAAAGAACACTCAGGTGGCTTTTCAATTCGCCAGATAGCTTTAATATCGGCTATATAAGTGGATAGAGTGTGTAATCTTATTCAACAGCAGTTAAAAAGGGGGGGTGGGGAGAATATCCATGGTCTAGCAGTGGAATCTATTAGCCTCAGAGTCATCTTCAAAGCAATGAGAGAGGCAACAGGTACAGCAGCCTGCTGCAGCCAGCATCCAGAACCTCTGGGTTTTTAGCAGCATCATCTGAAACACGCCTATGCTTAAAAAGACTTTAAAATAACTCATCAGTGGAAATCATTTTTAAAAGGCTGTATATTTTTACGATGTACTTTAGTGCACTGTAAGGGAAGCATCCTCTTAAATATAAACAGGCATGCATGTAGGAGGAGGAAACAGATTTGAGGGGTCTGACAGCAGTTGCATGGATTTCTGCAGCAGACAGCAAAAGCCACTTTCTCCTGAGGACAAAACCAAACTTTTAACATCTTACAGCCTTGGTGCTACATGTATCTGGATATTTACTGCCTGGTTTCTTAATAAAGGTAAATTAAGTTATTAAACCACATATCGGTAATTGGATATTAAATAAACTAGAGCTGTCAGTTAATCATAATGCCCAGAAATGCAAAAATCAGTGGTGAGACAAAAGGTGAGAGAAGAAATGAAGAAAGAAAGCAGAGCTGGGGACACTGTGCTACAGAAATTGGAGAACTGCTGCTATTTCAGATACTGCAATTCCCACCAGCAGATTCTGGTTTACTGTCAAGCAGAAGGAAAGAAAGAGAAATGAGACAATAAAATGTTGCCTTATATTTTCAAATGTATATTCTTATGTGGCTTTTTTTTTTTATAAATACATTTCTTAACTCCTTACTTTGGCACAAATGAAATCACACAATTGGCAATCTACTTGTTGCCTCTCCTACTTGTGGCAAGTCTAAACACTTATACTTAGAAATGAAAGGGTGGTAACAGTAAGAGGAGAAAAAGAGAAAGACACTTATCCATCCTTCACTGAACTTAAATAAAGAAAAACATCTCCAGTGACTTAGGGGGAAAGTTGTTTAAGAAATGCCTTCAAGAATTTATTTTATGACAACAATAATTGAAGCACTATTTTCACAGGGAAGATTTAAGATTAAATATGTTCTGTATAGCATAGAACAAATATGTACAATCGATCTTATGTGAGTTTAAGACCCATTTCTTTGTAGCATTTCTTTAAGTGAACCTGATATGGTGCAGTACACTGGAAGCAGACACTTGTGCACATATACTGGTCAGCTGACAAGTCGTCCTGGTAAATCTAAAATTAATACTAAATTTCCTCTAGACTCCAAGCTTAAAAAAAGTTGGAGTCTTCTAGAACCAACTTAGATTCAGTGAAATGCTATTATATACCTGAAAAATACATAAAAATAATAAATATTATTGGATTTTAGAGATTTTATTAAGTCTGGATATCTACTGTGCTTGGCTGCTTCTTTAAAAGTCTGTGATCTTCTCAAAAGATTAGAAAAAAGAATTTAAACCTGCCCTCACTGAGAATAAGCAGTAGACAAATCTGCAGGTGTTCCACAGTTGATCTGTCCTTCACAAGGAAAGGAAGGGCTTCTGTCTCTAAGCCATTCGGTGCCAGTCAATGTGCACAGGCCACCAAATCGGCCATCATTATCTAAAACGCATGCACAGGAGACACTCAAAGCCATGCAAGTACATTTTTGCAGTTAGCGGATAAGCAAGCTGTTGATCAAAGCTTCCTCCAGAAAATCCACTCTAAGAACAGGGATTAAAATTTGCTACATTTAAACGTCATTTGAACTTTAAAAGGAAAAAAAAATAAATCACATTTAAAAACCTGTCCTCAAGATCCTAGATGCTAAAGGCACAGAACAATTTATGAAGGCTTAAAAGAGAGCACATCTACAGTTATTTATAACATTGAACTAAAGAGGCAGTTCTGTTCTTTGTTGCTAAACTATTCAAACCAAGAAGATCCACTCACTGAGCAGCATTTTAAGCTCAAGGTCAACCCTTGCTGCATTTTATTTAGAAACTCGTTTTGGGATCCAGATTGCTACCTTGCTCCCAAAGGTCTGCTGTTTCCAAGTCTTTACATGAAGAGAGCAGATCTGAAAAACAAGATACCCCACAGCCCTCTTCCAACAGCTAACTCAACCAAACATATGGAATGACTTGTCAAAATAATATTTTGAGAAATAGGTTATCAGAGGCCTCAGGTCCACTCCATCTGGTCTAAAGTTCTCCATCTCCCTGACCATACCAGGCTACTTTTCCCCCTTTCTTCTCTAAAGGGACACAATCTTTAATAAAAGTAGAGTTGTTCAGGTCACAGAGACTCAGAGGCAAATCAAAATTCCTTTATATATTTAGAGTACTGAAAATAAAAAAGTGGGGCAAAATCACTCGCACAGCAGAGCTCAGAATCCAAATGAATATTTTTCTAACAAAAGAAAGATATTTTTTTCCTCTTTTTAGCACAGATGTTCTTCTAAATAAAGTGAGGCTTTCCCTTTGCAGCCTCTGTGATTATCAATCTCCAGTTATTTTATAATATAAGGTTGCCTCAAACCTCAGCAGGGAGAAAAATACACATTGCTGTATTTCCTCTGTGAAAGCAAAGAATGCTTCAAAAGAGCAAACAATAACCCAGCTAAAGAAAGCCTACAAACTTATTCATTCAAAAATAATTCTACAGATGGATAAGCATTTAATTTTCTGAAGTGAGAATAAACCAGCGTCTCTTCTCTAGAAGATGGAATAGGTTTTTGTAGCTGCCTATTTATACACAGTACATAAATGCATGCTCAGAGAATGCTGCAAGTACTGTGAAAAGAAATCTAAGGGGAAGTTATTACTCAAGGCTCTTTGTTAGTACTTCTGCAGTATGGGTAGCGTCAGCATTGTTAAAAATAAATTGTTAGTTGTACCTTACTTGGCCAGTACAAATGCTGTTTGCATTAATGTACTTATGATTTCCTATCTGCTGCTCTCAGATAAGAGAGCAATTTAAGATTATGATGTCTTTTCGATCTTGCGTTGCCTACTTCTCTCAGCAAAGGGCTGGGTGGCTGGTGCCAGCTGTGTGGATGCTAAACAGCCTCTCCTGCATGTGACGGAGACTCATTGTTTTGATAGTGAAAAACAGAAGCTTATTTCCACAGGGTGTTCTTGTCTCCCAGATCATCCAAACCTTTGCATTTCAAGCTGCTGCTTACTTGAAATTTCTATCATGATAACATGACACTAGGATGTCACAACAGAATTACATTTAATAAGGAAAATTAGGGGGAGTAAATGGAAGATAAAATGAGAAAATGGTACACTAGGAAATGCACCATTGTCTAAGAGATGAATTTACATATTTTTGAGATACAAGTCACATCTATTTCATTTTGTTTTAAAAAGAAAGAAATTCACCCCCAGGTTTAGAAACATGCTGTCACTTTCCAAAATGTCCTTGGGTTATCAGTTTGAAATTAATTGGCAACGTGTGAATAGACAGAACACAGCAACTTTGTTTAGATTCAATCAACCCATTTCACTCAGATTTGCCCTGAAAATAACACTTAACAATAGGATTCTGCTATCTGGATGGCAATGGGCTGTGTTAGTGCAGAGCTGTCAAACATCAGAGCAACTGAACTGGTAAGAAAATTTTGCAGGGTCCACTTGACAACAAAACACTGTCACTTGCTCTCTCTCATCCACATAGGATCTTTTAAAACTACTTACACACGTAGAATGAAGATGGATGAATCACTTCATTTATATAAACACAAAAATGCATTTAGATATAGATTAAAGTTATACTAAGCAGCTAAAACAAAACTGGAAGCCAGAATGGGAGGAGGTGGCTGTAGCTGGCGTCTGAATTCTGCAGGGGATGCCCATCAGTCTACACTGCTGAGCTGGTTTTGCCTTGTTCTGCTTTGTGACTTCTGCCCAGCTTTCTGATTGTGGTATTAGTTCTGCAAACTCAGTGCATCCATATCTATCTTCAGTGAAAGCAAACACTAAATGAATAAATCACAAGTAATACCAAAAGCCAGTGTTGACTTCTATGGAAGCTACTGCAAACACCCTATGGAGTGTCACACTTAACTGTCCTATCTCCTCTCCTTTCTTTCAAGAGTAATTATGAAGAAGAATTTAAGGTGTGCCAGACCATTTGGTTATTTAGAAGTCAAAGATTTTCACAGCATAGACCAAATTTAAGACACTAAACTCTGTTAACTACTGAGCCACAAAATCTCTGAGAAAACTCAGAAATGCCAGCAGCTTTTTGAAATAAACCATAATCTCTCCCTCCAACTGCCTCAAAAGCCAGTAACTCCAAACAACAAAAAGCTAAAAACAAACAAAAACCAAAACTTTGGTGATATATAAAAATAAAAGTCCAACTGCAGCATTTTGGACATTTTTTTATCACTCTTAAAAATAGTAATAATCTTGAGCTATTGAAGTTGCTGAAAGAAAATAAAAATCAATGCGTTTCCACTTAGCACTTTTGAAAAAGAAAAGGATTACGTGGTATTTCAGCAAAATGCTTTAATGCAGCTTTGTAACAGAGCCCACTGTAACTTACAAGTAAAGCTCTTCATACTCAAGCATTTACTGCACCCCAGAACTTGATACTTGGAAGGCAATTCAGGCAACATTGCTTCCCAATGGGAAGCACAGAGCAATTACTGGTGCCAGGCTACATAACCTAAAGTGTCCTGTCTATAAACAACGACTGAAAACTGTCTTTAAACAGGGTTAGTAGTTGAATCTTCCCTTAATACAGGAAGGATAGGCATCAAACTTTATATTTTACAGTTAATTACAGGTATCACAATAATTAATAACAATAACCAATGTAAAATACAACATGAAAAAATAGCATCTTTCAAATAAATCTGTTTCTTATCTCATACAGGAGAACTAGTGTCACCAAAAAAGTTTTAAAACAAATGATTTTAAATGCTGGATTTTTTTCCCAGTTATTTCTGATTCCTCTCTGTGCATGCAAATGCATAAAATGTAAAACCCAGCAAACAGAGAAAGTGGAGCATTTTAAAAAGCTGATTTAATTCTGCACAAAATCTTTTGTCATTAAAAGTACAATTTATTACCACTGGAAAGCATAAGAAGTAGAAAGTTCTCTAGAAAAAGAAGGACTGCTTCTACAAGCACACCAGAGACCTCTACAGAAGATGCATGAACCATTATCCACATTTTACATGTGGTGAAAATGAGGCAAGGACAAACATTACTAAAATGAGGCTACAGCAGGTAAAAGTCAGACCTGTTTATTATGACTTCTTAACATTTTAGACTCTACTCAAATACAGGATGGGAAACTTTTTTTCTTTCCAACTTCCAATCAGAAAAAGCAGCTGTACAATATCCACGGGGATCTTGCAAGCTCTGGAGCTGCCTCCCCTTCTCACGCTCCTTTTGCAGGTCAGTTCTCAGTTGAAAAATTTGTTAATGCGATGTGGCAATCTAAATTAAACTCTACTGCAAATCTTCAGACAACGCTGGAGAGTTATTCACAGCATCTCTGGTCAACACCAGACAGGGTAGGGGAAAAAAACCAGACAGTGTGTTCTCTCAGGTTTTATCATAGGCCACGGCAGTATGAGAATAAAACATAATTTGCATCTTTCAGTTATTGTTTCAAGCTGCCTGGAGACTCTGGCACATGTCATCACACCAATTTAACTGAGCTTTAGCTATTACAAACGTTACAAATTAATGTCTAAACCCTAGATCATAGCATATGTTACGGCCATTCAAAGAGCAGGTTATATTCTAGTGTTAAAAATCTGCTTTCCTGCTCCTCAGCCGCTACAGCAATTTTCTGTCATATCTATCTTTTCAAAGAGATCAAATGTATATATTTCACATATTTAAAAATAAAAAAGCCAAAATGAAAACCAGTCAAACATTGCAGAACATGGATTCAGTCGGGTGTGTAATTCTGTTGTTAGGGAGCACTTGGACTGTTGTCTGCCCTGAGACCTGAAGGCAGGTGCCCAGGGCAGGAGGAACTGCTGTTCTCAAGCCCCTTCCAAGATGCAAATCAGCAGCATCTCCTCTCTTTCCTAATTTTCCTATGAACAAAGTCATGGTCAGTGTCATGCACTCAAAATCAACTGCTGGATGTTATTTACTTCCACAGAGCAGTTGGAGGGGTATCATTCCCAGCTGGAGCATGGGCCAGAGCTGCCAGAAGGCCAGTGGAAGGGGCAGGAGTGCAGCAGCAGGCTCTGCAGCCTTTTTCTCCTTCCTGAGTGTCAATGCCTGTGGTCAAGGTCAGCTCTGATATAGTGCAGCTGTACAACCTTGGATCAGGCTCCTGGGAAGAGAGTTAACAGGTGAGAGCTCTATGAGGAAGAGCTGTGAGAAATCACATCCAGGGCCTCCACTCACTGACAGAAGAACTGCATTTAAACTCACGACCTTGGTCCCTGCCTGAGCTATGCTGTCAGTATGTTTGCACCCAGCCTTGTACCTTGCTGACTTGATCTCCTGGCTTTAGGTTGGACCTAACCTGTCACTATGGATTTATCTGGTGATGGCTGCACAATTGGTCATACCTCTTTCCTTCAGAGAGTGTAGGACTGTGACAAGGACTGTGTCCCTTGCCAGAGAGGACCCTCAGCTCCTAACTCTCCTCTTGTGGACCAGCTTGGCCTCGCTGCTCCCTGACAGCCAGCACTCCAACAGCAAGCTCAGGACTTGAGATTTTCACACAGTAGCAGGCAGGCTAAGGTATTTCTTAAAATCTGAGACCTCATTAACTTATTGCTCAGACACATCCCTATGTGCAACCACTTGAATTAGAAGAGCAAAAAAAAGAATTACAGATGATGAAAGGGAATACAGCAGCATCAAAACAAATACATAAACATAAGGACCAGCTACCTGGTCCCTAAAAAGCCTAAGCCTGACCCTTGAGAGCCAGTGGCAAGCACTAACTCTTGTCTCAAAGAGCATTCTTCTGAAAACTAAAAAAGAAAATGATCAGACTTAAAATTGTTAATTTTAGGGTTTTTCTCCCCATTTATGTCCATCATTGTGATTGATGACAGACTACAAACCAAAAGGGTTAAATCAGGTGCTGGATAAACTGCTGTTGCTTTGTTTATCTTTTGAGTGTATGGGTGTCTACAACTGGATGAGCACATTAGAAATCACAGACTATGTGGACAGGGCCACCAGCACATCTCTGGTGAACTACGTATAGTAGTAACACTAGACGTTTCAAAGATCATTTTTACTAGGGAAGTCTCCTGAGTAGGAATAAAACTTAGTTGGTTTGGGGTTTTTTTGAACATAAAAATTGTTTCTGAACACATAACTTAGGATGAGCTTGTTTCTCGCTAATCACTTCATTTCATCAACCAAAAGTTGGAACTGGGACAACAGTACTTAGAGAGCTTAAACAACAGATATCATCCCATTTCTGAGAGGATGTTAAGGGATATTCAAGAAGGGATATGACTTTCTCTTTAGAAAGACTGAAAAGTAAATTTAATTTTCTCTCTGTAACCTTTATAAATCACAGTTTCCCACTTGTCTGTAGTGACAGATTCCTGTATTTCCCAGAAGAAAATTCCAATTTTCCTTGAGGAAGGGGAAGCAAAAGAGAAGGGCAATCAAAATGTTTTGATTGTCTCAGTTCTTTCAAGGACCACTTTCTAAGGAAGCAACTTGATGAATTCATCCATTTGACGGCCCTTTCCCAGGGGTCTGGGATGTATCTGCAGGGTGGGATTGAGTTCCCTAGGCCACTAGAAAGAAAACATAAACACTAATTAACACATTATTCTTTGGCATGTCTTTGACAACTTGATTCAGCAATCCATCAAAAAACTACTCTTTCTAATGGAGGAATATTAACATGAATTTGATCTAGATGCTCTCCAGCCCCCTCCAGACATTCTTCTGGCCATTGAGTTATTTCTTTGCTCGCTGACAGACTTCACACCGAGCTGTTTCACTGAATGCATACATGTATACATTTGTGTATGTTTGGACAGCCTTAGGGTATGTTTTTTTATCTGATCAAGGATATAGAAAACCAGAGAGCAAGCAATACCCTGACTGCTGGGGGTGCACAGAATGAGCTGCCTAGTTTCATAAAACTTAAAAGCTCCTCCCTTTCATGAAAACCACTGGAGGGACGGGGAAGTCTTTTTAAGAGACACATTATTAACTCACTAACATTTATAATGAAGCCTAGAACCCTCAATGCTTCCCATAACATTAGAGGAAAGGCATCCAAAGATGAAAGGACGTGTTCAACAAAGCACAAATATACGTTGTCATTATTTGATGATCAGCTTCAGGTTAAACCTGTCTGCCTTGAAACTGGAGATTAATAGTGATAGCTTCTTTTAATGACTGTAGAAATGTCACAGTGCCTGCCAATAACAACTTGAACAATGAACAGGTTGCTATAGAATGTATTGTTTATGCACCACTGACTGCAATCTCTATACAGAACATTTAATAAACCCTTTTTTCCCCTCTCAGGAAGCTTATGTGGTTAGGGATTTAGAACTGCATTATTCCTTATGACCCGACTTATTTATCATGTCAATCATAGTAATGATGTGTCAAAATTATCACAATTCTGAAGTTTTCCCTTTATCATCATTTTGAGAGTGTTCTTTTTCAGCATTATAAGTACCTATGACAGAAGAGACACCAGAGGCATAGATTTCATGCATGGCTCTAACAAAATCACAGGGTTAAATAGCTACTTCTAGTGCCAAAGCACCATGGAATAACTTCTTCCATTTTTCTAATTCAGTTCTTCTAACAGCAGCTAGACACACAGCTGCAACTGTAATTAAGGAGGAAAGATGGGGAATAAAACTGCACAGAGTCAATTGTCAAAGGTCAGATTAAGACACTGGAATTTGCAGGTCCTGACCCACCTAACAGCATGCAGTTGGCCTTCTGATACCACCAGTCACATTTAAAATTATAACTTTAGCAATTACTAGGACTGAAGAATTAGACAAGCAGGTTACTTACTGGTGAGATTGTCCTTCCCTGTCTAAATAAAAAGCTTTGTCAGGGACTCCAGTTAGGGAAGGGAAAACAACGCAGGTGTTGGGATTTAGCCCTTGCTGAAACAGGAGCTTCAGACAAGTGTGCATGCAAGGTCACAGCCAGGCTGGTGAAGGGGACTGCCTCAGCAGCTCAGGTGCAGCATTCCTCAGAGCAGGTTTCTGAACAAAATACTGGACTGCATCAGCACCAGGTTATTGACTCAGAGAAATTAAAGGATGAGAAATAGTTAACAACAGGAGTTCTGTCAGACGTACAACATATATTCTTTAGGTTCAATTTTCTAGAGCCTGAGGTCTGAAAGAGATGGAAGCCTCTTTGAAAGGATCTGGACAGCATTCTAAATTTCTTGTGCCATAAGTTTCTCTCAGTCACAGAAGATTAATTCACCATTTATTCTGTAGGCTAGCAAGAGCTCAGGAAGTAGGTAGCCTGTGCTGTCCCCGAAGGAGAGAGACCGCAAAGCCCTTTTTCCCTCTGGGGCTTGTAACTGAGGCTGAAACCATTTTTAAATGTAGTTACAGTCAAAGAGAGTTTTAACAAGTTTGAACGCACACCTAACATTGTTACATCTTGAAATATGGATTGCCTAACCCGTAGCCTGTGTTGCAGCATAATTTTTGCTACAATAGCTGTCTGAAATGATACTGAAACCAAGCTAACTCTAGACAGGTTGAAAAGTACTTGTCAAGTACAGTTCTGGCAGCATCACCATGAAGCTTATTTGAAGTGTCCAACCTATGGATTGGCCTCATTCAGAAAACAAGTTACAATGTAAAGGCATTCTCATGCTGGAGATCCGCTGGACTTTTAAGTCTCTTAACCAATCCATCATCATCTCAGGGGAATTCTTCTCCTTAGGACACTTTGAATATCTGGGATTATAGACCTCCAAAGATAACCAATGCGAACCTGACCACCAACTTGTCACCTCCATCTGGCCACCCATGAACTAACAAAATGTTTAATGTAATCAGTTGGATTTTTCAGGCTAAATGTCACAAGCACCTGATTCACTGGAGGAGTTCCCAAGGGGAAAAGCTGGTGAAGAACCACAAGATTACCTGTTACAGAAAGGGTCACCTTTGGAATGTGACAGCATAATTGTTCAAGCCAAAATATGAGACCACGGGTTTAATTTTAAGGTATAAATCCAACTTACAAGAAATAAATATGAAGTCAAAATGGAGTTCAAAGGGAATAGACCTGCCTACAGCAGTTCATTCTTTTCCTGTGGCAAAAGAATTTTGAGAATCACTGTTACAATTATGTTAATTATTCATATAAAACCCATATAAATTTATAAAACTACCTTTCAGAGTTCATATTATGCCATAATTTTGTGGCTAAGAAAATATCAGCTGGCTGAACAATGCAGAAATGCATTTTAAGCTGCTCAGTGGCATCACACAAACTCCCTCTCCTTCTCTTTAGGAGATGTTCACTAATTTGACAACAAGCTTTAATACTGGTAAGATAGTAACTGTAACCGTGATAACATTAAGATCAATTTTCATTGCTGGTGCCATAATTATCTTTCATACATCCCCTGAGACAGCCCTTCCAAAGGGGAAGTGTTTGCAACACAAGTCTTATTATCATATATTTGCGCTTTCTTGGTCAAAGAGCAGCTGGAGACTTGAATTCTAACAGACCTCAATCTTCTTTTATAATTGATTTTTGTAAATGAAAACTGTTGTCTCACTGTTTCAATACCTTGACTGAGAACTGATAAAGCTGAAAAATATATCTAAATCTACTTAAATAAAAGGTAAAAGTCAGTCAAAGTCTCTGCAAGAATAGAATCTGTAGCTTAAATTTCATCTAATTATTTTCCTGCCATTGAAGGGTCCTGTAAGGTACTGTGGTGTCTCTTGTTCTGTTTCTAAGACACATTCTCAATTAATAGCTCAAAGACTGAAGTACTTTGGTGTTGTTCTCAACATAGAGCATCTCACTGAAATATGACTGTTACATACAGAAGGTCAGATCAGATTACTGCATACTTCCATAAAGCTTCAGATTAAGAAATCCATCATCAAAAGAAATGCTTCAATATCTGTGGAACCAGCTCTACAAAATCCTCACCATTTAGCACTGCAGCCACCTAGAACTACACTGAGTACAACAAAAGCAAGTGGCAGTGAAGATGTCACACCTACCTCACCAATTCACAGCCCAAGGCATACTCTGGAACAGTGTGGGGAGTCCTCCTGAATTCCTGGGCTGTGTCTAAGGTCCACCACACCAAAGGAGAGTCCATTATCTTGGCTGAGCCCCTGCACTGCTAGTAATGGCAAACAAGTTGTGTCATGTTTCTTAGGAATTTCCAAGTAAAATGTCTTCTCCATTATGAGCTCAGTGGACAACAGAAGTGTGAAAGTATTTCAAGAGATGAAAATATACATAAAATTCACAAAACCAAGACAGCTTGATGTCTTCCTTAACATATTGAGGCTGAATTGAGTTTCATGGTGGTTTAAACAATATAAACCCATTTAAAAAAAAAAAAAAAGAAAAAGATAACATCATCTTGAGTGACTTAAATCTACAAAAGTGGAGAAATTAGCCAATCGGATTGCACGGATCATTTCTCAACGTTCCATTTAGCTTTTAATTACCCAACAGACTGTAATAGCTGCTTTGGAGCTATTATACTCCATTGTGTCAATTTGGCTGCTACAAATGCACAGCACAAAGTCCTCGAGCTAAAAATCATTTTGAAATTATTGTTGAAAAAGATTGTTGGGCATGTGCAATAGCTAGCTTTTGAACTTCTATGTTTTACAATTTCTCTTATTTATAAATAGCTAGAGCAACTAGATCCTGTTATGGAACTATTAAAAATCTTTCATTTTGAGATCCAAAGCATTTCTTGTGTTATAGAACTGTAAAAATTCAGTGAACTTGGCAAAGTTCTGTTTGCAGTCTGTCATAGCCTCATATTTTCTCTTTACTTCCTCATACAATCTATTCAAGTCAGATCTTTTGCATAATGTTCCATCTGATAAAACACCAGAAAATATTTTAGAAAGCAAATGTGAGAAAACTGAAAAAAATGGGTCTGCACCAGAAGCTATACAATACCTAGGAAACAGACGCATGGGTAGATAAATAAAATTCAAATCATTAAGTAGCACACCTAGCCTTTGCTGGGCACTAGATTAAAAAGGGAAAGAAAGGATTTGGGAATGTGAGAATGCAAAGCTAAAAGAAGCTTCATATAAATCGCAAGCCAAAAATAACAAAGAAACTGTATTGGTGGGATTTGCTGAGGATGAGCAATTAAATGTTTATGTATTTGAGAGGAAGCAAGCTGGATTTAGGTGAGACATTTTCTCACTTGTGCTCCCCAAATCATGGAAATTCCAGCTCAAAGCACAGAGAAGACTCAAATTGGAATGGAGTCTTGTCAAGGACATGGACCAGGACTTCACAGAGTAACAGTTCACCAAACAAAATGAAACAGATTGTCACAGTCTCAAAGATCTTACTGTGCAAGTATAAGACCAAAATCCCCCTCCCAAAGATGACAAGAAAGCATAAGGAAATTATTCAACTCTATTTGACAGCATATTAACTTGTTGGATTGTGCTCAAAGTTTCTTGTGGGCATCCCATCACAGAAACACTTGCAGAAGGCGTTTTGTAGTACTAATGAGGCAGATTCACAGGATTAGGTTTTTTTCTGGAGTATATATCAGGAGCAGCATAGGAATTAGCACAACTGGGACTCTGCAAATAGAGCAAGAAAGGAAGGGGCTAACTAACAGCTGACTGGAGCCAGGAGCTGATCTCTCCTTGCTGCTCCCAGGATGAGAAAGGTTATAAACCACTTCAAAAGTGGGGAAGGGGAAGACAAACCATGGGAGACCAAACATGAGTATGAATGTCAAAGCAAAAGCCAAGAGCAGCTTTCTGAAGTCTTTATAAGGAAAAAAAAAAAAAAGGAAAAAAAGAAGAGACATTGCAGTAACTTAAATGAGTTGTTAAGACCTTTGACAAGTTTTAGATTTATTTAAAAGGCTGTATTATCACAGGAGTACTAAAAATAAGGGGAATTTGTAAATAATAGATATTACAAATATGAGACCTAGAAAGATGACAGAGTGAATAATTTCTAGGCAATGACATCCTTTGGGACAAGCAGCATGTTTATATTCTCTGGATAATCAGAAAAGAATAAGAGGAAGAGGTGTGGCAGGATCTGCAAGAACTGCTATGGCAAGATAAATCTGAGTTTTCAAAAGTGGTTGACAAATAGTTGATAAATATCAAAGAGATTAAGAGTGGAAAAGATACCATAAGAAGAAAGCTGAAACAGGGATAAGGTGGAAGCTGTCTGAAACAGTGATCAGATTGATAAGAAATCAAGCAAGGATGGTGTCAAATAGTCAGAAGTGGTCAAGATTTAAGGGAAGATATGTACTAGAGCATCAAAAAAGATTACCACTCCTTTTGTTACTTGAACTGCTGTAAAAGACCAATAGTAAAAAGCAAAAAGATAAGGTAAAATGAGCCTCTGTACTATCAGCTTTTACATAAAACTAATACAATTAAATATCTTAGATAAACTATTTACTTAACATGATATTAAATTTACAAAATTCCCCTTTATTATTTCAGTATTTGGGTATTCAGAAAACCAAAAGGAGCATAAAAAAGGTTAAGGGTACAGAAAAGGAAGTCCTCCTCAAGAGCTGAAAAACAGGCTCACAATTTTGAAATGGGTGCAAAAACAACTATCAAACAAAGCATCAAAAGGTGAAACATGACAGGGGAGACACAGAGAAACTTGCTGAAATACTTCTATCATACAAGATAGAAATTAACGCTATGAAAAAATTAAGGCATCAAAAATTTTCATTCCTGTAGCCTTGTATTCTAATGATGCTGACTGGCTTTATAATATGTCAATATATCACTAGCAAAGTCAATTCACCAGAAAACAGACAATATCTTTGTAGGTAGAGAACAATTTGGGTGTCTAACTCTGCTTGAAAAACAATTTTTTTATAAGAGATGGCTATGAAAAACTATTGTTGGGGAGTGAAGTAACAGCACAGTATGATAACCTATTTTTGTTTCATCTTTAAAAATGTCAGAAAAACTAATCCTGCAATTCTGCACATTGCTGAACACAGACATAAAATACTGCACAAACCACAGAAACCTGCTGACACAGCACAGTGCCAAGAGCCAGGCACATAGTGTGTGTATGGCACCTCCTAGAACACAAAAAGAAGCAGTTCTTCCACAGCTACTTTTTGGAAATATTAACACCACTTTTGGACAGTTATTCAGCTGTCCAAAATACTATTTTTTACCAGTGTCCTCTCTTACTTTGCTTTCAAAGAAATTGTACCTCCCAGCTCACACAGGTACAATACACAATTTGGATGTACATCTGAAAGGTATCCATAACTTTAAGTAGTAAATATGAGGGAATAAAAAGATTACATCTCAGAATATAAGAATCATCACCAATTTGATTATGAAGCGAGAAAAGGTGGGTGTCTCAATAAAATGGACAAATACACAGAATGAGGTAGTCCAACACTCATTATGGTGGAGAAAGATGTGTTGAGTAATAAATACAACAGCCAATGTTTTCTTAAGCCTCTATACTCTTTAGGTGAAGCTAATTTAAAAAGGTCACTGTCAATGCAGAAAAACGTGTCCCTGTTCAAAATTGTCTCTTTAATGTTTAGCTATCATCATTTAAGATACAGGTTGTGCAGACTGTTTCTGCAATTAAACCACATTTTTCCTTTCATAGAAACATAAAATAATATGTTTCCTCTCACTGTTGTTACAGCCCAATGTCTGTCACCCGATGCTCCCAGAGTTGCCAGTATACCGACGTGTATATGAGATTTTCTCCCTGAGGCGCTCAGAAGAGAGTATCTAACACATTTCTATTCTCAGTACCAGCCACAACTTTGAATTGATGTACCCTGGGAGGAAAGAGAATCTGCTTCTCAGTCTCACAACCAACTCAAGTCACCGTTTCAATCTGTTAACTTTGGGGATTTGGCTAGCAGTCATAAGTGACTAATATTTCTTTCCTAGTTTAACACTTCTACAAATATCCTAAACAGTATCTTACCTTGTTTTGACTTTAACCACAAAATAACCAAAGTTGTTGTGTTTGCCGACTAGCTTGATATGTAATTTATAATATCAATCACAAATATAAAGGAAGCCTAGTTCAGCTCTTTAAAATATTGTGAAGCTATTTCAGAAGATTTGGATGACAACATAAAAGAACATCTTTCAGAAACTAAACTCTTGATTGAAATAAAACCTTTCAGCACTAATGACAAAGGTGTAATAAAACTTACTTGTATCCATCTGACTGACCTGTAGAAAATCCAACAGAACTACAGCACAAGTACATTAAGAGATTCAGATTTTTTTTCAGATGGAGTTCTGAATCCATACCCTGGATAATATTTGGGATTCGGGAAGTACAATCCAAGATTGACTAAATAATGTCACTCCACGATAGAATTTTAATTGCATTTTCAACAAGATTACTTGCTCTAACATTAATGTTAATCAGTACACATTATGCAGCTAGTTAAAAGTCCACATGAAAGTTCAGTGAGATGCAGAATCCATTTTCATTTCACCCCTTAAACCATTGTGCAATTTGTTACGAATCAAATCACTAAAAATATAATTACTATAATTATTATCAAAAGTACCTGTACAGAACAGAAAGCAAAATGTTTCCTACATATAATCTAGCAGCATAATTAGGGCAATTCTGGATGACAAGTGATACACAAACCACACAATAAACAATGCACATAATTTTTAGATTAGTTCTGCTGACAGCCTTTAACTTCAGTGCTGCTGAAAGACTTTGATCTAACATCAATATAACTGACTGCAACCCTCTTGCTTAATTACTGTCTATAGAAGAATCTAATTAGACCAAGAAATATTAAAACGGTTCTAATGGTTAACAAAGATTCATAAAAACAATCACCACTAGTCCAAGGACACAATCAATAGCCTTTAGTTTGAAAAATATTGTGGTTACAATTATAACTAAACTGGTGTTCAATCCATCCTCTCTCCTTTTTCATAAAAATCAGTATCTTGAAGAATGTTCCTATGGCACTACATGCACTGTAATTTTTCACTCTTTCTCTAAATCTCAGAAAATGTGCTGTAGATGGCCCCAGGAGCAAACACAGCAAAGATGAAGTAAAACTCGAAAAGAAGCTGTCCGATTTAATCTATGAATGTTCACAGCAAGGGCTTCGTGTAGAAATTTGTAATCAGGATTTCCACAAATGATGATGCCCAGGTTTCACTGGAACTGGAGTTCTTGTCATCCGCAGAGCTTGTCACAGCAACCTGCAAGCATTTGCTGCTTCCCTGATTTGAGAATCCCCGAGCATTATGTCTCTCCCCAGTGCTCAAACACACATTCTATATCTTTCTGTTTAGAAACCACCCTGGCTTAATAGCCACACATTTGTTATGCTCTGCAGGGAGAAGTGCAATATACACTCAAACAAGCTGCTGCAGTTCCAAAACGCTAACCAAAAACCCTACCAAATTAAATCTGTCCAGGACACAAGTTAACGTGTCAATTAAGAGCAAACTCTTTGCATTGGTGATGGGTAGGAGAGGGACCAGGGGAATGCCTGGGAAGGAACACCAGTTGTCAGAATTTCTTAGAAAGATGATTTCTCTCTAGGTAAACAAATAGCATGGAGCCTATGGGTCTTGTTTCCTAAGCATATTCATGGTATAAAGACACCTCAGAAGCAGGAAAACAAAACCCATCCTCCAGCTACCCCTTATCCCTGCTTTTTTTATTCCATTTGTATATATTTGCTTCAATGTAATAAGGTCTACAAGGAACACCATAGAAGTTTCAGGTAGTCCAGGACACTTCAGTATATCTGCTGAATGGCAGTGACTCATAGGAACCACATCCCAACGTTGATTCTCACCCACAGTACTAGAGAAGAAATACCCACACAGCTTCAAAGCTTACCTTTCCTTGCCATTGCCAGACATCTAACAACAGCTAGCTCAAAAACACTGTCAGATGAAAAAGTAACTCAAACAAGGATAATCAAGTTAAACTGGTACAAGAGAAAGAGGGGAATCAGTTCCTTGCTGTCCTCCTTACATCAAACACACACTTCAGGTAGTGTTCAGTGATGTTTTCTCACCTTCTATTCTGAACTTTTATTTGCCTTTTACAAGCTGCACACAAACAACACATTCAGAAGCATCATCTCTTAAAGCACCTCTTACAGACACATGAAAAAGCACACTCACCACAGGGGGGTATTTGCACATCCTTATCTAAAGCATCATCTCACTAGCTAAGGTAACTCTTCTGACCTTTATGTTTATGAGAGGCTTGAAAAGTTTGAACAGATGATAACTAGATTAGTAATTGTCATGATCCTAAACATGAGGGATTCTCAACAATGATGAGGAACCAACACAACCAACCTCATGGTGTGTACTGTACTAGACTACTTGGCCCCATCAGTGCTAACAGTGAAGCAAAGAAGAATTGCAAGCAGCATGTCTCCATTCTTTCCCTAGCAAAGAGCTACAGCAGAGAATCATCATTTTGGGTGGATCAGTGGATGCTACAGAAGAATCAAGGGAGAAAAGGAATCCTGCTCAAATATGGCTGAGATTTGGACAGAAACCTCCATAGGACAATCTCAGCTTCCACAGTCAGATCACACCAGCTGGGGCCAGCACAGAAAAGACAGAGCAACCTTGTGCCCAAAAGGTTTGATGTTATCAATCCTATCATGTGATGCATTTTAACCTCGTTATCATGGTGTATTAAATTTATCTGCATAATTTGGAGCTTGAACAGTAATTATTACCTTCTCAACATTTCTTCAAAACAAATTAAAAATTGCTTGCAAATCAAAATGCAAATACTTCAATAACACATAGAAATAGTTCTCCCCCAATAATTTATTCATATTTTACAATTTCAACTTAGGGTGATGTGTGTAGAGAGAATGGGAGGGTGGAGAACAGAGATGGGTTTTATATCAACAATTCCCATTAACATTGATGGGAATTACACCCATAAAAACTCTGGTCACTGATGCTTTCCTTTACTCATTAGGTAATTTCCAGCATTTTATTCTTCTGTTTTATGTTCTCTGCCCTATAATTTTCAATGTAGTGTTTAGATTCTGCCAAAAAGCTTCATTGTGTGCTCTTGCAAGTAAATAGCACTGTGATGAACTTACAAATATCTGTTTTTCCCATAATATGTTGGTACCAGTTAATGCAGTCCAGCAACAGAAAAAACTGAGGAAAATACATTGCAAAAAATTAGCTGATTCAAATACTTCCTGGAAGCGTAGATACTCTACTACACATTCTCATTAGCAGCAAAATACTAAGGAAAGAGTATGATTCTATGTCACCAAAAATAGCTGTCCCCAGCTTGAAAACTAAGGGATAAAGATCTTTATGTAAGTGATTGCTCTCCGATACAAGGAAATAAAGCAAGATCTGTCTTTTTTTCCCTTCTCTCTCTGTAGCATCAAGATTATTCACGGGTCTTGTGAACAGCACACTGAGTAGGGTATTCGCAGTTCACTTGAACGTCCATAATAAAATGCTATGTCTACAATGAAACCTGTGAACACCATCCATTTTTCATTTATGTATTTATTTTTAAAGAATTTGACCCCCTGATTAAATGCTTCTATAAGAATACATAGTGCACTGTGTCATATGCCAGGGATTACTGGATCAGGGGAGAAAGGGACTCTTCCTTCCAAAATACCAGATGTTCTTCAAGATGGGAACATAAAAAATTCAAGGTACAACTAGTCTTCAAGTATATTACCCAGATCAAGTCACAGTCACTGCTGATAATCATCCTTCAACAGACCAATGCAGATCAATTTTGATCTGTTAAGTGTTTCTGCCTTAATTTATTATATCCTTGTCCCCTAAATATGACAGATACTGAGGTATTTTTATAAAGATTATTTGACACAGCTATTAAAAATTCTGTAATTATCCTTGTGTTGTATATAGGAGTCAATTTTGTTAAGTGAGAAGAACACGGAACTGGGAATTACAAAATACGATTTCTAACCTTGCTTCTGCCCCTAATCTTAACTAAGTGATTTTAGGCTAATCACTTTTATCTTTCTATGCATCAGTTTCCTCGTTTTGATACTGGAATTAATGACATACACCTTGGTAAAGACTTTTGAGGAATACTGATGAAAAGCATTAGATACGAATCAGGCCTTATTATTAATAATAGTAAATTGCTTTGGGATCCTTGGATGATAAGTGCTATTTAAATTCAAAGAAAATATTAGGACTTTAATTGCTTCATCTTTCAGATCTACCCCAGTTTTACTTACTCACACACTGACAGGTAAATTGAACTCAAATTACTTCATATCAGATACACAAAGTTATAAGCGTAAAAAAAGATATTAAATCCCTTACATTATTACTGTTGCAGCTTCCAAGGCTTTAGAACATCTACTTTGTACTGTTGAAGCTCTCCCATGGCAAGCATCCAACTTTTATGCTGCTATTGGGATATTCAGTATTAATGGAGTCTTCTCCACAAATGCTGAAATACCCAAATTCCATCAATAGTCAAACTTCAAGCCTTCCATTTATGCAATCTTTTATCAAAGTCATTACAATTGTGATGAAACCGATACTGTTTTGAAATGATACACTGAACAAAGCATCATTATCAAGTAGATTCACTGAGTGAGTGGAGAACAGAGCCATAGTCTATTAATATATTGCCATTGATTTATTCACTAATGCGCCCTGTATTTTCATCTGCAAAAGCCTTTATGAAATCCAGTATCTATTAGTGCAATTATCCAACATAAGTACTTTGCAGGGCACAGCTCATTATGTTTCTTTTTATATTATTTTTGCTTTTAGTGCTGAATGCTGCCAATAACATCTGGGCTACAGGATGGCAGACGTCAGCCTATGATGACGATAAGAAAACAAGCACATCATTGGCTTTGGCCTGTGCTGAACGGGACCTTCACCCGATATCTTCTTAACAAACTGCAGTGAAACTAATTGTGAACCAATACTATCTTCTCCTTAGCATCCAATGATAGAGAAAGAAGCAATGGGCACAAAGTGAAATACAGGAAATTCTTTTTGAGCATAAGAATTTTCAAATTTTTTTTTTTACTGAAAAAGTGATGAAACATTGGAAAAGGTTGTCCGGAGAGGTTGAGGACTCACCATCCCTGGAGACACTCAAAACCCAACTGGACACAGTTCTGAGGGACCTGATTTAGGAGGGTGTTGGACTCCAGAGGAGCCTTCCAGCCTCATCCTTCCTGCAAATCTATGATTATTAATTCCAATCAGATCAGCAGGCTGTTGGAATGTGTCCTATATTCACTATTGCAAATTAAGAGAGCAGCTGCACACACTTAGAAACCTGACTGGTTATTAGACTACACCCCCCCTGTAAAACCCTGCAGAGAAAACTTCATTTTTCCTGTTTACACATCCTCCACCTGAGTGAAGCAAAGCAAAAACACAGCTCTTTTTAGCCATCCTAATTCCGGCAAGACAGCAACGACAGACTTAATTACTAATCAGTTTGCATCAGAAATTATCAGACCAAATGTCGAGTGTTATATTGCTCACACAGTTTAATACTCAGTTTAATATGGCCACAACCAAAATTTTTTGTAGTTCAGAAATAGCTCTTCCTCAAAATTCTGTAGCCAGAGACTGTTACCTTACTACAGTGTTCCCTTCCAGGAACATTATTTCTTCATTATAACCCAGATTCTGAGTTGAAAACAAGGGGAAATCTCAGTGGTTGCCTGAGTCTCTATTAATTATTGAGGAATCCCTGCCTGCCCCAGTGCCATGTTCAGACAGCTCGTCTTCACGCTTCTCAGAAGCAATGTGAACTCAATGGGAAAACAGTAACATGTTTTTGTTTTGTTTAATAACAAAACAAATCAACTAAATTAGCAATGATGGCCTTGGCCCCTGGCACTCCTGAAGAATTTCTGGGGAATTAACAACCGAGCAGCATTTATGACCTAAAGCAACACTCAGCCAGAAGGTAGGTGTCTAAACAAGCAACTTAATTTTCAGTAGTGTTTGCTTCTCAATGGGGAAGAAAGTGAGAATAACTAAGCAGGAAATTTGGATAGAAGAAACTTCCCCACCTCCAATGAAAACATAATAATTAAGCCCCTTTCTGTCATTTATAAAAACTGTGACACCAGACTAAGCAGCTGTCATTTCTGCTCAGTGTAACTTAAGCATTTCAACAGGAATGATTTGGGAGTTCAGGACTATTTTATTTTCTTGTAGTTTAAGTTGCTGCTACAACAAAGCCAGCAAATCAAATAAAACTAGCACGCTCTTTGGGGCTTGAACTATATGCCCTATACAAGACCTTAAGTATTTCTAATATCCATTTTGTTTTCCAAAACAAATTTTAAAAAACTTAAGTAGAAAAAAGAATAATGGTTTCCAGTATCTAGTTTCCCATACAGAAGTATATGGACAATGAGAAGTGCGTTGTTTAAAAAACGAAAGGGCAATGTTTCAGCCAGAGTTGGGCACTATAAATATTTCAGCTACTTTTATAATTGGGTTCATTTAAAATACTATCCACTCACAAAACATTGCATTCAAAATGTATTGTGCAGAATAACTACCATTTATTTTGGTCATAGCAAAATATCAGTCAAAAAACCATTAGGGTTTGTTTTTTTTTCTCTTTGCTGTGGTGCTGTAAAACACCACCTTCTCCCCGAGACAGAAAAAATGATGTTGTGGAACATGTAATTCGTCTTGCCCCTAGGTAAAATGACTGCTATGAAACAACCCAAAAACTTCCACAACAGAGATAAAACAATGTATGCTCTTGCAAGAAAATCTAAGTTCCTCGAGAGCACCTTACGTAAACCCAATGCTTAAATCCCAAATAGTATCTTAAATAATGATTTTTCATCTTCTTAAGAGACAGTCAAGTTACACAATACTGTAAATCTAAGATTCCCAGAAAAAAAAAGATCTGTCACCTATAACTTGAAAGCTTGTACTTTAAAGACCTGATGAAGTATCTCAGCCATTGTTAAGCTGACAGGTCTGCCCAGGTACTGCAACAGCCAGGATGATGCTATGATCGCTACAGCTCTCAAGCAATAACACTAAATATAACAGAACTGTTTAATAAAAAGCCTTTTCCTTGGAATCCTTGGATTTTAGTGGATTATGTGAAAATCTTAACATGGATTTTATCCTGTTCTATTTCAGCATGTATTTGGTTTAAGTTGCATTTAGTATTTTTCTGTAAGAAGTTAGCAATGAGGGAGGAGGCTGGCATGCTGAGAACCTGTACGAAACAGAACATCTAGTGGCATTTTCTTTTTGGTTGGTTGATTTGTTCTAAAATTCCATTGATTTTAAATAGGAGGCTTTGTAGTTTGGATGCTGTGAACTGCAACATAACAAAAAAACAAAGTCAAAAGTTAGCAATTCCTAGCAGATGCTTCCAGAAGAAAGGGTTTGTTTTGCAGAAAACAAAAGCATTAATATCCTGTGCACATTTCTTAAATTTTAGGTGTTCTCAACCATGAATGTGAGAAGCAAGAACATACAATAATCTCATAGGAATAGCCAAAATGTTGGCTGAAAATTCCTTGACACCTTTCTCTTCAAACACCAATACAGCTGATATGTTTTCTCATGAGATGAGCCCACTATTAACATCCACTTTTGTACGAGTGGCAGCTCTGCCTTTTTAGCACTTTTAGACTTCAGTCTCAGTGACAGACATATCTCTCACCATTTCTAATCTTGAAAGCATTGCAGAATTAAGTTAAATGTGATGGTAAGCAGCATTATTTACAGAGCTGGCTTTTTAAAGTGTTCAGAACATCAGCTTTCAAAAAACAGCTAAAAAGTGTTTTCACCTTAGTTTGGAAACAGCACAAAGATATTTTTGAAGGGTTTTTTTGAGAACTAAAATTGTAGCAGGTTGAAGTTACACTAAAAATACATTCTGGGGTCCACTAGCCCCTCTCCAGTTTGTGCTTCTGACCTAATGACAATAGGCATATGCTTTCATCATTGCTTGTTACCATCCTTCTGCCCTCCTGTTCACCTGCTGATCCCCAGAAACAGCCTCTCTGGAGCTGGTTGATTGGTGACACTCTCTCCCCCAGCATTTTCTAAAATAGCCTTTGTCTGCCATGGCCACCCTGCTGCCCTAACCAGCTGTTAGAAAATGATCAGAATGGGACAATTATTACTCTGACCAAGAAATATTCCTCCACCAGGATCAAGAAATCACACACATATTGCCAGCCCCAAAGTACGTAAGGAAAATTACGTTCATTAAAAATCTTTTCATAATAACACCCTTACTATCAAAAGGCTCAGGGATGATTGACCTTGGTGTCCAGGATTAAGCCAGAGTTATTTTTCTTGATTACCAGCAGCAGAATAGTGGAGAAATTATAAAGCCATTGAGAGGATTAATATAGCCCTGATCTCCCTCTCTCCTGGCTCTTTATCTCAAGCGATTAAAGTTCTTGAGGAAGAAAAAAAAAAGTCATGTAGCATACGCCTGCTGCCATGGAGAGATACAGTATCAGCTCCATGCATCAGCTCCCCATGACAGCCAGGGCAAAGGTTAATTATGCATTCTGTATATAGTTTTAATCACTTTAATAAGATCACCACTCTGCTCCATCTCAGGCTATAACTTCCTAAAAGCAAGAGAAACACTTGAAGCATGTCAATGTTTTTAAAAAAGGGGAGGGGGAGGGAGAGGAGGAAACATGCTACATTAACCACAAACAAAAAAGGCTGTGCAAAACCTATCAACTGAACAAGACGACTGAGCCCAATCGTTTGTTTGAACAGAGGCAGAATGGCACAGAGCGGTCAAACAGAAGATGTAAGGTCCTTTTCCAATTTAGAGATGTACCCAGATAGCTTTCCGAGACTCCAGAACAAAGCATGTTCTCAACAAGCAGTGATCATGCTTCTCTCCACCTTTGTCTCTGCTTTCAGAGCCTTGCACTAGCAAAGGCAAAGGAAAACAAGTGGAATAATTGCGCTGTAACAGGGAAAGCCATGTTAAAAGAGTCGGAACTAACTGGTTGGAAAGCACAGGAGTCATAGCTCTCTATTCTGACGTGGGAACAAAGGACTGCTCCTTTGAAAACTTCTGCTGTGATTATTATAAGCTCTATTCAGTGTTTTGTGCTTACATCTTAAACAAATCTCTCATTTATGAGCATTTGATTTGAGAAGAAAGAGTTGAATAGGGCTCTGTTTTTTTTAATTAAGGAATATTGGCCCCCAGGACGAAGGGAGGAAGTGCCATCCTTGGAATGAAGTGGGAGAGAGAAGCCTTCCTTTGTTCTGTTTGGAGCATACAGAGACATTGTTCTATTCTATTTAAATATTTCCAAAATGGGTGGCATGAGGAGACCATTCAGGCTTCTCACCAGCAGCCAATATTTATTACATCATTAAAAAATGTCAAACATGGAGAGATTCTAACTTTTAATAATGTGATCTCTAAGCCAAACCTATCCTGATTAGAAGGCTCTTCCACATCACCAGACAACATTGTAATACAAGGCCACATTCTGCCTGCCAGAGATAGTTTTCAGGGTCCTTTATTTCTATATCAGAAAGCAGAACACCAAGAATACAGTTTGGCCCCAAATAATCCCCTTTTACAAAAACATCCAAGAATATTTGACAATTTTTGTGGACTCAAAGCTTCTGCAGTGTTTTATTGAGCAAGGAGAACCTTTAAAATTAATTTATTTCCCTTTTCTTCATAGCAGCCCATTAATTCTTCTCTATATAATGCTTTGGATGTACCTGGCTACCAACAGGGGACTTTAAAAGTCTGTAAAGTTAATTTATTAATTTTATTTTTAAATCCAGCCATCTGGAGCTATGAACACTTTTAGTGAATTACATAATAAGACCTATACCTAACAAAACCCTCCCATGCCTGCCCAGAGGAGAACTCCATCATCCAGTAAACCAACTAACTCATCTTTAATCCTGAGGCTGTCATATTCTTCCAGCTACTTCCCAGGTGATTTTGCTGCATAAACCCCCACATTTAAATTCCTTTTATTTCTGCTTTTTCTTCAGAATAAAGACCTATACTTTTTACCTTGAAAAATAGCTGGTATGATCCAAACAAGCAAACAACAACAAAAAATAAATCACATTTTGAGGATGAGGAAGGAGACACATCAGTTAACTTTTCCTATGCCTATTTCTAAAGACAGTTCCAGATCTCTGACCTCAAACCTTCATAGAAACACCTTGCTCTGGAAGTGGTCTCTTTGGAACTACATTTTCCTGTGCACAGGTGGAGAGCAAGTTTTTTCTAACAGTTACTGAGCATCCAGGTCCCAAATGTGGCATAAGACAAACCATGTCTTCTCACTGTCTTACCCAGTTTGGAAATGGATGCCAAGAGGAGCAGATAGCCTTTTAGCAGCATCTATTTTTCTACAGAAGTAGTTGTCTCTTATGAGGAAGGAATTTCTGGTTAGTTTTGAATAGACTCCTTCTTCACCCATATATTTCCAAAGCCAAAAACCTCAGCCAACAGAAAGATTTCAAAATTATTTTTCTGACATTAGTTGATAAAACAAAACATTTGACTTTCCAAAGAAAGCTGTATGATGAGAGCATTAGTCATATCCAATGTATGGTGGAATTTATCTGCAGAATGCAAGGCAGGTGACAGAAAGGTAAGAGGATAATTTTAGGGTTTTGTCAAAACTGGAGTTAATAAGGGCAGGGTCAATTCCAAATGTCACTTCTCTTTTATGCAACAAGCACTATTGCAGTTCCAAGATAAAAACACTCCCAGCTCAAAGATTTTGCAAGTTGATATTATCACTATCAGAAAAATCACTTTAGATCTTAGCAAGTAATGAAACACCTTTCAAAAGCAACCTAAGAAGAGGGGAGGTAATAGCAGGGAGAACAACTTTGCTTCTCAGGAAAGATGCTGTTTTCAATAAATAAAACAAATGGCAAAACAAACCAAACCCTATTGCACAGAGAATGACCTTTAAGTGAGTCTAACCTTAGTTCAGTGTAAAGGAAATTAAAGTCTGTGGTACTGATGCAGACAGAGTGAAGAGCGTCTTGTGCTGGCAGCAAGAATTCCCATTGCTGCTTTTCTGCTGACCTTTTGCATCTAGTAGGAGAAGAAAGGAAAGAGAAGGGAGACCATCTGGATTTCCTGTAGACAAGATGTCTGTTAATACACTTCATGACCCAGCTAGTAAATAAAGGAACCCTGTGATAGTCATGGTAGGCACAAAACCTGTACTGCTAATGCTATTTCACCAGGTGAGGTGATAACTGCATATACTCCCTGCTCTCAATAATCTGTTGTCTCTGGGGAAAATGAAGTTTAACATTCATTTGCCCTTTGCTTACTACAGGAGCACACTGGCTGCAGACTGTCCTTTTTCCCAAGCAGGCTCTCTAAGCTTTTTTCTCTAAAAAACATGTTCTTTCATCTCTTATACATGATATTTGCCCAAAACGTTGTCTGTCCATCAACAGAGAGGAAGCTGGCTCTGGCAGAACAGAGGACTCCTGCCTCCCATCAGTTCATTGCCTACTGCAATTTACTCTCTTCCTTGAAGTATGTGCTCTAGACATTTCGTAATCTCACACAAATGCCTTCTGCCTCTGTTCTTCAGTCTGTGTGCTACACTACCGTGGCCAATCTGCTCAAATAGATCCTTTCTATGAATAATTTCAGAACCCTATAAGAAACAATAGCTATGAGGAAGACAACAAATTTTTGCAGTGTTCTCAAGAAAATTGTGATCAGTAAGAATTCCAAAGAAACACACTTTGGATACGTCCCTAGAGAAACTAAATTTTATTAAAAAGAAGCTGCTGTATTTCCTATATTAAGAATTTGGGTGGAAGATTCCTAGAATAAGATGAACTACCTTCCGTGCAGAACAGTTCCAATGCAGCATATTTATCTGAATGCTGCAAACCCTAACAGGGATTTTGGATGACAATAAAATAATCATGTCACTACAGCTACAGAAATGCTGACTCTTCTCACAGTAAGCCCATGATACCTTTGTAATTGTTCAAGATACTACTCACACCCTGCTCAGGTGGTCTGAGAACAAAGCACATTTGTATTGTAGATGCCAAATTGGGCAACAGTCTGAAGCTTGCTCGGTCCTTCAAATACATCAAGAAATCTCTGTCCAGTTAGATCTCAGGGTGCACAGTAAGTGGGTACGTGACTTGTGAACAGCACTTCAAGCTTCAGTTGAGTTTAAAATAATTTAAAACTTGTACATCCTTGCAGATAAGAGTATACATTTGGTTTCAAACTCCTATTTTACTCTGATTTGTTGCTCTCTCCACTCTCCTAATCACAAGAGTTTTCTCTGCAGGACTTGTTTATGTAAGCCTAGAGATATGTCCATGGCCTAATCTTTGCATTTTCAGCACTCTACACAACATTCCACAAATGCAACAAATTCCAACTTTTAAACAAGTGCTCTGTTAGATTTTGTGAAGCTGTGCAAGGCAACCAGACACTGATGGTTATCTGTCCTGCTGCACTCTGTAAGCTTATATAGCTAGAGTACAGCAAGTTATCATTTCTCCTACCTGCAGAAATATCTGACTCCACAGAATATCACACTCTTTAGAAGAATGAAGTCATTTTCTCCCTCCCTGCCCTAGGCTGGCTTTGTCAATCAATGTCTCCAAACAATATTCCTTGCAAAAATTTACTTCTTCATCTATCCAGACAAGGTAACAAAGGCAAAAAAATGTAAGTACAGTTATTTCTTGTCTGAAGAAGAAAGTGGTGATCATGGAGGATCCCGCCAGAAGCAACAACCCAGCCACTCTACACATCATACAGTACTGAATTAGGAGTACTGACACTAAGGGTTCTTAGGGAACATTGTATGTTTCTCTCAAACACACCTATCATCATGGATTTTCTTAATTCAAAAATGAAATGCAGCAGAAGACACCAGTAACAATTACCTTTATGGTAATACCATAATCCATTTTATTGCTCTGAAAGTCAAATATATTTATTAAATCTGCATATATTACAATACTATTAAACTCTAATTTACATGATACTGTGTAAATGAGAGACTGGTTGGGCCTTTATATCAGTGCATTCTACAATTCATATTTCTGCAGTGACTGNCCAGTGCATTCTAGCAGATAGGATGCAATTCATATTTCTGCAGTGACTGTACATTTAAGTTATGTTATGAAATAAACTAAAGTTACAAAATATACTAAGCCATTAATTGAGTATTACTCGCATTATTAAATCAGTGTTCTGTAAAGTAAATGTGGAAGAGGCAGCCTTTCCTCTCGCTGTTTAAATAAAGTTCAGTTATCTTAAGGAGACAGTTTTAATCTCAGCCAACTGAAAATTTTGTTCAACACTATTAAATAAATCCAGTGCTGCCAAGAGACACATATGCTATATAGAAGTGATACCATTTATAGGAGTAAGTTATATGGCAAATTTTTCAAAACAGTGATTGGTGACAGGCTTGTTTACTGCTCATTAATAAATAGAGGTATCACTCCTGCTGGATACTTCTAAGGTTTCTTGTTTACTTTTCCTTCCAATTACTGTAATTGACCTATAACTCACTGGAGTTTTGTGCATTTATTCTGAACTTTGCACAGAATGCAGCAACAGTCCTTCAGCGTGGCAACTAAATATGTCAGGATTAACATTCTGCTAAATATTCAAACAGAAACTACACTAGCATTGTAGGCTGGGGATTTATGCAATTTATGGATTTTGATCATATCTGGGATAATAAAAAGGGTAGGTTAAGGTCTGTCACAAATCTGTATTTATCTCACTGCTAAGCTGAAAATAAAGTTCTGGTTTGAGAAAGAATTACATAATACATTTGATATATTTCTATAGGTTCTTCTTATTTTAAGTCTTAATAATAACTTCAGGTAATTCCAAGACATCACCACAGCATGATGAGACCATTGGTTAGTCACACAGAGATGCTTCTCCCTCCCTGCCTCCTAGAAAGCTTTCATTGTATGGGGACTTAAACATCAATCGGTGGCTTCTAGAAATTGCCAGATTTTCTGTGATCACTAGATATAAACAGCAGATATAGCCTTGGACAAGTAACTTTAGATGAGACAGCCTTGAAAACCCAAACTTGTTTTAAGAACCGGGAGGAAAAAGTACTCTCAGTAGTAGATCTTGCGTAGTACACTGGAGCTGCCAGGGAACAGCCTCCAAAGCTCGATATACAGTGCTTGTATGACAGTTGCTGACTACAAACCTCTTCCAAAACAGTCCTAGCAAATCTCTACATTGCACTCTGCAAACCCTTGGCAATTTAGTAGTGCCTCAGATTGTTTTTCAAAGCAGATTTTTCTTTTTACATAGCAATGGAATAAACACATTCTCTTCTAATTCAGTAATCAGGCCAGATAATTACATCCCCTTAATTGTTTTCTTCTTCCAGCTTAGGTTCTTGTTGATGGGCAATGGTAAAATTAGTCCACAAGCCATGTGAAGTTTACCCTTTGCTGATTAAAACTTTAATTGATTCAGTGTGTTTTACAAATCAATCTCTGAATTACTTCAGGATCATGGTGGCATATTGTAAAAAGGAGTTCAGACACACACACGCTCCCCTTGTGAATGAGAATCACATTCCCATACATCCTGAACTGCATAAACAACTTGGTTATGCTGTTTCCAAAATTCGTTGTTTGGTAAAATTAGAATAAATGGAAAAATGAGAATTACTTGCAATAGTAATCTGCTAGGATTTAGAGGATTTTTTTTTCTTTCCTAAGCTTCCTCTGTAACTTCTGAATGGATTGCATACAATGCATTGTTGGAAGGAAAAAAAACCCCAAACAAAACAAAAGCCAAAAATAACTGTCCCCATCTTCTGCAAAGCTCATAAAACTGATCTACAACCTGATGGAAGCATTGCATCAAAGCCAAACGTGTCTGTGCTTCAGTGCACTCCTTCCCTTAATCAGGATCTGCACTTTTCAATGAGATTTTATATTACCTATCATGCAGTTTTGGCGAGCTCTGCACGTTTCCAGGGACTGCTACCCAGGATTCCTTTCTAAAACATGGATTTTAAAGTTCCCGTGGTGATCAATGATGAAGAGGAGAGATATCTCACGTTGTTCTTAAGGGCTCATCAACAGGAACAATTCTGGCTCTAAAGGCGAGCCCCCTCCTTCCACGTTGCTGAATTTGCAGAAGACAGAGTAAATGTAAGGCAACTTTGATGGAAGCCTCTCTCCCTTTTGAATTGATTGCTCAATTCAGCACACCTTTATCTCATTCTAACTGCAAGCCCACTACAGTTAAGGATGTGGAGACCACTTAAAACACACCACAGTACCCTTAAAGAAGAAAAAGGAGTACTTCTGTCATATTTCAAAAGCTGACAGATTTCATGGAATGTCCTACTCTACAACACACTCAGTGTCTATGATAACTGTATTTTCCACCTTCCATGTTTTTAATAGCTATGTCTCAAGAACAAAATAGGATGCTCAAATGAGCTAAATTGCAGAGCCATTTGATTATACACCAGTGTTTTTCCAGAGACCACGTCTTCTGGATTCAGAAAAGTCATCAGTCAGGTTTGCTGTTTGCATTCATTCACAAAACTTTCTATAAGCCACATGGCCTCTGCTGCACCATGAAGCTTAAATTTACTTCTGAAAATCCATGTTAAGAGATATAACTGACAAAGTTTATATCACAAATATTACTTAGGTAAATCATACTTACTTCTGATGAAAATTTAAAAAATATCACACGCTTAAGGATAAGCATTTATGACAAATATAGTACCTTCAGTTTTAACATACAAATGCATTTTGTCCCATTCCACTAGTGTACTCTGTCATGAAGCATGTGTAAATACTCTATTAAGATACTAAGGAGTCATCAATGTTGCTTGTGATGATATGAAATTAAAGATTATGATGAAGTCCTGCCTGATGACTTCATAAACCTCTACTTTAAACACACAGCCTCCTTTTCCAGAAAATAGTTTTATTGCTTAAAGAGTAGTGAAATATAGTTCTGAAAAATAGGTTGGCTTAAAGAAACAGTGTTTGCAAATGCTTGCAGAAAAATAGCTTGGTCATTATTCACAGTAAATTAATAACTTATATGTTTCAGATTTCACAACTTGGAAATATTTTGACAAAATTAAACACACCTCCTCTGGTATGTGCAGTGAAAGAATGAACCAAGAAAAACACTATATACCTGCATCTGCTAGCCATAAACTCCAGATAAACAGCATTATTTCATCCTTCTCCTTTGTGAGCACATATGCTCTAGCAACTCATACTGCCACACTAATTAGAGGTCTGTCACTTCTTCCATTACAGGCACCCTTTGAAAGCATTTGTAACAATCTTGTAAAAAAAGATTTATTTGTGAATTTTTAAAATTACTCTGCTTTCTCCATCCTTAAACCATGAAAAAAAAAGCCCTCATCAAGTAGCCAAGCTGATTATTTCTGCAGCTCTGGTAATGGCAAGGTATCAGAGCCTTTACAAGCTACAATAAAAATGTGTAAACCTCCCAGGCTCATTTTTTTCAAAATAAATTCAGCATTACATCCAAGATAGAAATTCAGCAGTCACTATCAAGTCCAAAGAGGTCTGCCAGATTCCATAATATTTCTCCCCATTAGCCTATGAAGTGCAAATTGTCCTCTTCATCAATGAACATATCAGATCTGTCAGCCACAATTTAATCTAAGGCTGTCTTCCTCTCCTCCTCTCATCACATTGAATGCAAGTCTGTGTTTGCTGATGACATGGCCAACAGTGCTTGTTTGCAAAGGATGCCAAGACCTCAAAGTTGCAACACACCCTCTATCAATCATATTAAAAACCGAATCAATATCCTTTCCAAAACAGAAAAGTGGCAACTGATAATCCAAATTTCATCAAGAAACTTGTATTTTAAACAGTCTGCTCCTTTTTCTGTGCTTAAATTCTGTACAAGACACTTCTCAAAGAGTTAAAAATCACGTCATCTCGAGGGTGCAAAACCATAACATCATATTCTAATTCAATGCTCCTTTCAATAGAAAAAAATCCTCTTTTTTTTCCTTTTAGATTCCTCAATAACTTCTTGGGTATTGTCTGTTTGCATTACCAGGTGGAACTTGTCTTTCCATGGTTACAGAGAAGGGCTGAGCATCTGTTTAGACCAGCCGTCCCTTAAAAACACGCCTGCTGCACTGAGTAGCAATGAACCAATAACAAATGTTTGAGCATTTTTTTAGAACAACTCTTTAAAATACTTGCATGGTACAAATATTTTTGTCAAGGATGCCCTAGATCAGTTCCTAAGCCAATGTGGTTAGAAATAAGTGTTACTGTTGTGCAATAAGCAGAGTTCTCTATCAAATTTACCAAGGGAATATTCGTAAGTGAAATAATATTAATTTAGATGGAGGATCAATATGCTGCAAAACCACTAACAATGATCACAAATTTCAGGTAAGCAGAAATATTGTCTGAACGGGAAAAAGCTCCTCAAGTGATTAAACAATTGATACCTGCCACACCAAAGGTAGCAGTCATTGAAAAATGCATTTATATAAATCTTCACAATAAATCCCATGTTGTTTTACAGTTTAAGAGCAGATTAGATAGGTCAGTATGAAGTTTGAGATCAATACAACACTAACACATTGAAGTATAAGCAACCATATAAAATTCTTCTATTTGAAAGCAAGAAATTGTGATGAGTATATAATCACAACACGCACATGAAAACAATCCCTCAGGCTCTAAGTTCCCAAGCTATTTAGACATATGTGAAAGCTCTCTGCATTGTATTAAAATATACATGTAAGTAAGCAGGGCTTGAAACTAAGACATTTATTTTTCAGTTTTCTCTGTCTTAGTTTGCATCTAAAGTCCATTTTAAATTATGGAACAAAATGAACCTCAGATTTTTCAGCTAAAAAAAATAAAATAATAAAATTCCCATGTAACCTTTGCTTTGAGAAATAAGGTTCAGCAAATGAAATTAAGTCACTTCACAGTAATTCTTGGCCTTGTTCCAGGGTGATGTGGAAAGGAACATTTGTCACGATCCCTTATAATTGCAAAAGAACAGGAAAAAAAAAATCACTGTTAATGACACAGCATCACATGGCACAGGGGGCTCTGCAGACCTGTCTCTGCTCAATGGTGACATTAAGGGATCTGGGATAACATTCTATACACAGAGGAGCGAGGTGCAGTACATTCTCTGCCCAGAGGGATTTACAGCCTAAAAAGGCAGATTACTTAGTTCCACCTCTTTTGATACAATAGGTCTACTTGAATTATTTTGCTTCCTGGGGTTTTTTGGTTGATTGACTGGGAGGGGGGTGTGTTTGGATGAACGTAGCTTGCCTGCCAGATCCTCATTTTATGCAATTATCCTCAGCATATTCACTTTTCAGTTTCAGGGGCCTTTTCAGGTAGCTTTCAGAGACTTGATTTAATGTTAATAATCACCTTGAAAAGGCCATCTGCAATTTTAATCACTCACTACCTGTTACTTGCTGTAATAGCTCTGCCAGTATCAGTCACGGGGATCTGATAAATCCACCGGGATAGGCAAAAGCAGCACAGGGTGCGCAGTTTCATTTGTGCAAGGTGCAACATTGCTGCCTTTTTAAGCCTTCTCTGTCTCTACCAAGGTTTATGAGCACATGGCTTTGCAGAGCAGATCGAAACACAGCCAACACGGAGTGAAAAAGCAAGCTTTTCCTTTTATCCCTCCTTTGTGTGTAAGGAACAACTGGGGAATAAAAAAACCATGAGGAACAACTCTCGTCTTTCCTTCTTCATGCAATAGACTGTCCACTGCAGTATTTCCCCTACACACAGCACTAGTAAGCCACTTGTTCTCAGCTTGTAAACATGTTTAACAGCAAATATAGCTGGACAAAATTGAATAACAATTCTGCACAAACAGGGCCTTAGAGACTAGGTGCATTATGTGCACCTTCCTGGCTGCTGTATTCCTTCATTTTTATCACAGAAAGTTTACAGTCCTTTAAAGATATACTATTTAACAATGATGTTCCCCCAGATTATTGGAGTTGTAACTTTGTTCCCACATTCCATAGCTAAAATGATTTACCCACCATAAAAATGCAGAGCTTTGGATTATGGACTATATTTAAGGGGTTTAAAAGTGTAGACAATAGTCTGCACGTGAAAAGAAATCAGCATTTCTATCACCTTACAGCATAGCAAGTAGGGGAAAAAAATAAAAATCAGGACTTTGATTACTCTGATGTCTAACTACTCCCCAAAGGCAAATAAGAATATGTGACACTAAGTAGTACAAAACCAAATGATAATGAACATCCTGGATCGGTAATTACAGGTCCCACATAAAAACCAAGTGGACAAGAAATCGGTGCAGCTTTTACAAACCCCAGGTGAAGTGACCCAGGTTACAAACAAGTCTGAGTTGCTTTCCCATTACAAATGGGGGAGAAAGGTCCAACTATTCTATTACTTTAAAATTCATAGCAAGTTCTTCTTACAATGTGAAAAGGTTTCACTAAACTTTTTTGTTAAAATTTGTAGCAAAAAATATTTAATTTATAAAAACAAACCTAGTTGGACAGTGTATAACTAAGTAACTTTTCTACTGAACAAAACAGTAACAATCAAATCGAATACCTTATCGTAATGTATCTGGACAAAGAAGAATATTTTAAGTTTCACAGATGACCTTGAATCCTGTACCTCCCGACTCTCCAGTGCTTAGGTTTCAGCTGCCATCACATTTTTCATTCTTGTTCATACACAGGCTTATAGTGTGCACTTTTGGAATTAATTAGACAAATCACATCTATGTGGCAAAACATTAACACAGACATGTGAGGGCTTTCTATCCTTTATTCAGTTTTCCTGTTCTGTGATGTATACTGAGAAGAAATGAAAAAAAATCTTTAATATGAAGAGCTTTAAAAATCATAACCCTCAAGCAACCGTGTTTGTGAAACCCTTAGATGAAAATTAGTTTTTGTAAATACGCTGTGGGGTTTTCTGTCATGCAGAACTTTAGCATGTGTAATACAATCTTTAGGATATATTTAGGCTTTTACAGTAATTTAGTAAGTGCAAAAGTTATTCTATTAAACATTTCTTTACAGCATATTTATTATTCCTTATCTCTACTGTTTATAAGACACTTGAAGCTTGCCTAATACAATGTCAGTTTAAAGAACACGATCAAATAGTTCCCGTTATTTATTTTCTAAACTGAAGAGCGAGTCCTACTCCTATGAATAAAAAGAAAAAAGAAAAAAAAAGAAAAGAAAATTACATGCTGCAAGTTTATCCAGTTCACTGGAAATAAGATGTTCCTCACTATTTTCCTAAGCAAGGACTATGTATCTTTTTACCCTCTACCCTACACAGACCAGCCAGGACAACCTGTCTCATTACAGCACAGCACAAAGCTGTCACAGCCATGTATTACATGGATGTTTTCTCCAAATGTGATTTTTTTCTTTCTTAAAATAGCATGTTTCAGCTAAAGCTCCCTTCAGTAAGCTACAGATTCTTACTTTCTTGGTAAAAAGCATCTCCAGTAGGGTTTAGCAACTTTAAATAAATGAAATTTATAGATTAAATACATCCAACTGCTTAAAGATGGGAAACAAAGGGAAAGATTGAATCTGCTGGTTTGAATACTGCCGGAGTATGGCATAGCAGAATGAGACTCATAAGAGATCAAAAGGTAATGTTCAAAAGGGACACATTGATATGTGAGACTCCAGTATCTATTCCTTTTAAGACTTCAGAATTACGATACTCACATAAACTGAAATGCAACTTGCTGTACTTCTGTCTTTGGAAGTTTCTAGAACCAACAATGAGAAAGAATTGTGAGCACAGAGTATTTAAACAAGAGTGAGAAAATCAGTTCATGTCTCACTGCAATGAAATAGAAAAGAGAAACTAAAGCAAAAATATTTTTATGGCAGAAAGCGCTTAATGTGGAATTGGACTATACTATCAATTTCACCATTTTTGCCCAGGAAAGGTGATTCAATCTTGAGTAACCAACATCATCTTTTTAGGTCTGATCAAAATGTTTATTTCAGCAGCTTCATTTCATCTTATTCCATGCTAGTGTATTAGTACAAGATTGACTGAAGAAAAACACTGATCAAAAAAGATACTTTCTTTGTAAATTCTGCAGTATTATTTAAAAAAAAGAAATGTAGGTGAATGAGTGAGATTGAAAAGTCTGTCTGTTGAACTAGCAATACTTTCCTGTCCAAAAAAGTTTTCTGGCATTTATCTTATGTTGGTCTTCCAACAAATCATCACAGTTTGTTCAAGATGGCATTTTCCTGGATGCCATGTATAATTGATGTATGTCACATTTTATAAAATGATTGCAAGGTAAATTCAATTTCCTCTTTTCCTTGTTTGTGTCCTCTAAGAATCTCTTATCTCCACATATCAATTACAGAGCAGTGACAGAGATAGGATACAAATCACTCCAATGAATGTAATGGCAAAAGTGATTAGAGATAGGGAGAGATTAATTGCATGTGTCAGATATAAATAAAGGGTTTAGGAGACAACTGAGGATTTTGAGTCTGTGTATTCCAGATATCTTACAGATACAAAACCTCAAACCTTACAAACAGACAAGTGTAACACAAAGCTATGTTGAAATAATGAGTTAGAGTATAGAAACTTGAGCATCTGGCATGTTTCCAGAGCAGTATGCATAATGTATGTACATATGCTGAAGGAACACACACTCAATTCAGGTGCATTTCCCCAGATAGTCCCCATAAGAACAGGGTTGGATCAGTTGCATTTGGGAGAAAAGGAAGGAACTATTCTTTCCATAAACCATGTATTTCAAGCATTATTACATCTGTTCATGCAACTTGATGAAATTTAAATGCAAGATATTTAAATAAATCTTATGCTGATTTTGGCTGTTTAAGTTCTCTTCAATAGTAAGATTGAAAAAAAAAATCTTACAGAAAGTTTATTATCTTTCCATTGCAAAAAGACATCATCCTCTATTTGAGTTGATATACTTAAAATATTATAAGGAACCTGAGGAAAGTCAACTAGAAGCTGAGTTCCACTAGCAGAGGAGACACGAGTTGCCCGAGACAGAGGCTGCAGCAGATGGAAAAGTGCATCGTGTGTGGCAGTAGGAATTACCAAAAATAGTCCAGAGGAAGAAGAAATTGCTGACCAACTAAAATTGCTACTATTTATCAGAAAAAGCACTAATAGAATATTAGGGTGAAGCCACAGCAAAACTCAAGCTGCCACAGAGGTTTCTTGGCTCATCTTTATCATTCCTGCAGTTTAGCAATCTGTCATTTTAACCACAGGTTTCCCTCTATATTTCTACAGTTACAAGTGAGGGAAGTTTTCCTTTAAGGCGAAGAAACGTATAGAATTATGGAAAAGATCCAGATGAAGCTTTATACTCAACAACCCAACAGTAAAATCATGCTGATAAATCCTGAACATCGTCTGTTATTTCTTTGTAATGCATATAAAATTATTCTACAGTGCAATACAATATCCCTTTTTCAGTAGATAATAGGGTAAACCATTGACAATATCAGCCTTCACTGAAATTCCTAGCTCTGGATAAAGCTTAAGTTAACAGTTGTTCTAATATATCAAAACCAAATCTTTAAAACTTAATTTAGTCTTCTTGTTACAGTTATAGTTTTTACTAAAATGTATTTGCCTTAAATATATACATATATATCTCAAAGAGAAACAAAAATTCCCATTTAAAAACCTATGTCCTTTAGTATTAGAGGAGATTGCAGCTACAACTGAGGAAAAAGCATTAAGACAGAGTATTTTACCAGGGTATTAAAGATGCCATTTACACAGAATTCATCCTTCAGGTTCATTTTTAAATCCCAAACACTTCTACAGTCTCCTTCAAACTAACATTTTGGATAACAAAAGAATGTTAAGCTACCATCAAAGCAAAAGGCACACATTCACTCATGAAGCCACGTATGACACAGCCACAAGGGCATCCTTTCTGGTAATTCTGCTTGACAAAGAGAAAGTAAAGCCTGGGTAGAAAACAAGAAAGAAAAGTCATTATTTCAAAGAGTGACTTAAAACCAGTGCACAAAAGGCTGAGCTGTGTTGCACCAGACTTTCCCAGTATTTGGGCAGAACCTCAGGCAATCATCTACAATCATGGCACAGAAACGCAATTTCACTTCATCCCTTATTCCTTCTCCTTCCCCTACCAAAAAAAAGAAAAAAACCCCAAACAACTCAGCATCATTGAAGCACTAATTTCACCTCAACAGCACTGGTCCAGAGAGGCTAAACAAAGTAAATTCCCTTGACATGAACTAAAAACAGTCTGACAAGTTTATACAGCTTGTGTGAACTTGACTTCAGAATAGAAATATCTATTCCCTGGGGGTGCCAGCCCATCTTTTATTTTTTTTTCCTGCCTACACCTGAAAGCTGGAACTAGCTATGAAAAATTCATGCAGCAGTTATGTTTCAAACATGTCTATGAAGGATCCTCAACATTGGCTGACTTGAACAACCCCTGATGGCTAATATGAAAAATTACTTTAGTGAAATGCACTCTTTCAGGGAGGAAAAGGTCCGGTCAGAATCTTCTGAAAACTTATCTTCCTTAACAAATCTGACAGAAGGATGTCAAAAATAATATTCTACCAAATACACCAACAGGTAGAGTGGCATTTTTTTCCCACTTTCTTTCCTAGCAACGTGAAGAAATATTTTATTTTTACAGACACTGAAAGTGACCTAAACATCTTGTACTCTCGTGAGAGCTTTTCTTTATAACAGAAAAATAAGCAAACAAAAGCCTTCAGTGCAAAATTGGTACCCTGTGAGTCTGAAATGGGACCCTTCTGTAAAAGTTATTTTTTGATACATTAAATCAAAGACCAAAATAGGTGCCAAGCAGAGACTAACAGGATCTATTTAGCCTCATGTCAATGTATGTTGTAACAGAATAAAATTCTTCTTGTTGCAAGTGGAAGCTGTGCAGAACAACATGACACCCTCATATTTTAAATTAATTGCAATGCAACCAAGCCAAGAGTTTAATTTTCAGTCCCCATTTTTTTTTATTTTTTTTTTTAAACATTGCCAGTGCTCAAGGGAAAAATTTATCTTTGTTAAATGATAATTGGCTTTATTATCTTTGACTTTTCAGAAATGCTGGCTGGCAAGGTTTTTAAAAATTTCATCAATCTTGTTTTCTGTTTTTGCGAAGCCTGCATCAGAAAAAGACGTCAGTCTGCAGAACACACTGCATCTCCAAGTCTTAAGACTATCTAATTTACTAATAAATCTATTGAAGTGACATGCATCTCAGTATTTCACTGCTTAACAAGGTCCAGAAGCAAGGCCCTGAATTGCAGTTCCAGATGATTAGCGCTGCAAAACCAATTGAAGCAGGAGTATCTGAGCTGTCAGAACAGCTTATGCAGACCCACCCTTTGCAAACTTGCCATTTACATCATTTGCCAGGGGATACTTTCTCAAATTTTTCATAAAATACTTCAACTAAGGTCTGCAGTAGCAGTGCACACTGATAAAAGTTTCCAAGCCTGGGCCAACGGTGTTCATGCCAAGAGCGTTGTACTGAAGTTAATAACAGAAAGGTCTCAGCAGGGCTTTCCAAACTTCCGAAGTGACACCAGGGTCTCACCATGTAGTAAAGTAACAAGGACACACATCACATATTACAAGTGCCTCAGCCAGCTCCTGACAGTGACAAAAAGCTGCCCATGAATCTTTTTTATATTCTCTCTAAAAAAACCCACTTCTTAAACTCCTGACTTTCACAGTAGAAAACCTCATGGATTACCTTACCATGCATAAGCATCACAGCCTACAACAAAGTGCCACAGATCAGTGTATTTTATTTAAGTTCCACACTACAACCATAAGAGGCTTGGAGGCAAAGTTTCAGAGAAATTTAGCTGATACACAGACTATAGCCTTCAAGGAAATAAGAGTTTTATGATGTCCTTACTTCAATAAAATACTTCCATCTTTAAGTGTCCTGCCAACACAGATAGGATCAAAATCACGTCACTTTATCCCCCTGACAACCCAGAGTCTTTAGGAAGAGATGTGACCATCTGCTGCAGTGTATGTCTGTCTGTGGGGGAACAGACACAAAAGAAAAAGCCTGAAGAATTAAGGATCGGTTTAAGGTATTATCCTCAAATCTATTGTCTAATATATGGAAATGGGAAAGAACATTAAGGATTTCCCACTTGTTTTTATTGAGAAGTGATGTTTATGTCTAAGGACAGCTCAGGGGTATATTAACTCTTACACCTCTCTGGTCATATTGGTGAGTTCCAGCAATAGAGTTAATACTGAAATCCTCCAAAAGAGTAATAGTGAATTTTCAACAGGGAGTAAGTGATATATTTAAGTCAAAAAGCAAACTATGTTTTCTTACTATTTCTGTTGCCAAAACCTTGGCTTCCAGACTTTCCAATTTTCCTAGCCAAAATTGTGTTATTTACATGAAAGCTGGGACATGTGGTTAAAAAATAAAAAAAGAGGCAAGATTCTCATTAGCCTGGTGTACAGTTCAACTGTTTTTAAGGCATGTTAAATTTAGGACTAATTTATGATCTCATACTAATTTCAGATGTTTCTTTATTCCCAATATGCTGCATGTTAGATATCATTTTTATTTCACCAGAACCTGTCACCTCAGACATGACCTAATCTTCTTGAAATCAGTGGAAACATGTCCACTTGAAAGAAATGATCATTGTTTGCAGGCTTAACTGGATCGCAAGCTGTGACCTGGACTTTCAAAAGAAGACACATGGTTTTAGAGGGCAGGCATGCAGAGCAACAGCGTTTAACCAAGCTAGAGACACAGCTATTAAGCAAAAATACTGCTCAATATTTGGATCTTCTCACAAAGTGACCATACCTATTGGCTAATACACCTTCAGTGCAAAGCATATTTAAGGAATGAACAGTCACAGTAATGCATACTGGGTACGGATCTGAAAACACCAAGTTGTCCTAAAGATCTGTTAGTTTTCATTAAACGCAGGCGTTCTCATGCCCACATATTCAGTGTTTGCCCAACCTCAGAATGCAGAGAGAAACAAACTCAAGCCCAGCAGAAGAAACACTGACAAGCTAGAAGGCTTTCTTTGGAAGCTGTTTTCCAACTTTCATGAATTATGTTTGTCATCAGGGGGCTGATCCTAGACTTCATGTTGTTTGGAACTCAGTGAGCTATAGCTTAGACTGACAAGAAACAAATGTCATTACCTTTAATATTTGAAGCCCTGCAAGAGAATTCACTGTGATTGAGGCTTTTAGACTGTATTTTTGAAACATCTTCAAATCTTATTCAACATGTATCAAATACAGCTGTTAGTTGAAGGACAGTTTAGTGTATTTTCCAAGTGTTGCTCAAACTCCATTTACTTTGAGCCACAATTCAATTTTGACTTCAATCTGCAATATAAGGCCCTATAACACACCTTCTGCTAGCTTAGGGCTATACCTTTCTCCAGCTGCCAGTCTTTTACTTCAGACCAG
Source organism: Aegotheles bennettii (assembly GCA_013398125.1). NCBI lineage: Eukaryota > Metazoa > Chordata > Aves > Caprimulgiformes > Aegothelidae > Aegotheles > Aegotheles bennettii. Next base: position 288,527 of record VZRW01005512.1, read on the forward strand.
AACAGGTCAGCTTACAGCTTTCTCAGCTGTTAGACTGCTTCTGCAAATGTGCTTTTCTTACAGCTGGAGCAAGTCTGACACCAATATCCTTCAAGGAATAACGAGCTATGCATATCTAACACTGTTCTCAGTGGATGACTGCCCTGGGAATTATCTATAGTTTTTTTCCTTTTGCCCTCAGTGAAAGTGGTAATATGCACACTGAGTCATGTAGCAAGGTTGTGTTCAATAATTAATATATAATCTACTCACACAGAGATTGGATATTCCACTTAACTTGTGGTGTATTTGATTTCGATTGAACTGTTTTTCAGTTTTATACATGTTGTATATGAAAATGACAATTGTCATCACTCTTAACATCTGATAAAATTCAGACAGTGACAACTCAATGTGATACTTTCCATACCTAGAAGTATCTTGAACAATCTGTTTCCAACCACTTGCAGAAGTTCTTTATTCCTCTTCCTAAATACATAATTTTTCTGCAATCATTCTCTGCGTATCTCTTCAGGACTGTATTTTTGCCTAATTAACCAAAAAGGATTATTCATGTCTGTCTAATGTATCACATAAGTTTTTCCCTCAGATCAAAGTTCAGAATGACCACGTTCACCTCATTTTCTTTACAGACACTGTAATGCCTTACAGCCAGTGTTTTTCTTCAACAAAAACATAGCATTAATAATCCTGGCTATCAAGACAACAATTTAAAAACCTCATTGGCTAATATGCATTTTAACTAGCAAATCCATTTTTGTATTTCCATCTTGCCTCATTCTTCATTTTCTTTTATCCATTTAATCTTACCTATTTTTCACATTCCAGATAGACTGTTCATTCATGATATCAAGTCTGTACTCATTTTGAAGTGTTTTCTATTCCATATGCCCATATTACCTTCTGCTTTGCATAGCACTTGTTATGCATGCATGATCACAGACTATTTCTAGCATTAATTAAGATATGAAATTAAAGTGAGAAGTGCATTATTGGTCACATAATACAAACAATACAAATTTGCTTTAAAAATGAAATTACTAAAATGTTAGCAAACCTCTTCATACTGTCAGAAATAATAACGTTTACAATCTACATGCCACAGTACAGCCATAATTCACAAGTAGATTTGGAATATTATTTTCACTTCAGAAAGATATACATAAAAGCCCTGAGAAGTTCATTTAGTTTATAAACATATCTGGGAAGAAAACACAGATTTGTATCTTCCACTGCCTGTTACCATTAAGCTTGTGCCCTCAGCTACTCCTGATCCTCCCTTAACTTGTGTAAGAACAGCTTTCCTCAAAATCTATTTAGGAATTCTGGCAGAAAAATAATATTTTCTCAGAAATTAAATGTTTCACAGGAATGTGGAGTTTTTGAACTCTTGACAAATAACCACAAGCATATTCCCAAAAGCAACTTGCCAGATTTCCTGCCCAGAAACACAGACTTCCAAGCCTTTCTGTTTTAAGGAAACCAGCCAGAGAGGAATTTTCTCAAATCTTATGGTATCCAAGATCAAGATATCTTGGGCATCCCATCACACCCACTGATCTAGAGCTGAGAGTCTTGCATCTTCTAGAAGCCCAAACCATAAGAGCAGTCTGTCAGTCAAACTGCTAATGTCACCAACAATTTACCCAGTCATCTCTACCTTGTCTCTACAATCAAAAGTAGAAACCTCCACATTCACACAACACACTAACATACTCCCTATATCATTGCTACATTAAAAACACCTTTACCAAATGCTCCCAGAAAAGGAGTCAAACCATTCTACATGTGTAGAGTATAAATTTTGCATACAAACACATTTCCTAAATGCTTTACAGTAGTTTACATGTGCATATTTCTGCTGAAAGTGCACGTTAGTATATTTAGTGTGGAGTTCTGACCCCTTTGCTCTGCTGCTTTTCCCTCCCCTTTGCTGTAAAATCTGTTCACGATAGGTGTTAATATAATTTGTGCAATGTAAAATAATAAGTAATAACAATGAAATGCACGTTCCCTGAGACTCGGTGATAACTTCAGGTAAAAATAATGCCATAGACTGGGAATAGACTCATTAATAAAACTGCACGCAGAAGAGTGACTTGTTTACTTACGCACAATGGAAAACAACACATTATAAACCCCTGCATTAAAAAGAAATTATGATCACAAATTCACAACAAACAGCGAGGGATATTATCATGTACCTGCCTTGCACAAAATAAACCATCAGACAAAAGGCTCTGAGGGTGATTTGTCGAGGGCACATACTCTCTTACGTCCCTCTTATTGCACAAGGATTTCAATGTACTCCAAAACAACCAGGAAAAGTTGACCTCCTTTAAAGACCCAATCCTTTGTTAACAAGGCTCTTTTTATTGCGGCAGACTTTTGTGAGAACTGTCTGCAACCTCAGCACGACAGCATGTTTTCTGGAATTCGGATACTCACTTGTTATGCTGAGATGAACAGACGGACTTGTCTTGTTCTCCCCGTTCTTTTCATTGACTGCCTGGACATAGTAGTCTCCTGCATCGGTCACTGATGTGTCAAGGATGACCAGCTGATTCTCCAGAGTGATAGCTCTATTTAAGGAAGAGAAAAATCACGTTGATACCAGAAGAACAGTATCCACACTAGGCAAAAATCATACAACACTAACCAAGACGTTTCAGAACAAAATCCAGATTGTTTTCAAATGCATTCACAAGTAATATTAAAGATCTTTGCGGCCTCTAGGCCTTTTCTCTGTTTAGATCCTGTAAGATGTAGTTTTATGCATGTCAATGTACACAACATATAAAATTAGAACAGTTTAAACAGCAATAAGAAGTTGCACAAGAAATGGCAAAGGACAACAGAAGCTGATGGCCTGCAGGCTGTGCCATTATGGGTTGAGAGCAGTCCTGGCAAACATCAGCATGCTGCAAAGTCAGTTTTATCAAAAAACTTCAACAAGTGAAAAGTAGCCTGTTAAAGACTGGCACTCAGGGAATAACAACACCTAGTTTAGTGGAAAAAAAAAACCAAACTAAAAATCAAAGGCAGCAGAACTTCAGAAGGCAAACTTTGTCTTTATGGTATCACTAATTATCACAAGATCACAGAGCAGAACATGGGCATATTGGAACCTCATTGACACACACAGGTGATCTGTGTGTAGGTAGAGAGCAAGGAGTTTTCATTGATTCTAAAGCAGATCGGAAAGCACAACCCTAGCGTAGGCCTGAAGGAGTCAATAAATGTCATTGCTTAACACAAGTCTACTCTGGCTTAGGCTGCTACATAACAAATGTCTCCATAAACTCCCTTGTAGGCAGCATTACCCATTTGCACTGCAATAGGGTTGATTACTTTGCATTTTACATGTATTAGATGGTCTTTTATTGACTGTATAAGATAAGGGACAACATGTAAAAATTTAAGGACTTAATTAAACAGGACACGGGAAACTCAAAAACCAGATAAGAAATAAAAGAACAAGTAAAGGTCCAGAGAAAGCCTGTAGAGCAAAGGGCTGACACTAATGCAGACTGGGACAGGCAAAAACAAGGAAATTCGAATGCAAGACTTGGAGCAAGAAACTACCTTAGCTTATATTACTTGATGAGAAGCCCCACTGGGTTCAGCTGTATTATTAGGCCTATCCTTGAGCATGAGGTTGAAACAACATATGAAATTATGATACTGGATGAAAAAAGTTCATGCACCAACAGGCGTCAAAGGGCTCAATGCTAAATCATCATATTTGTACACTAGTCCATCAATAATGAACACTCCTGCATTTCTTCCTCCCGCTTTGGCATGGTGTTACTAACTTCACTAGTTCACAATTATTTTGCTTTGAAAAAGCATTTAAAGCAACAGAGGAAATCACATATTCCCACTGTAGCATACTCATTTTTCTATGTAGGAGGGGGGATAGAAAATAACAGTGAGAAAATAGCAGTGTTCAAATGCTGTGTGTTTTATTCATACCACTTCCATTTTCTAACATGGATTCAAAGAACATTCAACTTCAATAAAGCTATCAGTGGATGCCAATAAATAAAAGTCTCCTGAAAAATACATAAGGCTATATTTTCAGCTCTGATCACACATCAACTAAGGATCATATTTACATTATCTTTATTGACAGTTTTTATTATAAAAATATTTTTTATTATAAAATCTGTTAAAAAAGTCACAGTACTACTTTCTTTATTCAATAAATTTGTACTAGCTTAATTGATTTAGAAAATTAATCAAAGACACTGTGATAGATTTACAGAGTAGGGATATAAAATACAATTAATGACATTTGATAAAGCAAATAAAGATAAAATTCCAATGAAGTGCTGTAATTGAATATTAAAAGACCCTAATATTTACATTCATTTCTACTTTAGTTCTAAGAAAGTAGAGTGAAAAAGAGTCTTTGAAAACACTGAAATATATTTCAGACTGCTTTGATGTCAGCTGCAACTGCACCCAAAGTTTTAAAGGTAATTCTTGAATACTAGCGAGGTGCACACTGCTACTATCTGCAGTATACTGCAGGAAATTTTGACATTTAAACCATACACTCATTATATACTAATCAAGAGTGAAGGGAATTAAAAGGTATTCATTAAGCAAACTGTTCAAAATTAAGGGTTTTTTTAAATTACAACTTTTTGGAGTGGCAGCAAAATGTAACATTTTGAGTAAAATGTAAGTAAAATTTTAAAGATAAAATGAAGGTAAGTATATTTGAACCAAAAAAGATCAGTACATAAGGGCTAAACTTTATAAATTACATGTTCAAAATAGTGCAAAAATTTGATATTAATTTATATAGAAAAAAATAATTAGAAGACAAAGGAACTACTGAAGACAACTCCTTGGGTTCATCAATTACATAGTAAAATTAATGTTAAATTAAAAACCCTAAAATGTGTAATTAATAATAGTACTCTGAAAAATGGAATATTTCCATTTCAGTAACTAAAGACAGGTATAGAACAAGACACGAGCCTTGACAGGCTGCAGACTCTCAGAGCTTTATTTAGATCAAGTACGAGCCTTGTGCATCAGGAAAATCAATTAGTCACATTTTAAGGACTCATTAATTCCAATGTTTCTAAAACATCTGAAGATTCATGCCCCAGCCCTTACCAGGGTTGTACAACAGCTGCACAGAGTGCTCTAAGATTGGCCTAACATGTTTTCCTGGGTTTATTGTTTGTTTTCATTGTCTAATATAACTTTTAAATTATGACAGCACCACTCTAACGTTTCAAGGAAAATCTGATTCCCGGCTGCTCTGTTTACCAGCATATTTGAGCAAGATGACTGTAGCAGATGGAATGGACCTGTCAGTAATTCATACCCAGCACAGAATTCATGAAAAATATAAATATTGCTTTTTTAAAGCAGCATTGAACTTAACTCAATCTAACATTTTCAAGACAGGAGCAACCGGCAAGTAAACTAAGCAGACCAATCCTTTGGGAATCCTTAAGGATAGGGAAAGGAGCATTTTAAATCACACTTTTTAATAGAAGAATTTCTAAAATTTCTCTGGAGCTCAGTGAAAGCCTGTAGGGAACAGCAGCCAATATACAAACAGCAACGTACGTATCTGTGAGTGGTAGGCAGTTAAAATGATGGATTCAGTATCACAGTGTCCTAAAAGCTATCCAGCGATGCCTTTACCACAAAAGCAGCCATTGAGTAGAACAGATTGATCTGAAAGCGAAGGCAAGTTGTGCCTTTGAAACTACAAGCTATGTTTATGACATGCTACCTAATCAAAGACTATGGTCTGACAGGATGGGAAAAGGCAGCAATGATGGAGACAAGTCATTTTATATACACAGTTCTTCTAAGCATCTGAGCATGTAAACGGGCACCTAATGAAGTTTTCATCATTTCCATTCATTGCAACCAGAATTTAGCGCTTAGATACACTCTGGGATTAATTGCAGCCTTCCAAATTGCTCAAATACTGAAAAAAAATCTCTAAGTTTGATCTAAAGCTTATGGAAATTATTCTGTTAGCAGTGGAACATGAATCAGGCCTTTAGAAGTAAAGAGCATTTTCCAAAGGGGATTATTATGGCATTTAAGACAATGTTTTTGCAGTTAAATAAATTTTTCCTGCTCTGAAAACGGCATCATTTATTAAAATGCTGTAAATGAATTCTGCAGTATCTTAAATAGGTGGATTTCACATAAAAAAAACATTAAAGAAAAATACCAAAATCTACTCTACAAGTGGATAGCTCCCAGAAATTAGATATTTGTTAGGTTATTAGTCTACTAGATTACACAATAAATAGATAATACTAGGTTATAAAAACATCATAAAATAAAAATCGTAGAGTAACCTGATTAGGTTCTCTCTTAGAAGGCCACCATCTGCTCATGAACCAGCGTGCAATATTTTAGTACAAAGGCCTTCATAAAGCCTCTTTTCCAACATTACCTCCAGTTAATACAAATATCATTGCCTCTTTGCAGGATCTTTACTAGAAAAACTCTGTTCCCCTTTTAAAACTTTTATCCACATAACACAGCAAGAGCCAATCTCTCTCCGTGAGCCAGACACCATACAGTAACAGGGATGTTAATAAAAAAAAGGAGAGATTATGGAGTAATAGCAACATAATTACTCAAAGACTTCCCCTATGGATTTCCCCCTTTGGAAAAACATACAGATACATTGCAGTTAAACACACAGCTGTTCTAGTGAAATTCTGACTCCGAGTAGCTCATGCATGGCTTAACAGAGTGAGCATTTCAGCACCCATGTGTCTTCCAATTCTGATGGGGAATTATTAATCAAAATTATTTAAATATGTGTTTTCTGCAAACAGTCCATGTTTTTCAGGAGTCACGGAACAAAATATTAGCATATGTGCTACAGAGCAACATGTCCATAGCAACAAAGCACTAAGAGCTGGGACTGGATGCCAGCTTTACAAAATATTATTCAGGTTCCAGGTATATTGTTGCTGCAAATCAGTTATCTATAAATAAAAATTTTATACTGACACAGCCATGGAATATTAAGTATAGCTACACAAATTAATGCATTGCTTTTACAGTCAATGCTAGTTTATACTATTGCTTCTCTAGCTATACCATAGCACAAGATGTTCTTCTAGGAGGGGACTGGGATTTCTCATCATGAAAGCTTCCCAAGGTTACACAAGAACAAGAAGGAGAGTCCTAATTGCCAGGCAGAGGTTGAATACTGCTGTGAAATGAAGGAAGACTAGCTACCGACAGGCTTAGCTAATATATTTCCAGGAGGAAATGAGAGAAGCAATAGAATTTTCATGTTTTAAGCTTGGCTTCTCTATTCTCTAGCACTAATTTTGCAGCTTGCAAGGTCTTGGTTTAGAAAGGCTATAGATGTTATTCCCAACATTTGCTCGTGAACACGTTACACAAAGCCTGTTTAAAGCAAATGTAAGGCTGGAACAGAAGTGGATGGAAAACTGTACTTGACAAATCAGTGATCTACTACCTGACTGGAAACTTGTATCAGGTAGAAACCCACAGGGTCTGTCTTTGGCCTGGCATTATTTAATATTTTCATTGGTGTTTGTTGACGGAATATAGATTTCGCTTACTAAATCTGCAGATAAAGTCCCAGAGACTCTGGAAGACAGAATTAGAATTTCAAATGCAGAAGACCTGTTCAAGCCTCTCCACAAGACCAAGGTCTGCAGTTCAACTAACAAATTCAAAACATTGTATTTGAGGAAAAAAACTGACTGCAAAACAGGCAAACCTCACAAGAGGGTGTGCAAACAGCAGTATCATGGGAAAATATAAGAAATAACCCTGTGTCTCACCTAGTGTGGCCTTCACTCAGTTTTGCCTATTGGATTTAAACATGAGGGCTAGTCAAGAGAATAAAAAAGCCCCCAAAATCACAGAACCATCCGACCCACACTACCCATCCAATTCCAAAGATTATTCTAGAAAAAACAAGATGCAGGAGAAAACTCAAAAACCCAAAAAAAGTCATCACAAATGTCTTCATATGTGTAAAAGACTGTTACAAAGAAGTAAATCAGATTTAAGCAGAAACATCAAATATTGAATCTTGTTATAAAAATCTTAGCAGTTCATCCTTGGAAAAGTTTATTTTTAGTCTGTAGCAATAGAGGCTCCCAGAAAAGACGCTCAGATGAATTATCCCAAATATGTATTTAAAATCATGATCATTTCAAGCAATTACTGGTCTAGAGATTTAAAAATGCACAGAACAAACTCCAAAATAATCACTACATAACTGATCATGAAAGATGTTTGCAGGGAGAGACAATGCTACCAATCCAGCAGAATTTTTCTCCTCCCATGTTTTCAGCAACTTCAAATTTTATTTAGTGTAACTTAATTATTATCACACAACTCTACTCTTTTGGTTTATTTATTATTACATTTTAAGCAACAAGACTTAGTACAGCTGATATAAAAACCTATATATACTTAAATTGCAGCTCTTGGGTGTTATCTTACTGAATCATGCTGATGTGTGACTGGGTGTGCTACTCCAGCAACAGCAGTTCTCAAACTAGAAGAAAAATCCAGACTTTCAAGATAAAATACACATCTCGGTCAACAACAGAAACCAAAGACACGGAATAAAATAAGTCAATTTTCTCCAGTTTCCTCCTCTTATAAAGCTCTTACTGCATTCAAGATATGTGTAAACAGAATATCTATTTTCTTCTCTCTCCAGTTTATCGTATAATCACCACATTGAACTCCACTGGAGACATCCCTATCTGTTGCTATGGACATAGCTAGCAACCACTGAAAAGAAGAATAGTGGAAATTTTTTAATACGAATGGGTTATTTAAACAAAACATTGCAGTTAAAAATTATCACAGGTTGTTGATCTAGGCAGCTGGCTGACCTCACCGATGACAAGCACAAAGACTACTTGTAATCATTTGGGATTTTATAGTTCGATTTTCAGATACAGACAGACATGAATATCTCTCCACTTTGTGATATTTCTCCTCAGTTGATTATTCAAGGTGCTGTGGTTTTTTTAAACACTGATTTCTTTTTTCCCCTTTGCTTCACTGTGACATTAAAATTTCTGTTATTAAATTATATCCTCACTTCTGATAAAAGATGTCAGCATAATGGTATGTGGTACAGTGGTTTGTAGTCAAGTACTAATGAGCTTCCTGTTGAGTATTGTATCTTCACCCTATTATTTCACTGAGGTATATACTACAGAATAAAAACGAATGTAAGGCATGACTGTGAACTGCACTAACTATAAAACAAATTAGCAGTGGTGAGGCCCTGTCACAGGGCAATGCACCGAAGAGGTAATTGATTTTATGACAAAGAAAACTTCAACCTCTCAACAGCATATTAACAGATACATTTAGACATGCCACAACTGTGCCTACTTAGATGCTCCCAACCTCTCTTTATTCAGGCTTCTGAATCTGCCTCAGCACCATCTCTGCCATTTTATTCACAATTGCACACACAGCTCAGTCAAAACCATCTCCATTTTCACACAGGTGCAGCTGAGAATAAGATTTAGCACAGTTGCTGCTGTATAAACACATCTAGTCTCGGGGACTAAAAAAAATAAAAGACTGTATCACAGCAACCAAAGTATCCACACAGTTTGGAAATAAAACTTCAAGTCTCAGACAGGTCAATGTAAATCTCTTTCCAATACATTTGGTCAGCTTTCTCAGGTGAACCAAGTCCTTCTTCAGCAGCTAAACACATGCACACGAGTGTATTTAAAACTGATATACTGAGTACACGGAGCATTGACACAAATCATCTGGCTGTAATCGTGAAAGCTAACAGCAGCTGCATATCAGTGAAGATGAAACAGCCACATACATTGTGGAAGACCTCCAGAGGATGGCACCTGCAATGACTGTTTATCATCGCATGAGCCAAAGACATCGATTTTCTACTGGGCCTAGAAAAATACATGTTTCCATCTTACAACCCCTATGTTCAAACTTACCACACTAGCCCTACAAGTGAAGAGAGCTGTACCAAACTAGCCATTTAACACCTTCAGGTGGCCCAAAATACAAGCATGTTGAAATAAACGAGAGTTTCAAGAGATAGGAAGATTTGTACAGCCATACAACTTATTACATCCCTGTTTTGAGGTACAGTAAGGAATGTTATGCTCCAAAACTAGCAGCCTAGTAGTTCATTAGTTTCATAAATGCATTACTTCTCCTTTTAATAGTACCAAATCTTTAAATGAAAAGCATAGACATGGTAAAAAGCAGCAAGTGACCCAAGCACCAACCTCTGCTGCTGTCATCTGTACAAAGTGCAGCCGTATTGGGTAGCAACAGAGCAATTTATTTAGACAGGTTTTACTATGAAAGATAATTAAAGATTTAGTGGCCTGGATCAATACAACAGCTAACGTTATCTATGTACAGTACTGCAGTTTGCTGAGACTAGCACTTGTGTTACTGCTGCAAATCCATTCTACAGTATCTTAGGTTTGCTGCTACATCAAAATAGGGATTTTGTGTAGTTACTTTTACTCACACACCATTAAGACGTATGCTATTGTTACACAGCACAAACTAAGCACAGACCCAGGAGCAGAGCATAGCCAGGCTTTGCCAGTGATACGTAGCCTTGGGTGATATTTAGCCTATTGGTCTCTATGCTTTGCCAAGAGAGAAAAAGGATAATACACATATGTGTTTCTTTTTATGCTGAGAAATTTATCTAGAGACTTAAATAGTTAATACCTCTAACACTCAAAAGATGCAGAGGATTATGTAAGTGCTAAATCTTAATACTCTTCACTTTCCCTTCTTGCATTTCAGTTTAACTATCAAGCATTTTGTTAAGACTTTAGGCAAAACAACTTCTCGCTTTCTGATTTTTCAACTGCTTTAACATCTCCTGAATTAGACACACCGGGCAGGTGAGCATTGCTTTCCAAACACCAATTCTTCTCATAACTCAGGGAATTACATTACTTCTTTCAGCAGAACCCCCTCATACTGGAGTACAAATGCATTTAGTAACAAACACATCTACCATGGACTCTGTAAAATCCTGGTTATTACTGAAAATAATTCAGCAGAAGAAATTTCAAGCCAGTCAATCACAGGCTTTTTTCCTTTTTTTTTTTTAACACCATCAATGCAAACATTTCAAAGCACTTCAAGTTAATATCAATAAAATAAAATAAAAAAAACCTACAACAACCAGGGGCTAAAAAACCACGCAGGACTTCAGCAGAAATTTAAAAGGAAGCAGCGATTCCCTGTATCTGTCACAAATCAGCCATGCAGTGACACAGAAACAAAGCCAGGCTGGATACATCCAACCATATTTTGAACATAGATACGAAGCCAAACACTGGAAACTTTGGAATAAAAAGAAAACCACATAATATCACAGCAGCATTTTGTGTTATTGTTTCTATCCAAATATGATTTCCTGTCAATCCTGTGTGAAACAGAGCACAGTAAACAACTGGAAAATACTGCTCTATCAATAGCATTTTATCTACTCAGTTAGGTCTGCAGCATACATTACTAGTCAAAAATAACACAAGCTGGAAGTTTTACAGAAAGAAAAGGAGAAATACATCTTTCATATATACAAAGCTGTCGTGCAGCAAAGTTACAGAATTCTCAATGTTGACAAGCAAAGTTCTGAGAGGGTTTATGTTAGAAACTGAGAAGATAAATACAATTATATCTAAACCTAACCATTTGATCATCCCTTTCCCAGGTAAAATAATACTACATATATTAAAATCCATGAAACCTCAATATGAACATTGGCATCTTTTAAAATAAAGTGTCCTGAATGATAGATTTTAGACATTCAGAAGTACAGCTCCCTTTCGGGACCCATTTGTATGCTGTATTTGAAACCCGTCTGTAGCCCTTGACTCCTAAACTCATAAAGAACACCACAGTGACCAACTAAAATGCAAATAATGCATGATTAAAGGAGCAACAGGCCATATAGATTTTTTTGCTTTTAACTTGGTTGGTGTTGCCAAAACCAGGAAGATAGATAATCAACTACATTTATTTTTAACTTACTTTAAATCAACAGATGGGAGTGTTTGTACGACTTACTGCTTATTTGACTTCTGAGTCCAATGACACAAATTTCCCTATGGTGGAACAGTGACATATATTCAAGCCTTCTGGTTGTAAAGCTTAAGGAAGTCAGAAAGCCAAAGCTCATGTAGTAAATCTTGCCATTCCTCTGGTAGAATGACAGCAACTTCTACTTTAGAAAAAGTCCCAGAGGTAACATAGAAGACAAAGAACTTCAACTCCCTTCTTTCCAATACTGAAGCTATAAGCATCACACATTGCTTCTAATGAAGAGTAATTGAGAATAGGCATCTGAGAGACTGCCTTGTTTACATCTGCTGGATGATCCATAAACACTCTGTCTATTGAGCAGACAAATGAAACCCTGAAGTGTCAGTAGATGCAGTTTGGTTTCTTTGATTTTATGGGTACAAAATGCTTTGCAGAGCATTTTTATTTTCAGTGCTGAAGAAACACTCAGCTATGAGTTACATGGCAGAAGAAATCAGATTCTGTAAAACATGCATGCCTATCACCAGCCTGGCTTGTATTCCCAGGATTGTGAACAGAATGCTCAACATCTTGCCAATGTAAGTAATTCTACATGATAGTTAGACCAGAACAGAAAACCTCTGATGCCCCCAAAGTCTTTGCTGCAATCTGTCTTCACATATTTATCTCCCTACTTGCAGACATTCCTGCTGCAGAGGTTTTAGGGATTTGCTCCTGCAACGCAGCAAAATGCTGCTCCCTGCGATTCCCTTCATCTGGAGAAGAGGTGCTATTACCGAGTTAATGGACAGTAGACACAACAGTTCCATCACCTTCAGTTACTGCCTCTTTTTATCCACTTCACCCTGTAATGAGGATCTCTACTTGCTCACGTTTACATAACGGCAGCATCAGCTATCCCCTAATCCTGCAACGCATTAAAATGGAAAGATAGATGCAGGAAAACATTAAAATGCCCTTATCACTTGGCTGCAGTGGTATAAACTTAAAATAGGAGATTGTCTTTCTGTTGAAAACAAACAAATAAATACATTTACTTAAATTTCTTGTTAAATAATCCTTGAGTGTTGAAAGGATGCTTTGATTATTACTGTAAACAATGAAATATTCCATTATATCTTACCTAGGTTAGGTACAAACAAATTCAATTCCTTCCTGCACATGTTTTTCCCGGGTGCACACACTTCTTTACATTCAAGAACCAACTTTTATTACAAGCTGAGTGTGTAGGGAACAGGGAGATAGGGAAAGAAAAGAGAATGAATGGAATTCTAATGAGAAAGAAACATACAACCCCGACAGCCAATCCCTCTAATTAGATGTACGTCTACATTTTTAACTTCCAAGTTCTTAATTCTGTTGGTACTGAAAACTCAGAAGATGGAAAATGGAAACAATGCTCAAATAAACCCTGCAGGCTACTTTTCTAAAGGAAATGTGAAAATCAACCTCTTATTTGCTAAGATGAAAATATGGTACAAAGGAATGACAAACAAGGGTCATATGAGAACCAGAGCAGTGAAGCTGATGATAGCAACGTACAAACTCCAGGATGAAATCTTGAAAACAGAGCTAACAAGCAGAAGATACCGTAACAAGAGAGTCACACAGGATGGTTAGGTAGACTTCTTGTTTTCCTCCCTATATTCTTTACCCAAAAAACTTGAAGCTAAATCATGTATTTGGTTATATGGCAGCCCTTCCTGAATTGTGTAAAACAATCAGAAAAATTACCAGCTGCAATAAGTCTTGATAACTTAATAAAAAAACAGAAAGACAGCTGCTTGCAGATTTGTAGTACTTAAGATAAATTCTCACTTGTTGATAAGAATATTTATACAAAGGACAGAAATAAGTTCACATAATAGCCTTATTTTGAGGTAGCAAAAGCAAAATTGAAGAAGTGTTTCGTATTTAATCCAGAACAAAAGCTGAACGTGCACTCAAGAGGTTGCAACTATTCTTAAAGCTAAAATACTTACACAAGAATGCAGGCTCACAGTTACTCAATACCTACAAGTCTACAGTTCAATACACTCTGCAAAGTTAGAGACCACTGGGAAAGTGAAAGTCATGGCCTGGCTCATTTCTAATTGAGTGCTTGTGTATGACAATGAGCACAAGAGAAAGCACACATCCACACTAAAACCCACAGATCTGCATCTCAGGAGATGTATCAGAGCTGCTTTTCGATTGACCCCTCTGTCAAGTGAAGTACTGAAGTTTCTCCTTTAGCTCATTCAACAGCCTGAGTATTTGAAGTAGATTCTTTAGATTCTGTTCCTCAGTACTTCAAACGAGCTAGTAGTGCCTACTCAAAGGTAGGGATTGTTATAATCACAGAATCAAGTTTTAAGATGTAATGATATTGCTCCAGAGATAATTTCAGCAATCTCAGTTCAGATGACTTCACCCAAAAGGTCACAAACAGAACAACTGTGGCAACTGGAAAGGAATATTTGAGAAGACAATGCAAATTGCCTCGCAAGAGCAGAAGCAACACCAACACCACTAACACCATCTCACTGGTTTCCATCCTAAAGAAGGTGAGGGACTTTAAAGTCAGTTTAAAGTAACTCCTCACTCCAATAACACAGGAGGAAACAGAAGGGAAAAAACTCTCCATCAAAATCAAACACTTCAGTAATGAAATTCTTTTCTACATTCCTATTACCACTCAGGAGCAGAATCTCTGATGACTCAAGGATGTATCTAAACAGGTTTGTTTTGGGGTTTTTCTGTAATCTGTAGAGCAAGAACAACTTTAATATAAAACATCTTCCTAAGAACTAAAATTCTTTTTCCTATCCAAAGCAGCTAGCTGAAGGTTTACTAGAATTGCTGACCCACCTGAAACTCTACTCTTCTACCCCACCATGATTTTCTGCTACACACACTTCCAGCCCGTGACACAGTGGTGACTCTAAATGTGCAACCCACACTGCTCAGTCTACATTGCATGTCCCAACCCTGAGACAAACTGCCAGTGAACCCACTTAGGGGAGTCTGCAACAAAATATAAATGATAATGTTAAGATGACCTGTGAAGATGGATGAGCAAACCCCAGAGCTCTGAATTGCAATGCTTTATTGCTTTAAAACATATTTCATCTACTTAATGTAGATTTAAAACAGGTCCACGGAACTGCTTTCAACCAAGAATGTACTTTAAGAAAAAAAGGACATAAAACATTTGGTGAAACACAATTGCAATTCTACATGTCTAACATTTCCACATCCACATTATTTTCTGCAAACCCTTTCTTGTAATACCTACAAATACACAATTATTTATGTTTGCTGTTCAGCTGAAGTTACCTGATACAGTAAAATGGTGTAGAGGCCAATGGACAGCAAATATAGCCTGCACTGCAAAGCAGCACCTGACACTAGGAAAACAAACATGTAATTTTGAGTAGCAGAACTAACAAGGCCTTTTCTCTCAAAGCTGCAGCTTATGTTCCTAAATCTTCCCACCATCACCAAAAAAGTCAACCGGAACCCTTACCTTCATTAACATCTGATGCTACAGCCCCACCACCTTCTTTACTACCTCCAGCCATAAAATGCTCTGGAAGACTTTCCACTCTGCCTTTGATCCTCTCTCCAAGCAGTTCTCCTGTTTTCCAGCAGTCAGCTCAAGCCCTCTTGCTTCCTCCACCTCTTCTGACTGTGTGACTGAGCAAGTGGCAGCACCTGCAGCTCATTTGGAGATAACGGGGAGTTATCTGCTGAACTCAGCTCAGCTGAGCCCAGCCAGCAGCAGGCTTTCTAGCAGTGGGGTACCCCTTTGGGGCTTTTTCCTCTAAGCCAGCATCTGATTCCCATAGAGATGGTCAGAACTTCTATTTGTACCCTCTGTCCAGTGAAGTTAATTTTGTCTCACAGATTCAGAAAGATTTTGCAGGAACAAACCAGAGGCAGATGTGGAGAAACAGAACAAAAACCGCTACATAAACTTCAGTCTTTTAGGAGGAACTTTTGTAAAGATGTCCACATTGTGCCAGATCCCATTTATTTCTTGGTGACTGGACTACTTTGCATAGCATTGCATTGACTCTCGTGAATAATCTTTTCATGACAAATTCCAGTGCTCTCATCTGCAAGCAGAAAGATCCAGAACTGAAACCCATGCCTACATTACTCTTTTTCATCTCTGGATACGGTCCACATAAACTTGTGATTCCAGGATATATAGTCTATATATATACTGAATATACCTCTTTATATATTCTGTATCTATAGAATGGATATAGAGAAAGATATCTAGAGAATATATCTAGATATTCTATATCCATAATAAGAAATTTGTAATACATTCTGCATCCTCAAGACAAGTTTCTGATTGAGTTACAGAATCTAAGCTAGTGTTAATTATAAAAGGCACCGCTCAAATTATATTTAACTCTAGTGTTTTTACTAGTGTCCTCCCACTGACTGTGTTTCATTCTTTAAATAATCGGTTGCTTCAAGAACTCTAAGGAGAAGTGAAACATGTTACTGTTGAGGATATGCCTGCTCTCCTATTTAATCTTTAAGATTTGCTTCCAACAGTCAAATAACTAGAAGGAAAGTAGAAGGTTAAAAACTTTGTATTTCACCTCTGCCAAAACAGTAAAACAAAAATGAGATTGCTGAATGGCTGACAGTGACTGCAGAATCAACACAGCAGTGATCCTGCCTATAAGCTGCAAAGGGCAAAACCAATGCATCTGCTTAAAAGCTTACACCAACCGTGGGATAAAAAGAGTAAGGAAGCCACAATAAAACATAATTATTACAGGAGCTATAATTATGGCATTATTCTTTGGCGTATTCAATGTTGTGCACAATAAATGTTTTACATGGTGAATATTTAATGATTATATGTTTACTCAGAGCCCTTAGTCTACTTAAAATACAGGTATTTTTCATGTATTAAGGCAAAATCACACATAATTTTGCCCTAACGATTTGCAGTTCAAATAGATGAACAACATTCTCTGAGTCTTCTGCAAATTTAAATCTCAAAGCTTTGAAAACTGTGTATGTTTACAGCACTGCACATCAATTTTCAGTATTTTTGAAGCAATAATCCACTGTTGAACTCAGGAAAACAAAATGTAACCTCTGAGTGGTCAATTTTGGTTATGTTCTGTATTATCATCTACAAGAAATACCAATAAATGGCTACCTCAAATTACACTGGTGTAGTAGGTCTCTGGGAAGTCTAAAAAACTTCAGATACAGGTAAACATTCTTCAGTAGTAACAAGTAAAAGATATATTTCTGCAATAAGAAATAGCAGGAACCATGATTCACTAAGTGTCAACACAGCATAAAACATAGTAGTTCCGACTAAACTACTCTTCTATAAACCACAAAGCCAGCGACCATATAAAGAAGACAGATTTTAGTATGCAACGTAGTATAACAAGTGCCAGACATATTTTTCATTGTGGTATAAAGATATAGGTGAAAAATTATTAGATTTTTTCTAGTGTGCATTGAGGCTTTAGTACACTAAATATTGACAATGGATTTATTACATTCTATGCATTGCATCCTTACCTGAATGGAGAGCACTACAACTCAATGTATCTGTTTTTTACATTAGTAAAAGCTGACATTTTAAAAGGGCTTATTTGAATATTTTTGCCAACAGTTTGGGCTGTTGTAAGATTGCTACTGGTTTTGTTCAAAATTTCACTTTTTTTCCAAATAGTAACATTTTAATCACTGCAAACTCAAAACAGAAGAAACAACTTCCTAGAGCGCTGGTTGGCTCATCGTATCAGGATGGGAATCTTGCAGATCTTGCAAATTATTTCACTTTAGCAGTGAACTGCTGATAACTCTTCTCAAAATACAATTTTCCATCCCTTTCCTAGTAACTTGTGGCAGACCAGGCCTTCTTAAAATTTATGAGGCAGTATCAAAAGCCTTGCTGAAATTAAGCAGCGTGACATCTGCTGCTCCACTTGTACCGACAGAGCTTGCTACCAAACCACAGAAGAGTTCAATGCAACCCATTTCTTCCATATTTATATTGGTTGTTAAATGACCTTTCTTTCTTCTTTAGGAGATTAGAATTAGTTCCTTTGGTTGCTTATTACAGTATTTTTCCAGGAATGAGAAATAAGCTGACTGACATTTAATTTCCAGATTTCTTTTTCCCTCTTCCTAAGAATAGGCATGACATTTCCCGGTGTTCCTGTGTGAGCCCCAAGCCCACATTCTGCATTCATTCCCTAGGATAACTGCTAACAATTCCAAAATTATTCACTGGGTTCTCTACATAACCTAGATAAACTTCACCTGGCCAATTGATTAAGAAATATTTACGGCATGACATCAAGCAAGAGGGATGGTTATATATATATAATAAAGATGAAATATTGCTTGTTTCCAAAAGCACTGTGATGTTCTCATGTTTTTTATTATTACTTATTTCCAATTTATTATCTCAGCAACACTGAATACTCTATCATTCTAGCCTAGCTGGAGAGCACTTCTGATCCTCAGGATATGGTTTGTGGCCTTGAAAGGATATTGAGTTAAAAAGAAAATTAATATGAACTAAATTAAGCCTCTCAATGCATGCCTTACTTTTTTAAATTGAAGCTAAATTATGTTTGATAATGCTTCCCCATGACTCCATGGCTTTTGTTTCTCTGTGAGCAATCCAGCGATGGGTGCTCTGAGCATTTGCTGCTTGTTCTTTGCTGCATCTGCTCACAGTTTTCCATCTGGATGGCTCCAGTCATTTAAGAGAAGACCCAGGGTAAACCTCTGACTCTGGGAGCTCCTGCGAAAGTAATTTGGATGCTTGCTAGAGTAACTGTTAAAAATATTTCTTCGTCCCATGCTTCACAAGATTCCAGATCAAGACAGAGGGAATGAAAAACATTAAAACCAGTAAGAGTTTTCTGAGTGTCCTGGGTGATGTCAGAACACACCAAGCCCCGTGCCTGGAAGCCAGACTCTCTTTCCCCGCTCTACAAAGTGTGGGGAAGGAAGGAGAGATGTGAAGAGAGTTTGTGATTTTCTGCAGTTGTCTGAAGTCTCTTGACCATCAATTTCTAGCTCTTAAACTAAAAAAAAAAAGCCAGTTGATGTTATCCTTTAGAGTTATGAAAACTGTTAAAACATTGATAAACCTCCACTGTAGCTGTATGCAGAAAAGAGCATCAGCAAAGAGGAGTAACGTAGGAGCAACACAGCCACTCAGAAGACCTGGGTAAGTTATACTTTTAATATTGATGAAAATTCCACACACAAGTTCAGCAGAATTACATAACTAATTTAAGTAACTAAACACATATGAAGAGGCCATTTACACAAGCCTAGTTGTTCGTAGAATTTCTTCAAATGATGTTCAATAAAATTTCAAGTGCACTAGAGCCAAGGATGGGAATTCTGTGTTAAGAAAAAGATGTTGAACAAGGCATTGAAGAGCAATCTTACTTGCAAAGTCTCTTCATTTCCCAGTCAGCTCTGCTACCTGGGGTCACTAAAATGGCATTTTTTTTGGCAGAGAGGTTTTTGCAACACAATGAATGATTTAACATTTTCTAATAATAGTATTTGTAGTACTTGAAGTTAGTGCAATACATAGCCTTCTACCACTTGATATTTAAAGGCTTGCAGGTAATTGTGGAATATTTTACATATTACTTGGTAATATGTGTACTGTTCATAAAATATGTATTACCTGGTGCAGTGTGTGTACCATTCATAAAACTTTAACACCTCTAAGCAATACCTTAAGAAGAACAAGAATTGTACTACATATCTGTGCATTTATGAGCACATATATACTGTCCTTGTTAACATATTTGTAAATGAAAAGGAAATAGAATTGAAAAGGTTTTTTTCTAATCATGCCTTTGACAAAATCACAGAATCACAAAATGGTAGAGGTGGGAAGGGACCTCTGGAGATCACCTAGTCCAACCCCCCCTGCAAAAGCAGGTTCACCTAGAGCAGGTGTAAATAATGCCATTATCCTTCTTACAATACCTAACTGCAGAATATTTCACTTGCAATTATATATCTTCACTGTTTCTGTAATTAGTTTTCTTATACCTGACTGAATTGCATAAATGTTAGAACTTGAAAAAAACCTTCTAATTTGAGAATGTATCGTTCTAAAAATATCTCTGTTATCAGTGTTTTCCAGGAAGTAGATGTAGAAAGGGAGAACTAACTCTTAGATTATGCAGTACAGTGATATGAAATCCATTTGATTAAAAATATAGAAAAACTTTTTACCAAGCTTTCTCTGCTTCCCCCAGTTTTGAAACTAACAGCTGCAACTTGTTGCTTCATTCCAGCCTCTTTTGTGCTTCCAACTCTAATGAAAAAGATCTATAGTCACCTAAAATATCCCGTTTGTCACTATGCAGCATACCATCACTACTCAGAACTTCAAAGCATCAGGACAGACAAAAATGGGATCCTTCTTTTTGAAAAGTACTGGCTCCATGAGATAAGAAAATCTTCATTAACTTCTTGCTTTATGGAGACGATGAATCAATTGAGCAATTCTAAGTCCATGCAACTAAGGCTAGGTAACTAGCAGTTGCAAAACTTGTAACTTTCCATGGTTTAGATACTGCTGATATTAGAATTGGTTGTATGATAGCTTTTTGGTTACTGCAGTCTTTACAGTTTGACTTTTATTGGATAGCAATGGTGTATGGCTGTAATCCAGACTGCTTGTTTTGTCCTTCTAGATGTTTTCAAAAAGAAGGATTTGGATGAGTGTTTTTTATTTTCAATGACATATTTCACAGATGAGAAAAATTCAAATGATGTATGGTAAACATTTGAATTCCACAGAAAGCGTCTCTCGTGATAAGACCGTCCTTAGTTTTCAGAAGTGGAAGCATTCCAATTCACTTTCTGGTGTTTGCAATTGAGCTGCTGAAAAGATAGTGCTCAAAGATTCTTACTGTGGGAAACAAATTTAAATAGTTCATTTTCTGGAAGGGCTTGAATAAGTAGTTTTCTTATGTATTTATTCTTTAAAATTACTTAGCTTCATGCAGTCAATGCCACTGTTCTGTTGTTCCCCCTTTAAAATTTATTTTTAGCACCAATATACAAACAAATCGCTATGACTATAAAAACCACAGACTGGTTTGATTTGGAATTAAGAAATGCAATGTTAACAAGGGCAAATGAGAAGATTGTAGCTATATGAGAAGTTGTAGCTATATATGAAAATTGGAGAACTAATTAAAGAGAATTTAAATAGGACTTTAGAATGCAAACACTAAAAGCTGGAAATCCCTTGGAAGTTGGCCTGCAAAAGAAAAGTCCTGAATCTCTAAGGAAAGAGGCAAAAGACCACCCATATCCACATGCAGCCACTGTGATACAGTTCGAGGTGCTGAGATGAATTCAATTTCAAGACTGGAAGCAGAAATATCAGGCACGAGAGGGGATTTCTGCAGAGACTCAAGTAACTGCTCCGGCTTACAGATATCGATCAGAGCATGCAGATGAAAGGCAAACATATAGCTGGTCTTACAGACGTGCCAGAATGTTATTACTGTAACAAAATCAAGCTATCTGCCTTTCCCACTTTTTAATTAGATACTTCAAAAAGTATGGAGTGTACAGATTCTCATCATTTCACCAATAACTGGAAGTAAATTCTCTCTTCAGTCTAAATGCAGGATTAAGCTCATTGCTGAATCAGCTCACCCAGCTTCTGGAGAAGCTCAAACTGCTACAAATTTAGGAACTACTCCTTACAGATGTAGAATAAATCCTGTATCATCGTTCCCTCAGTTGCAGACCTTTTAGCTTTTGCTTTCAAGGGACACAAGCAATGAATTGCAATAAATCAAGCTTCCCATGTTCTTCTAACATTTTTTATGTCTCTCTTACTGTTGTTTTGAACTTAACTGTGCCCCAACAATCTTACCAGGAAGCCCAGAAGCCTATCTGTCCTCTGAACATGTCTGAAAAGCAGACATTCCTGCTTCACACCAAGAGATAATTGGTCAGACTCGCAGTATCCTGGAAGTACAGATAAATACACTGTAATAGAAAAGGGCAGGGCTGAGAAATAAGGGATGAGTGACGTCACTTCACTTATGTCCCTCCTGATCCATATGGAAAGAAATGAATGTGTTTTGGCTTCTCTTGCATATATATTTATGCTTTAGAAATACAGAAGTTTAAGGAACTTTCCAGTGCACTGTTACTGCAGACAATTAATGTCCAAATATGCAATATATCTGCCATAAACAGCCTCTCTCAGCAGATTCTGAAGCTGCTGAGGTACTGAGCCATTTCATTAATCAGTGTTTGCCTGAGGCACAGCACATGAACTTACCTAAATTGCTGCCAGTGTTCCTAGATCATCCTTTGGCTTCCTAGGAAGTTTCAGAATGAGAATTACTCGTCAGTCACTATCCTACTTAACCACTTCCATTCATATAACATCCAAATGTATGCAGAACACACACAACAGCCAGCAGGCAGTTGCTGTTGTGTATGTAAATTAAGCCTCCTAAGACAAGGTGCAAGGAGGGAACATGACTTGTTATAGACGATAAGTGGTGAAGATGATACAGTAAAGGAGACAGCATAAACATTCTTTTATTCAAACCTGATTATAAGCTATCATTCCTTTAAGGCAGAATTTGACAAGAATTCTGAAAATGTTGTCAGATAATTAAAGACAGATGCTACAATCCCTGCCTTTAAAGAAGACCAAAAAGCAAATCTGATACGAGATGATAGTATCATATATGAGAATCCAGGGACTATGTTCTGCATCCTTACTGCAGCTCTATTAAAATTAAAAACCTCGTCTGACCTAGGAAGAAATATTCAAAGGATTCAGACCTCGTGATTTCAAAGTACCTGCTTATAAAATATATGCTTCTGTGCACTGCAATGAATGAACAAATGAACTGCATAAACCTGAGATGTTTCAAGCACATCTTAGACTCAAAAATTATATTATTCTCATTTTTAACTTCAATTGAAAAAAGCATTGATTTTTCTTCTTAAACACATAGCCACACTCATGGGTATTTGACCCTGAATACTTAGACATGAGAATGCAGTTGCTGAAGTCTCCTAGCACTGCCATCTGTACCTAGATCCTGAGGAACCTCAAGTACGATGACCTAAAGTTCCCTGCTTTCTGCTAAAATCACCTTATTGTTTCGTATCATGTTCTTCAATAAGTTATATGGCAATTTAATTAAAATTCCATTTCAGAAATTAAAACAACATCTAAAGATTTATGTTCTTTAAACTAGAAAGGTAGTGTTTAAATAAGAGTGGAAGACTGAAACATCTTGAGGAAGAATATCAGAAGCCCTAATGGCCACTACACGATTTCCAATTCCAAGTAGCAAAACAAATCCACAATTAATTAGATTAAATACATGAAAGAAAAAACCTGCTTAAGAGAGGGGAAAAAAATTGCAGATGTTGAAGGAAAAACAATTTTTTCTCTACATAGCAGATGAATGCGAGATGGTTTTTGACATCAGCTCTGTCTACTTAAAAGCTCTTTTTGTACCGAACCTGCTGAAACAGCTCTTGCTGATGAGTTATGTCACTGGAATGTGGTATTTTGATGTGTGATAAAAAGTCATCATCCTATTTGATAGTATGGTTGGGAGCAACACTGAAAAGCAGCTCACTTTGAAAACTACTACAATAAGGAAGTTTCATATGGAAAAAAAAAAAGTGCTTTTGTTTATTTTTACACATTATCTCCCACAAGTGTTAGACTGCTCACCTTCTGGCATAGACTAAAAGCTCTTACTGAATTCACAGACGTCAAAGACTTAGTGAGTGAATTCCAACACATGGTTTTATCTCTTGCATCCTGTTAAACCACAGTAAACCACAGTTTACACATCTGAAAGATATTACCAGATGTTTTCAAAATTGCCAGTACTATAGTAGTTTTCCAGAATATAAACAACAATTTCAGCTTCTAGAGGTTAGCTTGACTTCAAAAATTCTCAACATACTACACTGATACTATCAAAATCACCAGTTGCACACCACCTTCCTACCTACAAAAGCAGTTGATGTTGTCCCCACTTTCTGCCCCTCAGGATCATTTGTAATCCTGGAGACCATAACACAGAAGACACATTTGACCACGCCACTTGCCCACACAAGGACAGGGATTTATTACAGGTTCTTTTTAAACAACTGCAGTCCTAATGCAATTCGCTGCTCCAGCCTAAGATGGACAACCTGGCAGTCTTAACATCTGTACTTTTTCTATTCAAAATCTATTTCACCGATGGATGTCAAACCACATTGTAAGACAAATTGGATGTTTATTTCATGAAAGTCAATATACAGGATAAATTCGGGCAGAAGGACAGAAAAGTAAGAGAGGAGGGAAAGAACATTAATAATTTAATGTTGTCTTTGTTAATTTAATATTACACCAAGGTAATCTATTAAAGTGTCATGTACTAAAAGCACCTCTTCAAAAGGGGTGCCAAGTTCTCCTCAGTGTCAAGAAGTTGAGACTACAAAACAAACAGATGTCTTAGTCTAAAAGCATTTAGCTACTTCGTTTTCCTGCCTGCTGCCTCATGTGAGTTGTTTTTAGTGGTAGAATTTTGTCTATAATATGCAAGCATTGCAGCACGTTGAAGTAATGAAACCCAATGGACCCTTCAACCTTATTCTGTTTATGTCTTATAATTATAAAGTCATTATTTTTATATAAAATGCTATTCAAATCAAAAAAAAGGATGCTGCAAGATATAGCAAACATATCTATCAACCCTGCAAACCAAACATATATCTGTCAGCTACACTCTGATGTCAACTGCTCTGTTTGGAAAAGATATTTGTTTTATGCTTACAAATACCAAAATTCAAAATTAAGATTAAAATTAAGCTGAGCTCTTTTTCTGCTTCTTTTTCATCCTCACTAGCAAGAAACATTCTGATACCTAAACCTGCTTACTTATACCTGTGCAGTATCACTTTCTGCAGAGTATGTCATAATGAATTCCAGCACAACCACCAAACTGCCATTTTTGCCACTCCTAGTAACTCCTCACATCACAGTACTGAGTATAGAACTCATATTTTAAAAGCCCTGGTTAGTGTCCTCCTTTATATTGGAATTAACATCTAAATTTAAAGCCCAATTACTATGTATGCATTCAAATAATTTTTTTTCCAACTGTGCATTTATTTTCACTTACATTTTACTATATGCTGCTTATTGTCATTTCCTATGTTATTTTGGCTAAATTAGTGAAAAAACCTCAAAGAACCATGTTTAGTCCCTTTTATCTCTCCTCATTATAGACACTATTAGAACAGCAACTTCATATCACTGGGATTTCTTATCAATTGTGCAATTTTGCCAGAAGAATGACTATGACAGTCACCACCACAGTCATTACTATGGTAGTTAAGCATCAGGAAGAGAATCTCGGAATGTTTTAGGTTTGTACTGAATAACAAAACACATGAAGAACGGAATATGCATGCATAGCAGTATATTCACTGCTTCACAGATAACCGCATCAATGGTACAAGATGTATCAGCACTAGGAAATCTATTTTCAAGACAGCTGGAATCCCGCATGTGAAATCCTTACTCATTCATGCAAGGAAAAACCATTTTTGTTGTAAATTTTCAGGAAACTGAAAGCTACTTGTGAGAAAGCAAAGGTTTGTCTAGAAACAAATTATATGTGCAAGATAACAACACAAAAGTATGGAAATTAAATGTACGTGTACAGCATTACTATAATCAACACTGTTTTGTTTTGGGGGTTTATTTTGTCACTAAGTTTTGTGAGACAAGATTCTATCTTGCTGTAAGAATATTGTGCCCAGTACCTTGAACAAAGATCATGTTTTTTCCAACAATGAAATTTTTCTATTTCTACATGCTGTCGAAGCAAATTAATAGACAAGTCTAAATGAAGAAATAAGGACAATGATGCAGTTGACCAATAAATTATTCTTCCTATATTATTGTTTTATTGTAAAGCTTTTCTGTTGTGAGAATTTTAATCATTTTGACATTTTATTTGTTCTGTAGAGTGCTGCTTCCAAGCGGTGTCTACACTTCAGTTAATATCAAGTAATCCTGTTATACAATACAAGCCTGTATTCTCCAGAGTTTCAAAGTAACAGCTTTTCTGCTCAGACTCCAGAAGGTATTATGTTACCTCTGCTACTCTTCACACTTCCAGCTGCTTTGACAATGATGGTATTTACAACTGGGAAAAAACGGTTAATAAAATTACAAGTATCTGCTAAAGAGGGATTCAGACAGTAATATACTGTCATCTTGGTCTCGCTCTGACATGGAAGACTCATCCTTCTTCTGAAACCAAAGTCCCGAGGGAAGTCGAACTACGCGTTTCCAGTCCCACCTGGCTTTCACGTTCACTCTGTTTCACAGATAAAATTCTTTTTTAAGACAGCATGTGAATCAAGTGCAGGAGAGGACACATACGATCAGAAAAAATTGTCTCATCTCCCACACCTTAATTAATCAAATCTCCATTTTTCTATCGTGTCCCCAGGTCCCTTTAATAATGACTGAGGATTTGAAGGTAAAAGCTGCACTTGTTCTAAACACACGGGATTGTTGCAATGGTAAGATCAGTTTTCTGCTGCTGGTGTCATGCAGAATTGTGTTCTGAATATTATGGTATGAAGCAATCTGCAATAAAGAATGTGCGTGGGGTATATAAAGCCAAATTAGTCTTTAGTGTCTTTAATCCCAAACAAATACAATTCATGTCGCAGTAAGAGGTGTACACACACATATGTCACTGTGCCTGTTAAAGGCTCTATCGTAAATAGATAGCTTTAGCAGATGGTCCAGGATAGGGAAGAAATATAAAGCTATGAAGACACAAGATAAAGCATTGCCTGCCTCATATGCCAAACTAGCAGGTAGGAGAACACTCAGACAGGAAAACACAACCTCAGCCTTTCCCAAATAGCTCCAGTCAACAATATACAACTAATTCCGAATAATCTTTTTGAACCTGATACTCAGAAATTTCACTTGCTTCCATCTCAACTTTGGGCCTTGAGAGAAAATGAAAAATAGAGGAAAAAAGATGGAGATCTTCAGATGGAATTTTAATTTTCAGTCACTTGCTGAAAAGACTGAACCACATAACTGAAACATACATTGACATATATGTGTTATTGATATATAAAAGTATGCTGGGACATACAACTGTATTTTACACATTATAATATAACACCATATCTTTTATGAAATATAATTACTAACAAATACTCCAAATGACGATGTTTGGTGCATGTAACTAGGTATCTAGCTCACTATTTAAAAGCAAATGGCTTTACTGCATTACTAATTGTTACAATGAATCTGAATTTTTCTTTTTGTTCTGTAATATCTACAAAAGGAAATAAATGTTTTCCAGTCATAGATATCATTTGCTACCCAGTGTCTTCCCTAACCAGTCCTATTGTCTCATAAGCAATGGAGTGGATTCAGTTCCTATTCCAGCCATTTTTAAGATCCGTTTATATTTTGTATGTCTTCTCAGCACAGCTTAGTGCTCAAGATTTCTAAACAAGATGAGCCAGTCTCTGGAGAATGCTTACTTTAATAGTTTTGAATCTTAAGAAAGAGCAGCTCAAATTGACTTGCCTGCTGACACTCTGGTACACACCTTCTTAAGTGTCTTTTTCTTTGAGTTTGTTTTTGCCTGTAATCAGCATCCTTGCAGTAATCTTATCACTGTCAATCAAGATGAAAATATTAACTGGGGAAAAACATGTCTATTTAGACACCCTTAGTTTCATCAGCTCTCTAGAGTTTAATTATGAATAATATTAACGTATAGGCAGAGATTTATGCACTGTGTGAATAATACATACAGATAACAACAGAAGATAGAATCAATAGTGAACTAAACTACAAGGGTCAGATGAACATTTTCAGGAAAGCTAAAAAAAAAGAGGATTTACTTAGTCTTACTTACTTTTCAGTGATCGCTCCTGAATAATTCATATTATCACTAAAAGTAGTATAATGTATTTAGAACTGGGTGGAAAGGTGAAAGATACAAACCAGCTTTTAACTGACAGCTCATCAGAAAGCACTACTGAAGGCTACAAAACGTTTTGTAAAAGGCTTTGGGGATTAGAAGAAAAGGATTTTTAAGGTTGAAATAAATATTTGTAGATATGTTAGTAGATCCTCAAAGAGTTCCTGTTTACATATTGAGGCATATTTTGTCAACAGAGAAAAGCATATTAAATAAATACTTCCTTGGTTTTCCTTCACACACAATAAAATTTTACAGAAGGGGAATGCAGGATTAAGTGGCCACCATTCACCACTCCTCTCCAGTACAGAGTTCTCAAACTGGATCAAAACATTAGAATGAACACTTGAGTTTAATAAGCACAGTAACAACAGTACAGAGGCATTTTTCTTACAATAAAGATCACTGATGTGCATGGAAGGAATCAGCATGTTGTATCAACTGGGACAAAATTTACAAGAACAGAAGAATAATAAAATACAGTGATTGCATTTGTAAGATTCATAGAATCATAGAGTTATCAAGGTTGGAAGACACCTTCAAGCTCATCCTGTCCAACCCCTACCTACATCACCACTAAACCACATCACCCAGCACCACATCCAGATGCATCTTGAACACCTCCAGGGACGGTGACTCCACCACCTCCCTGGGCAACCTATTCCAATACCAAATCACCCTCACAGTGAAAAAATTTTCCTAATGTTCAATCTGAATCTCTCCTGATGCAATTTAGAGCTGTTTTCTCTCATCTTTCAGGTTGCTGTGCATTATTTCATTAAAAAACAAAGTAACATACATCGTATGTGAAATCACATATTAGTGATTATTATCTATCACATATTAGATGATTAGCAAAGCTCTAACATAACATCTANACAAAGTAACATACATTGTATGTGAAATCACATATTAGTATTTCAAGCAAAGCTCTAACATAACATCTAAGTTGTGGCTTCTATCTCCTGAGAACCCAGAGTCATATTCAGATCTTCTTGAAAGTGCACAATTTTGAGGACAAATTCTCTTCCCACCCCCAACACCTCATCTTTCAGAACATAAGCCAAGGAAAAGGGACTTTTCATTCTGGTCTGTATTTGATTTGTGACCATTTAAACACAAAAATAAAGTCTTTGTGAAACACCATTTCCCTCTCTGTACCATCCAAGCTACTTCTTGCTTTTCTGCACAAAATTTTTGAACTAAAAAAAAATAAAAATAAAAATTAGACTTTATACTGGGTCAGAAGACCCAAAAGATGAACAAATATTTTCTCTCTAGGGGTTTATAATGGAGCCAACAGGAAGCAACACCTAAAGAACAGACAAATTTCAAAATCCAGTGATCAGAGTTAAAGATCCAATAATTTTTTTCTGGGGTATTTTTGTGCAAAAGAGAGCAAGAAGAAAGCATAGTTAACAAACTCCTGGGTCAGGCATTTCTAGTCCTTCCTCATTTTGAATTAGATGAGGAAAACAGGAAGGTAGTTCACAGAAAGAACTGATTCTGAAAAAGCTTTTATCAGCCACACAGGGAAAAGCTGTTTGAATTTAGGAAAAAAAACCCAAAAAACAAACCAAAACATTTTTCTCCATCCCCACAGCACCAGCTAACTCTCTAATCTGAAATCTTTAAAATAGAACATCCGTGGAACAGGACGACAGGCAGTTTGCAGGTAATGATATTTGGACTGTGTGTCTAAGATGGATCAGATTACTGAAGCGTGAATTCACAAAGCATTCAAATGGAGATGGATGAAAAATTAGTTTGCATATTTTGTATTACCAATGTATATGAAATAAAGGAGGCAAAGCTGATCTGATTACACACGAACAGTATTTTCTGTACATGGAAAGCTCTGGTTAGCTTTTTTGTACAAAGCAAGATGCCAGTCTTCAAGCACAGAGCATTACCTCTCACTGAAAAATGTGGCAATTTCTCAGCGATGTCAATCTCTGAACATATATCAACATTAGAATCTTTTAAACAGTCATTAAAAGCCTAAGAGATGCCAAACAACCACAAGCCCTCTTGAAGTAATGTCATCAAACTAGGTATGTAGATTGTTTGAGAATCATAGTTTTAGTCTATTGACTGTCAGCTAATGTGTTTGTTCTTTGGCCTACAGAAAATAAGTAAAAGATTTTTTCAAGGTTTTTTCCTTTGATTTTCACATTTGAACATTATGATTTTGTAAGTCGACAGTGGAAAAAATGCTACTATCCTTGAAAATATCATTAAGACAAAAGTATGCTTCTCCCAATCTTAGAGGTATTCAAGTTTTATACTACTTAAATGGAATTACATCATAAACTTTGAGAACACATTCCTAAGCACAAAAGCTGAAAACTAAATCTATTCTAACAAACCTACGTTTAAGCAAGCAAAAGGAATAAAAACTCTGAAACTCAGCAGTTGATCTATCTCTGATTTGAAATAATTTAATAATTTTAATAAAGCAAAGATTCCTACATTATGTCAAACTACCTTCAATATTACCAAAATACAGAATGCACTGTGTGCATTTGAATGAACAAAATTCAGTCATACACCATTTGATCAATAGTGTCAAAAGACTGACCCAGTTCCAACTCTTTACAATAGAAAATTTGTAGATATTTTTTTTTAAATCAAGCAAGCAAAATATAGTCAAGAATCTTAATGTGGCATTTATTTTTGTTACATCTCATAAATTCAATGATCTTTTCAAAGATAGTTTCATTAATAATATTGAGGTTTTTTAACAAGGCTTCCATTTTTAAAATAACTTACATAAAGCAGATTCATAAAGCTGGCTGGATACCAAGCTACTCTTGAAGCTCACAACACCGCAAAGAATTGTGTTCCTGTGGCTCCACTGAGCCCACTAAAGACCAAAGTGCTCACAAACTCATCTACAAAATCCTCACTCTTTGCTTATCCTGGAAATTTTTCAGCCTTCTTCAGCTGGTTCCCAAGTATTTCAGATGTTTTTGTTCACCTTCTGGTATGCCAATGTTTAATTTTTGACCACTCTAATTTCTGGTTGTCCAAAAGCTACATTTTCATCACTGTTTGATGAGAAACAATTTTAGTTTAGGATGTACAAAGAATACAGGAAAACAGAAAATATGTTAAGATAGAAAATAACAGTCAAAGCCCAGGTAGCAGGTTAAAAGGGAATAATCAGCTCCACAAGTAGGGAAACTAATGAAGCCTTGTCTCTTCTCAGATGGTACCTTCAGGCTGAGTTCCCATGTGGATTCTCTGATGTCTAAAAAAGGCTGTAGCTTTTCTCACACTAGATGCATTATTGGTCTCTTGCTTCCATCCAGCTTCACATTACCATCAAAACTTTTCAGAATTCAGAACATCACTCCCTCTGTCAGCTTTCATTGAAATCAGCCCCAACCTGCCAGAGGGATACTGGAGGCCAAGAGCAGAGTGTCAGAGAGACAGAAGGGTGTGGAAGTGGGTGAAACCAAATGGAGACGACAGACAACAAGATATGAAGTATAAAGTTGGAGGGTTTGGATTTTTTATTAGTATTATTTCTTCTTGATGTTTTTTAGATTGCAAACCCCAGCTTAACATTCATATTTTACGTTGCAAATGCAAAGCTATTTACTTATGTCTCCAGTTTCAAGTTTTGTAGATAAAAGCTTCTCCTTTAACTTTTTTTGAGTAAGAGATACATTAAAGGGAGGTGAAGTGAAAAGAGATAGCTGCTTATTATCCTTTTCTTACTTTTCTGTTCAATGCATGTTTCCATCCTACATTTATTTTGCAATTCATTATGCTACCTGTTACTAATTTTTGTCATTTTGCCTGATTTTTTTTTTTATTTAAAAAAGTAATTAAATAGATTATAATGTCTGGATGCAATATAGTGGGTTTTACTACTGGTTTATTTCCTACATGTCCATAGCTGTTAGTAAGAGTGAAAAAAAAAAAATCTTCTTTAGCATAATCTGCTGGAAATGGCCCACATGTTAAACTTGTTTCTTACAGTTTGCCAACCTGTCAACATATGTACATGATTTTGGTCACTCAGAGCCTTGATTAAGCTTCAGTATATGACAAGTAATGAGATGCCCTCTAAGCCCCTTGTTCCCAACCCAGTGAGCCATCAAACCTTTTTTATGGGCCATCCAGTCTCCCTAACTAAATTCCATTAAGGTAATACTGCTGCTGCCTGATTAATTCATTTTCACATAATTTCCCACTCTAGTGTACCAATCCTGCTATATTCCACCATCTGAATATTTCAGTTTTACATATTTTGCTTTCCTGCTGAGTTGCTTCTATAATTTCTCAGTATTCCCGTTTCTTTTGCTGTATATTGCTTTCATGTTTCCTACTGCTTCTCCAGATCTAAGTCTTTGAATCATTTCAGTCCCCTCTGTACATGTTCTGCTTTTGTACTGTGAGATCCTTCCCTTGCTCCTTTTGCATCTTCAGTCCAGAAGATTATGGATTTAGTGACCTTTGACATGAGCAGTGGTACTCAGCAGGAGAAAAGTCAAAGCTAAGCAAGATGACTGAAGTGCTGTGTGGTGCACCTGGGAAAGAGTCACTACTAAAAAATCGTGGCCAACAACTTAATCACTTTCCAATTACACATCACAGTTTTCACATAGCTCATTATAATTCCCATTGTCAGATATATTCAATATAAAACAGACTCTGTTCACTTCAGAGACATAAACCTATACATGTATGCAACTAGCCATAGCTGAGAGCAGGAAGAGCTTAGAAGCAACAAAACCATAAAAGCTGGCTACCAAATAAATAGCAGACATAACAACCCAACTCTGAAGAGGAAGACGGCTCCCTGTGCTGCAATTTGCTTTCAAAGTCACAAAATCCCTTTTGAACCTCTTGTATTCCCCTGACTAATGCCATCATTATTTCAACACTGGCTGTTCAGAGTGAAACAGGTGCTATCTTGTCAAACGAGACTCTCCTGCTTTCATCATCCCAGAGTTATTCATTGTGTATTGTTACCACTGACAAGGTTTTGGGTTGCCTGGATACCAGGTCATGCTGCTATAACTGCAAGTGATCTCTGCATAACCAAACTTTTCTGGTGAGAACCAAGAGAGGGGAGGAATGGCATGGAAAAGAATTGTTTTATTTCCCTATGTTGTCCTCCCAGCAAAAGAACTTCCATCAGCTTATCTCAGAGGGCTGTGGAATGCTTCCATCACCTGAATTAAAATTATTCACTCTATAATAAGCTATCATTACTAGTCTCTTTTCTAAAAGCTTTTCTTCCCACTACTTAGAACAGTCTGCTAGATTCATAAATAAAAGGGAAAGATTAATCTGTGCTAAATTACCTGACATAGGCTTAAAATTGCTCTGACAGAAAAGTAGAACAATGTTTGTCCAAGGAAGCAAAAAATGCAGTATCCACCCCACCAGTTGAGAATATCACATGAGCCTCCAGGACCATCCAGTTCAGACAAACACAGTTATCTCAAAAAAGTGAAGTTTGATTGAATCAGATTTGTGTTCTGAATATTCTTTATATCTCTTATGACAGATGGCTTTCAGAAATAAATATTTTTCAGCCACATGCTTGCCTAAAACTTCCCAGGAACTTTTTCTATAAACATGATATGTGTAGAAAGATTGTTATAGAAGAGGTTTTATTTTAAGCAAACTGGTTTTTGTTTTTCAGAGCTATAAAGTGTTTTTTTAAAAGCCTCATTTTTGATTGAGATGCTGGAGGCTGTTCTTGTTCTTGTCCTGGGACAGGAAGGTTTTAGACAGTACCACTTCAGACAGAAAAGGTCCTGATGTCACTTGCAATTTCCTACACAAAAATCTATGACTGAATTCCCTAAAACAACTGGGGTTTTTTTAATGGTTCAGACTTTCAAGACACTAATTGTAAATATCCAAACTTCTGAAGACAAACACAACAGGGAAATCCATCTTAATCAACGGCACTCATTCTCATGTAGCTGGATAAAAAGGTTTCACCTAAATAATACACTTTGGCAGCTTGCTCAGGCATACCAATTGAAATATTGAAGTTGATTGAAATGCTCCTCAAGCCTTTAATATTTTAGGCTAATGTTATAAGGAAGCTATCATCTATCACACACAAGTTTAGAACAAGGCAGGTTTAGCCAACAGTCTTTCTTGGATGATGCTCTGATGATTTTGGGCAGGGTTTGAAGAAGTAATGAAAACCACCTGCCCTTAAATGGAGAAATGTATGTCCAGTCATGCACTCAGTTCATCTAGACTGCTAGTTAAAACAAATCATCTCAGTACCTTCAAGAAAGTAAATATTAAACACAGCAATTAAAAATATGGATAAATGTTCTTGACCACAACTGGCAAAAAGAAGATGTAAAATGGGTGAGGTAATATGCAAGAATTAAAAACATGATTTAATTTTCAACCAAGCAAACAATATTTCTTTAAAGTCCTAGATATCATAAGAAAAATATTTTACAATAGATACAAAAAGAAGGAAGGAGGGAGGAAGTGAAGGGATAGAAAGGAAGGAAGAGAATGAAATACAACAAATTAGTTGTGATTTTAAATGCACCAACATAAAGAAATTGCATGGGAGTTTGTGGATTATTCTACTAATCTCAATCCATATTGAATGGATAACTGCTTACCAAGCAAGAACTTTATTCTTATGTCTTCAACAAAACATTGCATTGCTTTCATTCAGAAAGAGATGACAAAATGTCAAAGTTTGTGTCACAATGTGTGTAATATATCATGAATCATATGGAATGAGTTCATTTGATTTACTCCTCCTGTGGCTGGAAAAGTAAAATCCTACGTAGGGAAAACAGTGTTGATGCAACTTTAAAGTGCAACAGCACAGATTTTCAGAATTTAAATGAATTGGGACAAAAATATATTTAAAATGTACACATCAAGTGACTTCCTGCCCAAAGTCTTTCAGATTTTTCGAACACGGACCCACGACTCGAGTAGAGTCATAAAATTCCCTGAGCCCTTAATGGGCAATACTAATAGGCATGCAACTTGCAACACTTTTTAACATGTATTTTTAATTTAATCCATTAAAACCACAAAGGAATAATGTATTAAAGTGATAAGTCTGTACATTCAGTAAATAAATATCAAAGTGAAAGTCATGAAAGCTTTAGGAAAAAAAATGCAGTCAGAAAAGAAAAGTAAAAAGAAATTTAAAGCCCTTGAAGGAATACATCACAGAAAAAAATAAATTGATCTACTAAATTAATTAAGTAAATTGATTGTAAAAATTACTACCCTATGCAGTATAGCATACGTCTCATAGGAGATAAGTTAGCAGAGTCAATCTGAGCTTTTCAACTATGAGAAACTTGTAAAACACCTCATAAATTCTTTCAATAATACTGTAAAAGAAAAATACAAACTTTTTATACATGCTAAACTCCTCAAGAAATAACCTATAAAGTACCTTCCTGCATTTCTTTTTACTAAGTGCTCTTAGCTTGTCCATTTTTATTAAAACCAAAATAACAAAATATAAAATTCTTCCAATGCAGATTTGTGTAATTATGTCCACAGTATGTGAAAATTCCTATATAAAATATCTACTTATTCGCCTTCTTTTAGCTGACTTTTAATCATTAGAAATAACAAAAATTGTAACTTCAGAAACTCACCAGTTTTGAGAAGCAAGTGCTGTGCCAAATTTTCTATTCCAACCTTTTGACAGAAGAACTGCCTATCAATAATAACCCATTCCTCTTAATCACAGAACCATGAATCGTAGAATCAGTTATTTCTAGAGCAACCATAAGAGACCATCTAGATGAATCCTCCAGTTTAGGGCATGACAACAATACCTAGATTATTCCAAAGAAAAATTTGTTATCATACTTACAAAAATTACCTGTAAGAAATATGTCAAAAGCTCTTCTCATAGAGAAGTATCAGTATCCGTATTCATTTCAGGTAGAAAAAAAATCCACCTAACCTAAATCTTCCTTAGAAAAAATTATGCTGATTTTTTTCTTGTTCTGTCTCCTTTCCCCACTAGCTATACAGAAAAATTCATCATCATCCACTTAATAATCTAATATGTGCTAGAAAATGTTATCATGTTCCTTCCTAATCTTCTAAAACTAAACAAATCCCATTCCTTCATCTTTTCATCATTTCCTGGTTCTTCTGGGAGAAGTGCTTACTCGACAGTGACAGCGTCTCACATCTTTGAGAAGATTTGATCTTTTTCCAGTTAACCCGGCAACAGACACAATGAAAGAATTTCTAAATCCATAAAGAACTGGTTGTGATCACGGAAAGCACTTCAGTCAATGCTTCTAACAGATATGCTAATTAACAGAGATAACCAAGTCTTAATCAAACTAATTACATTACAGATTAAAGGTATTTGGAATTTAACACAGCTTGTTCTACGTAACTACATTACATTACAGTGACCTTAAGCAGCAACCTGGAAGAAATATGTTAATATATTTCTTTAAAAAATTCTTAACACATAATTCATCTGTAAAATTTAAAAGATGAGAAATAAATAAGAAGACATCATAGTTTTCATGATTTCC
This sequence comes from Aegotheles bennettii, assembly GCA_013398125.1. Lineage (NCBI taxonomy): Eukaryota > Metazoa > Chordata > Aves > Caprimulgiformes > Aegothelidae > Aegotheles > Aegotheles bennettii. The sequence continues at coordinate 325,188 of VZRW01005512.1, forward strand.
ACTCTTGTTTAGAACTGTAGGAGGGGAAAAAAAAAAAACCTGTCAGCCCTGGTAAAGATCAAGACATTTTTCAGATTCACTGACTTGAATTTCAGTTTCTTCTTATTGATTCATGGACTGTGCGTGTCAGACCAGTGCAATGGCTCACAGACACGGGGGAGCTGGAGGCGATGCTAGGAATACATAACCTGTTGTACCTGGGGCACTGCAGTTTGGCCGTCGGCATCACCTGCCACCATGTACGGTGCAGCTTCAATATGACGGACGGCAAGATCATTTTCCAGGAAGATGGAGGCTATGTATCCTAGCAGAAAGGACTGAGTTCAATTAAGGCAGTGCAATCGCTCTCCCAAAGACGTCCCATTCTTTACACCACTCTGAAGGTTTCAGAGCACAGATTGAAACAGTGCCAACAGAGGCAGATGAACAGCAGAGTACAGAAGTTGTTTGTTCAGTTGAGGGGTATGGAACCCTCTTCACAGCTCTCACTGTCCATCCAAAGGGTTTTCATTTGGATTCAGCACTTCCTCCTCACGAAACATCTGACACTTCTCAAACTGCCCTACACAATTTTTAATAGCAAAGCTGATCTGACAAGGTGATTAATTGCAAACTGCATGAAATTGCATCTGTGCTGGAAGAGAGATTTTATTTATCAACTTTGTTGCAAAAATCTCACTACTCCTCTTAGCTTGCACCCTCTTTGCTTTCTCCATTTCTGATACTGAGTGGTGTCCTCTTTTTTGGCCTTCTGTACAAGAGCTTTACGTGAGACAACTGACTAAGGTCTGAGGTGCAGAATGATAAAACTATAAAATATTCTCCTTATACAATTTTTTCATTCTGCATTGTTGTGCTTGTTTTCTTATATCCACATTAATTCCATGATGGGGTCACAGTGTCATTGATGCCAAGAAGCTCCACGGTAAAGAAAAGTAGGAACATAAAACTGTCAAAATGTCTGTAGAAGCTAGAAGGAAAATAATGTACTCATTTTATTTTAATTGCTACCTGCACAATGTCTCATAAGGTCAATTTGAAATGCATATATCTAAACTAATTAACTAACTTACTTGTAAACATTGTATTTGTTCTTCTGCATTCCTAGAGTAAGAGCTAAAAATGATAAAGCAACTACTGCATAATTAATACACACACACAGAGATACGCATGGAAAAACAACTATGGGAGAAAGGAATGGCGCAGGAATCCTTTCTGCATATTGCAGTTATATCAGTAAATACAGCAAAACCATCTAACATCTCTTAGGATTCTTGATACAACTCTAGTATAAGTACTGAAATGAAGTTATTTCAGATGCAAATGAATAAGGTGTCTACTGACACATGCACGCTACCTATGCCTCCAAGATGACTGTTGCATGATTCTGCAGAGTAGTCTGCAGGTATTCTTACGATTAAGCTCTAGTCTCTCCAAAGAAAACACGAGGAAAATTCTTGGGTTTTTTAACTGCTACTCCTTTTCATCAAGAAATCAATATTCTTGGTCCCAATTTTGAAAGAAAGCCAGCAGTCAGACACTTCTATTCTATCTTTGTTGATGTTTTCCTATTCTCCCAATGCAGAAGGTTACCACTTTCTTGTCTAAACCAGACAAAATTTTGAAATGAAGTCCCTTCTCACAACACCTCTCAATAAATGCAAGAAGTTGGATGAAGGCTCAGTCTAGTCACGTGATGCATTCTATTGATTTAAATTAGAAATGGATGGTTGGTGTGATAACTCCTCATCTTTTTAGTGTTATTATGTCAGTTCAGGCATTTTTTTGTATGCTGTGAGGCCACAGAAGGTTTTAAAACGTCTAGTTCAGTATGAACCCTATACTAAGAAATACACATTCTTTTCCACAAGCAAGTTTAGTATCTTTAGGCACATATCTGAAGTTATATATAACATAATGCAAATTGTACCCACTTACTTAGGTCTACCTCTCCATGTTCCCTGGGAGATGTGCAAGAGTATAAGACGGTTGTAACACAGGACACGCACGTGTGAAGAGGCAAATTAAATGCCTGATTAAAGAAGTTAGTACCCTCACTGTTTGTTCTTGTCCTCTTCTTTAATTAGCTTCTTAATTGCTCACTTGTTCAAGAAAGCTTGGTGACAGAATACATCTTCACCAGCTGTAATAGGAGCTTATACTTCTATGTACACATGCAGACACTTGGATTTCGATTTCTTAATCTGTTTTAGATTTATTTCCTCCTGAGATTTGAATCATTTGCCTAATACCAGGCATCCAGCGCCATGAGAGGTGACTTGGGATATGACACTCCACATGGTAGAGTACACACAAGACAAGACATAATGGAGAACTGTACTGCAGCTGGAGGCAAGTGGGACAGTGTAGGTTGTCTAAAATGGCACCAGACACTACCTTTAGGCAACTGACTCACAACGAGTCACTGTCAACAGTCATAAAACCAGAGAAGCTGGGAATATATGGCAAGAGACATAAAATACTGAAAAACTGATGGCTGCTTAGCTGATATTCTTCTAGGTGTCAGATAGGTTCACATAGGCTCCCTCAATCAATGCAGCAGATCCAAGCCTAATGAAGTATAGAAGAGATTCCAGTAGTAGCAGAGAATGAAATTAGACTGTAATAATTTCTAAATTTTATCCTTTAATTCAGTTTTTTCTTGTAAATATATGCTAGATACACTTGCTGGGTCTTTACAACAAGTAGCAGGATTAATCCAAATCTAATTTCCATGTAAAAGTTCTTTTAACAGGCAGGTAAAATTGGGAACTCTATCTCAAAACATCACTCAAATTGTTTTTCTAGCTCAGAGAATGTTTTTATTCTATTCTTCACTTGTTTAAAAAGGCCTCTGGCTTTAACATCCTTGTGAGCTAAGTGATCTGTTCAGTTACTTTCTAACAAAACTAAGAATTTACTGCTATTTTTTCTTGCTGATGTTGACATGATATCAAGGTGGGAATTGAGTTGATAAGAGAATGCTGGAATACATACAAGTAACCTGAAGTTAAAATGTAGCCGAACAGCTACAAGCAGCAATAGAGAGTGCAGAATATCAAATGCTGGAGAAGCTCCTGTACACAATTTCTGTGGTTGACAAGTACCTGGGAGCACGATGGCCTTTCTGGAGGTAGGCTGAACACACTGCTTCTTCCCTGTCTCCCAGGCAGAGGTTATTAAACCACAGGTCAGCTCTCTACTTGTGCAGTGTCAATTCAAACTTATTAGAACAAATCTTTCCCTGTGTTTTCAACCAGGACAGCAGACTTTGCCCTTAGGCACCTGGAGAGTTCTTATGGCCAGCTCTGCTCTAGGATGGCAGTCTCTAGCTGAGCAGGGACACTGATACCAAAAGGCATAATAACTTCTTAAATCATATCAACCTATCGAAAGTGAACTTAAGCTTAAATCCTAAGTGACTCTGTTATATTTTTTTGAAGTAGTTAATGTTTGCTCTCTCCTGTTTAATGGGGATCTGGGCAGGGCACTGAAGCATCTGTCTTCCTCTGAGGATTCATATTTACCTGGAAAAATTACTTCAAAGAAAGGTCAGATATAAAGTTCAGTGTAACAAATATTTCATAAAGCAAAATACAAGAACATTCCTATTTTAAGAGATAATTATTCTATCCAACTGTCCCTACTTCATAAAAGTCCTGAATTTTTAAGGATCAGGAAGAGTGAAGGGGAAATTTCCTGTGACACTTTAGTTGACTGCACATTAATCCATTACTTCAGTCAATTTAGCTCCTGCCGATTATATCACTGGTGACTAAATGCAACTATTACAATATACTAACTACTATGATATACTGACCTTTTTGTTGATACATAGCTTTGTGTGCAGAACATATTTTTCCATTATCTGACATCATTACTAATGACCTGCTCTGTTACCCTTTAGTAAGCTAGAGCAACTCCCTGAGCGCTATTTTTCTCCTATTAACCTGATTAATGAAGGATTCTACACGTGAAACTACTAAGCTCCCTCAACTTCCAGACAGAGTTGAAAGCATTCAATAGCTTGTAGAAGTGGTCTACAACAAACAGCCACCAGATAAGGAACAGTAATTGCTCTACAATTGCTCTAAGCTAGGAAGCAATAACCTTAAAACTGGACTACAACTGAAGTACTTGGAGTAAAAACCAAAATATATTTACAAGATGGAATAGCATGCAAAGGAAGCTGCTGATAAACGCAGCCTCATCAACTACCACTCTACTGAAAACATCCAGTGAAAAACTAATTTTTTTTTTTTCCCTTATTCTGAATAACAATGAATTTGCGATGAAAATTTACCATCCCCTCCCATGGGTTATGAGTGCCACTAAAGGAAAACTAACACAAATATCTGCTTTAAATGCTACATCTGATTATGGTTAAATTGACCAGTTTTAAGTTTACAGAAAGTCAGGAAGTTTCTGTGTTGTTCCACATTAGCAAAAGCAATCAAGTTCTACTCCAAGCTTATGAGAATTATCTTCTGAATAATATCAGTACTGAAGCACTCCAGAAGTGCAGTTTATGTATTTCTGGCCACAACACGGAAAGCGTTAACTTCTGTCAAGCTGTACTACTTGCCAAGGGAAGCTGGTGATACTAATCATGAGTAGGATAAGGACTGAAGTCATAAATGTATAACTGATGTGTAACTGACTATTGCTTTTTTTGGAGTCCTGTTTGATGCAAGATGTATTCTGAACCAGCTTTCTCTTCTCATGTTAAAAAGTACCTCAGTCCTCAAGACACCATGAAATCTACTGAAGGTTACTTCACCTCTATGCCATAATCTGTTATTCTCCTGTTAGATGTTACTACAGCTTGAGAACTATTATTTGATAGAGGTTAGGAACACACAGTACCTGATTCACACACATCATCATTCTCCTTAGGATCCACACCTGGGCTCTCCCCCAACATGCCTGCAACCCTTCCAGCCTACTCCTCCATCTAAGCCTATTTAAGAAATACTTAGAAAAAACTTCTTAGTACTGGTATTTTATCTCCACAATCTTCTATTTAGATCAGCTAAACACAGTGTTCAAGTGATATTTATATTCTTGTGATTTCTATCATCTCATTGTAGGAGATGACAGGTTGACTGCAAGATGTGAAGTTTATCTACATAAAACCCTTTGTGAAGATGCATAGGAAGGTGAATCTCAGTTCAAAAGTAAATTAAAACATACTGCATTTGAGCACAACAGGATCATGACTGAACATGTCAGAATATGCAAAAGAAAAAGCAAACCTGTCATCATGACAAGTGTAAGCTTCAAAAGTGGTTTTTTTTGCATTTCAGCACATTAACCATCAGAAAATGAATATGAGGGAAGAAATTCTCAAGAAAATCAATACTTAAGGAGCAGATCAAATTTAAATCAAGTAGATTGTGCCAAACTGACCTCTGAAATTACCTAAAATGGTTACCTTTATTTCACTTATGGTCTGTGTGCATCCTGTAACATCTGGCAAAGTAATTTACATGTTGGCCTGTTTCAGAACACAAAATATTTGACTGTATTAAGGCAGGATTCTGTTTTCCAAACATGCCAAATAGTGTTCATCAACATACCCATTAGAAATTCAGAAACAACTTGTTAGTTTGAAATAGTCCTCCAGTAATGCCAATACAGCTACCAAAAGTTTTCACCTCTATAGAGAAATCATATATATATCAATAACTTCTGTATATGGTGCTGGTTTTTGTAATTTCTGGCTGTTGTAATGTTTCTAAAATAATGTGGGGTTACTCTGTTTATTTTAAACCATCTCCAGTTATGCAGATCTCCAAAAAGTCACTTCACATGTCCCCAATATTTACATTGTCACCCTGAGCCTCCCATGTTTACAACTCCAGTTTCAATGGGACAGTCCACAAATCTCTCAGTTAACAGACAGATGGTCAGAAGTGACAAATCACTGCAGCTTAGGGAGTCTCCACTAGTCACCTGAGCCGTGACAGCTGACTGCATGTATGCTTTTAATCTGCTCTATTTACCAAGCAAGACAGATAAACTTATCATCAAGGTAGTCATCAAAGTCTTATGATTATGTATGATAAAAAGAATTTAAGATAACAGACTTTAGTTTGTAACTGGAGTGAGTAAAGAACATAGTTAATAAAATTCACAACAACCTTTAGTTTCATCCTTTAGTTTCAACCTTTAGAAATTTCAGATTTCTAACAAGCACTGTCCATTCTCATACAGTTCTGGTTTTATTCTTCCCCTAGAAGGGAAGCGTGTTCTCAGTTTTGGACTCAGACTAGCTGACAAGATACTAAGAAAAAAGCTTCTCAACAGATTTCTCAGAAGTCACAGAGCCCTGTGTCAGAAGTGCTACTGGTTCTGGGATCTCGGCAAACTGGAGAGCAGAACATGGGGCCCCATTGACTCTGTTCAGGAACTGGTGACAGATGTTAAATTAGGTCACAGAACGGGGTACCCTAAAGGATGTGAAGAAGCCGCTGGAAGACCAGCAGCCCTTGATTAGGTCATGGTGTTAATCTGTCTGCAATGTGAAATGAGGTTAAGCAAATAACTCTTGAGGGAAGGTTTCTGGAGGTCTGCCCTGTACCTCCAGCTGTACAAGCTATCTCCAGCAATTCCTGAACTGCACAGTTTTGAGAGGCTTTCGTATCTGGCTTGTCAGTGAATTAACAAGATCAGCCATAAATTGAATGACAGGACTAGCAAAGAGGAGTTTCAGGAAAGACAGACTTTTTTTAACATAAAACTTACATTCTGGAGACCAAGTTTATAACAGCTACACAAAGCCTGCAGCTGCGTTTCTGCTATGGACCAACTCAGTGCAAACTTTGAAGGATACAGCTCAATGGATAAAAGCAATTTCAGGGGAAATGGGGTGGCAGACAGGAAAGCTGGAACATCACTACTCAGGTATCACAATGATGAGGAGTCTTATAAAGATACTTTGTTCTTCTTTTGACTTAGCTGGGAAAAAAGCAGCTCAAGAAAGCAAAATATCTGTACAAAGATCTAGAGCAAAACAAAAACATGCCAGGGCACTCCCTGCAGAGCAGAAGCCTTTGCCATTTCTTCTGGGCTGATTACAGCAAATACGATCCAATATCCATGAAGACCTTGTGAAGGGAAAGCCAATTTAGGGATCAGGCTTTAAAAATGGGCAGGGGAAGACAAACTGAAGAAATGATAGATGGAAAGATGACGAGAAAGTATGTGGAAGATAAAGGAAAATCAAATAAAGAAAAATTGACACATGTAAGAATCAATAAGGAAGCAAGAAGGATTTATAGTAAAAAACTGAAAAAGAAGGTGGAGACTATTAAAACAAACGATCAACACTAGAAATTAATCCTAGTATTTCTTGTTGCACTTTTCAATATTTTCCATTTCTTTAAGTCTTTCTAGCACATCATCTTTCATTGTAATTCTGGGCTTCTCTCCTCAAATGCCAATGAAGCCTTGCAAGCAGGTTTTCATCTGTTTAACTGGATGAGAAATACATCTCTCATCTCTCTTAAGTGGTTGCTTACTTTCAGTTCTTTATTCATTTATTCCTGTGACACTCTCTTTCAAGGACTTTTCTGTATTAAAAGAAAATGAATGACAATTAATTTAGCTTACTTATCACATTTGTACCATAATCTCCAGATTCCTGAGTAGGAAAGCTTTTCCTTTCGATGAAGGCAGACCCACTGTTTTTGGTGCAACAGGAAGAATGTGTTATTTAATAAGTGAAAATTCTTCCTGAGAGATTAAAAAAAAACATGAAAAAATTGGTTGAGGTGGTAAATTGCTAAAAAATTTCTTTGGAAGTTCTGTTCTCTCTCAGCAATATAATTCTGTGTGACAATTTGAGCATGAATCTGACTATAATTCAAACACCTACAATGATTAAAGTATTTCCATGAAAATTCTCTCTGATTTACCAGACATTTTTGACATGAGGAGAAGGAGTAGAAATCTTCTGCTATCAGTATCTTAAGACAAAAAAAACCAAATATATATCAGAATTTTCATGTCCTGGTCACCAGACTGTTTAACTGTTAACATTTTCAATGGCTATTTGAATAAATTAACTCCAAATTTTATGTTACAGTTCTGAAAACAGATATTATACTTTCTACTACTGTAAAACAACATATAATGTGATTTACTAACTGCGTTCCTTTGTTTAGTGATTCTGATTATACATTAGGTCTGTACACAGAAACAAACAGCAGTCAGATAAAATCAATGCAGCAACAAGATTCCCTTTTAAATGAAAAGCATCTCAACTCTCTTTTGCCATGCAAACAATCATTGAGTGGTACGTTTTCCTCAATGTCTATTTATGATGCAAGCTAAAATGAAAAAATCAATACCCTTCAACAGAGGGAACATCAATGTCTCTTTGTAACCACAGTAAACGACCCATTCTTGTTCCTTATCACAGCCCTGCCACTCTTGTAAAGCTTAAAAAACACATTCCCAGGAATGTCAGTCAGAAGAGGAAACCTCTTTAATGACCCTTCACTAGGAAAGAGATTATAAAGTTTCTAACAAACAGTTCTTATGTTCTACTCACAGATTCAACAAATCTCTTAGGATATTGATTGGTTTGTTTTGCAGAAAGTAAAAAGTACATAAATATAAAAACTCTGATACCACCAAAGTTCACTGCAAATGTTACATCTATTTTTTTAATCCGTGATTTCTTTGAGTTTGATCATACAATTAATCCTAATTTCTTATAAAAGAATATTTTTACCTAGATGAATCGAAAGGACTCAAAAGGTATTGAGATTTTGAGAAAGGCAGAAGTTGTTCCGGATATTTCACTTTAAACAAATTTGTCCAAAAAGTCTTGTATTTGAGGCTCAACAAAAGCTACAGAACATACACATTTGCCACTGACTGTAATCATGTTCTGTTGTGCATCTTGCTGATCTTGACTGCATTTATAAATGAATGGTGTAAACCAATCCATTTATCTCTAAAGTCATTAACTACTGAAGACTGTTCAGAAAGCTACTGAGTGCATTACTAAGCTTAAAAATAGAATCATTTCATATACATATCAGCATCAGTACAGAGTGTAAAAACACTGAACAAAGGGTTAATTTTTGCTAGTAGGGAAAGCCAAATATGAGATACACTTGGGTTATGAGACCCATCTTCAGACTGTGGAAAAAAAACCAGAATATATTTCTCCTAGCCCTAAGAAGAATTTACAGCTGAAATGTCTTCTCTAATCTTATTGTTTATTTATAATCTGCATTTATTATCCTCTTTGCTTTTATTTTGCAGCCAACATCCTCCTGCAGGACCTTGCTTGTCTCCAGATGTTGATCAGTATACGTTCTTTTTGCTTTTGTTCCACTGTTCGTGTAAGCCTGCTCCTCGCGGGAACAAGAAGTGATGGCACTCATTGGAGTTAGTTGTCATGCAAGCACATGCTATGGAATTTTTTTGTATGAGGTTTTGTAAATGTACTTTATTGCAGCGTTCTGGCTGGCAAGTAAAATGGAAAATTTATAGTTCATTCCATTCCTTTTCATAGTGTTGTGTAAGTACACTCTAAAGCAGACTCGGTTTAATGTTTTATGAAATTGGATTTTGACTGCTGTAATTTCAGATACTTAATTGCAATTACAAGCTCTGTTCTTAAAGACACTATAATTCATTAGAGTCACATGGTCCAAGCTACTTCTTTCTGAAGAAAACAGTAAATATAATATAGCCCAGAAAAATTTACCTAGTGATATCTTAGATGCCTCTGTTGTTTAACCACAGATGATGATCATCAGGCATGGAAGTATTAGAAGCATCCAATAAAATCCTCATAAGTGGCATTTTGTTTAGTTATCTGTTGTTATCTACTCTTCCAAGACAGAGGAAGGAGATTTCAGGAGATTTCAGTCAAGCTGGCTATAGCTGATATCCAAATAACCCAGGAAATGCTAGAGTTTGGAACCTCTTTGACAGAGGAAGAAGCTGATGAACTGTGTTTTAACCCAATAAAATATTCCATGCTAAACATGGTTATTCAGTGCCTTTTTTGATGATTCATGAGTTGTTGCTAGAGATTGATGCACAGATAATCCCCCTCCTGAGTTCTCTTTATAACACATTAAACCCTAACCAGCTCAACGAAGTGATGATAGGGTAGATCATGAAAATGCTTCAGCCAGGTGTACAGTAGAACAAGAGAGTTCAAGAAATTTCTTCCACTTTCATTAGGAAGGGCTTAGAATTTTTGCCAATGCAATAAATTCAGTTAGAGGTTTAAAGGCATTTCTGTATCAGCAAAATCCACAACATATAAGTAGTTATATCAGTAACATCTGTATAGGGTCAGGTGAATCCTAACCCTGAAAAAAAGTTGGTTTTTAGTGATTAAAAGACAACTTATTTCAGGATAAAAGTATAAGTATTCCCATATTACTAATGCAGAACCATATCTGTTAGGAGATGCTGTCAGCAGAACACCCAGCAAACCTTTCCTAACTCAGCCCTTTGTGTAATAGCCTAGAGAAGATGATGAAAGAAATGAGAGAAACATTTATTGTGCTCTTTCTGAATCAAGTCTAGAGAGTCAGGTGAATATCCTAAAAGATCATACAAAGAGTTTTTACTTTATTTTTTTCCTTCTAGAACCCCTGCCTGGACTTGCTCTTCCTCTACCAAAGAAAGTGCTACGGTCTTGAGCATCAGATCACTGGCCAAGTAGTTTGAAAGTCTCTTTTTTGAAAGAGCCTCAATTTTTCAACCGAACATCATCCTGTGTAATATCTCCAGATGTCTGGTTTGGTCTTTTAGTGTTCCATCAAATTTGGTACAATCTATAAATGTTACCACAGTGGTATTATGTTTAGCCTCTTTCCCAGACAATTTCTGCAAATATTAAGCAGGAAAGACACTTTCATAGATCTGTGTTGTCATATTGAAATAGTACACTGTTTATATTAAATTTTCCTCCCATTTTTTACTAAGTCTGATTTTCTTAAAAAAATATAATGTTGTGAATATGTTACCCTCCTGCTTCAGAAGTACGCAAGGTACATACAATACTTTTGTTTGTTTATAATATTCCTTATGTAATCTGAGCTAAAGAAATCACATTTCTAATTACATAAAGATGCATCATAATCTTAATAATATTCAATAATGGCAAAAAAATGGTAAATTTGTGGAGGCAGGCAATATCACAAGGTTCAAAAAAGGATGATTCAAACTCACGGACATCAAGTCTGTAACCAGACACTGAAAGAACTGGGCAGGAATGAACCCACCAGCACCCCTAATCCAAAAATTCTGGATGCTGGAGGAGAAACAAGAGAACATAGCTGCACATGCTCCTTAAAGAGCATCTGAATTTGCTAGTGGCAAGACAAAATAGTGCGCTTGATGGACCATTAGTTTGAGCCAATAGGGCATTTTGTATGTTCTAATGGAAAACCTAATTTATCTTTTCTAAAAGCCAATTAGACACCATAAAAGACAGATATTATTATCAAGATAGGACAATCTGTAAGTGGAGATTCAAAGTAGTAGCAGATAGAAAAATGTAACTAGTGTTAATTGAATGGTAATTATGTGTATAGTTATTGTGGATTATACTGAGGAATAAGAGACAATGGATTAGAAGTTAGTGTTCAGTGTGAAAGTTCATCATTTGAAAATTTGGACAAAGTAAAATGATTGGTTTTCCCTATATCATTTTACATATATTTTTCTTCAGTTTTTCATGTTCCATGATTCAAGCTCATGCAGAGAACTTCCCTCTCTTCATCTATATTCCAAGGAGAAATATAATGGGCATGCAGAGGTGGAGAACTGGCCCCCATTTACTTAGCAGAGCTGCAATGCAGAAAACACTGATGATGTGGGAAATTCCTGAGGCATATGAGCAGATCAGATACACATCATCCTACTTCAGGTACCATCCTACAGAACTATCTGAAATACATCCTAAAGTTTCCAACTCATCATTCAGAAGAGTGGAGTAAGATTTGTGAAACAAAAGGGTCAGATTAAAATCATCTGTATGGTTCTGCAAACACAGCTTCATCCCAGTCTAGACAAAAGTGTAAAGCATTAGAAGCCTGAGAATAGCAACTCAGATCCTGGAGTCACAGGGTAACACGATTTGAATTCCATGATATGAATCTATGTTATCAACTTTATGAAAATCACCCACAAAAGGTAAAATGCTGATTTACAAAGTAAATAATAAAACCATACGATCCATGCACTACAAATGAGAGAAAAAAGGGAAAGGCAAACAAAAGAAGTGAAGGAAGAAAAAGTAATTACATTTTGTATTAGTAAATTCTACATGATTCTACTGTTCACGGCTTTGCTCTTATAATCTGTATCATCTCACTGAAGTTGGTTTAAAGGACAATATTTTCTCACCTTCGTCTTCACTAAATTTGTATGGCTGACAATTTGAATGAGATTTCACCTGAGAAAATATTACCCTTTACACATCTTGCTATTTATGCTAATTTTTTTCTTAATTTAAAATGGAAAAATATCAAGTATCCTGGCATTAATGTCGCATATGCTGATTTAGCAATATTTTCATAAGTTTCATTGATCTTTGTGCCAGTAGAAAAAAAAAAAAGATGTAAAGGCTTGATTAAAAAAAAATCCTAAGATCGTAAAATATGGCATTATCATAACAGAAAAAAAACCCTAGTTACTAAAGTGTTTAATGCTACAGAGGAGGTCAGAGAATGCAGAGAAAAACCAGATGTTTCAAAGGGGTACTAAGGCACAACATTTCAGACCAAGTTTTCAAACAGTTGCTTCTTAATTTCTGCATCAATAATAAAGTGATGTTAGAAGCAAAAAGCCCAGGTAATCTAGTTTCAAAAATCAAGTAGTCTAATTGGTCAGAGGAAAACCTATGTAACAAGCAGCTAAAAATTAATGTGGTTACCATTTCCTCTCCTAACATCTGTCTTAAAGGGAGGTAATTTGCCTCGTACAGCCCTGGTCCAGCAGAAAAAAAATGCAGTGACAGCAACATGTGCTCTGTTCCCAATACCAGCTGTTTCAGTAAGTACCAACATCAGGAAAAAGCATCAGGAAAAAGAGAGAAAAATTACTCTAGTATTTCCACATTATTTCCAAAGTCTATTTTATTAGCTGTATCTGCATAAAGAGGAACAATGCTCAGGCAGAAGCAAATCAATAAATGACACTCTAAAGAATTAAAGTAGGGGGAATTTACCATTTTTTGTTGCTACAGTGCAAACTGAGCCATTCCTTTTGGGTTTTGTAAGGACTGAAATTAGTCTGGCAGTCATATAAACCTTTGGATTTTACCAGGCTCTGAAAGATTTGCTAAAAACTAGCATTAGCAGACAAGAACAAATCAACTGGGTCCTTTAATACAGTTAGAATAAATTACTAGGTAAGCTTTCCATTTAATCCACTCTATTGTGTGGTTTCTACCTATACACCTATCTAAATCCATGGCATTTTTTCTAAATACAGAACACTTAGACCTATTCTAAATAGGGTTTTCTAGTTTGTATCTAACAATTGATCCATACCCGATTTAGTTTAAACTTACTCTTGCTACATTTTAATGTCTTTGCATTGTGCAATACCTTGCAATAGAGTCAGCTATTAGTTAAGTCCAAGTTTACTCTATCAGAGCCACCAGTTTGCAATTGGTACAGAGGAAACATGTTTTCCTGCAATTCAGTGGCACATCGGTGAAGACTGTAACAGCTTGTGATTCTCAGTCCATTTTTATTGAGCGGTAGAAGCAAAGAAAGTGGGTCAGCATCATCCCTTCACAAGGTTTATCAGTAAGTTCTCAAACACTAGATCAAAGCCACACCTAGACTGACACACTCAAGGATCCCTTTAGGATGTGCTTCCTTACGAAAAACTCTTGTTAGATTCCACAGGAGCTTAAGGCCTGCACAAATGAAACGGTAACATTTCCTTGTTGTTGCACTTCACAGCTCCTTGAAACACACTGTTATTCTCTCCAAAGACTGCAATTGAGAGTTATAAGTTATAAAAACTGATTTATTCTTGCTGAAGGACTATTTAAAATGATCTGAACTAACTGAAATTTAAAGTTTAAAAAACACATCAGCAGTTCTATCCTCAACATTTGTTTAAAAGCAGTTTTGAACAGAGCAGTAGGATATAATTTGAAAATGAATTCAACAGTTGTTTTTAGTCCCTCAGAGAGCACTTACTGCCTGTCATGTAATTAAGTGAATATACCAGTGACAGAACACACAAAGCAGCAGGGAGCTCAGGAAAATACTGAAGCTCCTTGTAGTCCATGAGCATTTTGGCTCACCACGGTGAGAACAACCTGTCTAATATATTAGAAAGAAAAATAAAAGACATGATCAGAAAAACAAGAAATTGCCAAGGAAACGTTCCTATCAGTATATTTCATACTGGGCGTGAATCAATCCAGATGATGCTCAGTGAATTTTATGACACGTTACAAAACATAATGTAACACTTTATCTCACATAAACATTTATTTAAAATTGATAGAAGTCAGCTAAAAATAATATACCTTGAATAACTAAGTTGAATGAATGAAAGATGTTCTTGTAGCTTCAACCCACACTGAAGACTATAGTATCAAGAATTCATCTATTCAAATCAGCTTAATGTGTATGTACAACTGTAGACACTTTGACATTTTCTTGTCTTCAATTATGAGACCCTCTAGGATAAATAAAAGGAAATAGAAGGTTCTTCCTCATCTCTAGATGGGAACAAAATGAATAGAAAGTTTTCAATTGCTGAATTTTGCTTCCGAAACAAATGTCCTTGTAAGTTATTGTTCTAATTATCTGGATTCCTCAAAACAAGAGAAGATGTTTAGCATTGCAACTACAAAGCCATGAGTCTTCCCCAGGAGATACAGAACTGGCTTTAGCACACCATATTTTAGACACCACAGTAGTCAGTAAACGCTTCCAAGAATATTTATTAGCCTGTCTCCTCTCCGCTATCACTGATCTGGTGACACATTGCTTATTAAGCAATGTCATCAGAGACATTGTCTGTGTTCACAATAAAACTGCTACTATGTTAGACTGAAACATGTCAGCCAAAAATATTTTCAGCTATAACTTTTTGAAAATACCTTATAAAACAAAATTCTTGTTGAAAAACAAATCCTTTTCATGGATTTGGGTATTGTTTTATTACGTTTCGAAATAGACTAAATATTCAATCTACTCACATAAAAATATTGTTCAGCATTTCTTTTCTCTTTTCTTCATACATGAGAAAGGCATCCAAGGCCAAAATTCATACGGGAGGGGAGTTGATCCTCAGGGAAGTATTACCTTCCTTCAAAACCTTCTATGGTCTGTGTAGTAAGAGGCTGCTTGCCTTAAACACCGAGTGTGGACATAAATATCACATTACTGGCCTGTACTCAGTCTAGGAAAATTGTGAAAGATGTACCAAGCAGTCCAGATTTCACATTGGCAGACTCCTGGCAGAAATACCTCCCCGCACACCGATGATCTCTAACCAAGATTCATGAGCACTATGGAAAACAGTTCCTGAAAGGAACAGAAAGAGAAGGAATAAAAAGTAGTAACATCAAACCAATTTATCACGAGAACTGACATCCAGGTTAGAATGATAGCATTGCTACACTGGCACTGCCTGGTCCCTTCATCTGTTTAAACTCCTTAAGCCCAGGACAAGTTTCTTTCCAGAGTGGAGGACATTATCTGAACAAGTGCTGACTGACCCAGTACAGTCAGCCAATAAACCTGGCAGAGCTGCTGGCACCCTTGTGACCACAGGTTGAGTAAGGCAAAGGGAATGGCTGTGGCCACGTGCTTCTGGAGGAGCCCTGGAGGAGATCAGTAGAGGTGAGACCCAGCTGCAGGTTTTTTTCCACTATCTCCCAATTTCAGGTGGACTTCACAGGGGGTATTTTTTCCATGGTGATTTTGCTATTGGATTATTTGTTCCCCTATTCTGTAAAGGTATTTATTGATTTTTTTTTCTTTTAATCCATTCTGAAGAAGTCTCATGAAAAATGCCTTCTGAAGCTTAGACTAAAATGGCAGAAGCTAAAAATGAAACCCCACCATAGTTAGCATATGAGCAAGTTAATAACACACTAACTACTTTTCTAGAACAAAAACAATTCTTCATGATATTGCCAATGAAGACAAGCACAGTCACAGAATATTAAACTCTGACATCAATCTAACTGGGCCACCAAAGTCATTGATACTCTCTCCATGCAGCCATGTCCTACTCAGGTACCTGAAAACAAGAATATATTTTTAATAAACATATGGTTTACAACAGAAATCAAGGTGTGTTTCCTCAGAGGTGGGCTGCTGTTACATCACCTTTGATGGACTCCACCATTTAGAATCCAGAAATAATGAGGAAATTTTGGTCCCATGACTCTTACTGCTGCAGTGCTTCACACTTGAGAACATTTTTCTAGAAGCTTCCAATTACCATGGAATTTTTCTTGGGGATTTTTTTTTTTGTACCATTGATTAAAGATAATCACAAAAAGAAAATTATGGCTACTAATTGTTGAAGTTGTAAGGGAATATATTGAGCTGATTATCAACTTAATGAAGCTGGCATTGAAATACATTTTCCTGATCTGCTTACTCTGTGTACTGTGTCTTCCAACTGGATAATAGGCTGTGTTTTTACTCAGACTCAGTAAATAACAGACTGAGCTCTCTTGTTTGCAAATGACAGCAAACACAGTTCCAGGAAAAATAATAAACCAAACAAGTACAACACACAACACAAGTACCAGCCACTTGAGTCTCAGTGAAAATAAGCTTTATAGAGAAATACTTGGTTCAACATACTTAAATTTGATGCCAATTTGTAATTACAAATCTAATCCTGGACTATTTACTAATTTAAAATAATACGGGGTGTAAATTTCATACGAATGTCTTTTTTCAAGTGTAAACCCACACAGATTGATTTCCGAAGCTAAGTTATACGCACTTTCTGAAGCGGAAAAACTAAAACAGTTGGTTAAAACAGTCCACATTTCCTTTAATTTCAGTAAAGGTTACTATCCCCAAACAAGTTTTTCAGTGCATTTTTTCTTGTCATGTCTTTATTTATGATGTATATTGATAATAACCTTTTTTTCACTGAATGAGCAGAGAGGGAAAACTGGTTGGTTTTGACTTCCTACCAATCTAACATGACTATTTAAAACTTCTCTTGTAAACACCCACTCTTTTACTTCATGTATATATATTCACTTCTCAACTTCCCAACATAAATCCTCCTTTCCAGGCTCTGGAAATATTGCAGCATACATCTCAAACCACTTGATCTCTTGATGGATATGAGCATACAGCTGCAAGATAACACAGTGAAGGGCCAGAGCCCTAGGTCTAGACTACTATGTGAAGGTTTCTACTGTGAAGATTAAGTGTGAATATAAAGCATTTAAAGGTGCTTCCTAGAGTTCATCAGTAGGCTATGATTTTACATGGACATGGCCAGGCTGATACTTCAAGTTGTGCCATGATGAGCAAACTCACAAGGACTAGTTGACTAATTGGTTTCAAACATACAAAATGCAACACATGTCACTCTCCTGGGACAAATGGTCTGTCAGTAACAAATATGATTAAAAAATTTGTTTGTTCATTACAACATTTAGTTAGAAATATTAAGTAAAAAACACAGATATGTGGTTCCAGTCTCTCAAATCTTTGACCACTCTACACAGAAGTCATTACAGAAAACTTAATGTAGAAGCAGTGGCCTGAATTTAATGAAAGTATAAATCTAATTTCAGATTTAAGCAGTTGATATTTTTAACACAATTATTTTCATCTTGGAACCTCGAACGAATGTTGAGACACTTGTAGAAATGTAGAAGACCTTCTGAATTTATAATACACCATTAAGAGTACAGTCAAAAAATTGTGTCATAAATGCCCGATACCAAAAAAGTGAGACTGACTTAGAAGATCGAGGTTCTTCACTTACCCAGGACGCTGTGAAGGAGCACCTTGTTGCTGTTGTGGGTCATAATATGGGTTGGGGAGGCCATATTTTACTGCTCTGAAGACTGATATTTCCCCACCTGAACATACTCCAGCTTCTGCATACCTCTGCCCTGCATACCTTCCCCATCACTTTATGGCTAGCGTAGTTCAGGGTAAAATAATCTCCAACAGTTATAAGACTAAAGTACAAAGAGCTTCTTAAGTGTGACTGTATTAAAGGAGTAGGGAACTGTTGGAACAGAAAGTAGAAGTCAGGGGTGCACCTTCAAAGCTCACCCAATGGTTATACTTAAAAATGTAAATTTTTAAAAAAATATTAAAATACTGGATTTTATATTCGCATTTCTAAAGCACAAGCTCAGAGTCCTATTCATAATTCTAGTAAATCCCTTTTGCAGTATAATAAAAGAAGATACTTAACATTTGCATATGAGTAGAGACCTAAAGAACTCTTTTTTTAAGGTTCACAAGTGAGTAAAAAATACAACCCTTTGGAAAGTACTTTGATGCTACACAAAGGAAGGTTCTGTTACTATGTTATTTCAGAGGCATAAAATAAGCATTAGGGAATTAGAAAAATATTAGCAAGTTATCTGGTATCTAACTGGGTGGCTTAGATCTGTTGTCATACTGTTTGACCATTTTACATCATATATATGCTCTTTTATTTATATATAACTTGTGTAATATAAAGTGCAGCAAATATAATGCCATCTTTTAGTAGGAAGAGAAATCAAGGTATATTTTACACACTGGTTTTTCCATTTTGTGCTTGGCATTTTTTTCTATTCTGGAATTGTTTCCTGAATAAAAGTGGCTTCCCAAAGGACACAAGGATGCCAGCTGAAACTGTATCTTCATGAATCTTGATTAGTGAACCTTCAGCACCATGAAGTTTTTTATTTAGTAAAATTAACACTGACAGCTATGGTTTAGAAGCTATCAGACATTAAAATATTAAACCACCACTTCTCTTTATTTCACTGAAACAAGAAGATTTTGCGAACTTGCCATTTTTATTAAATTATCAGTGATGTGTTAGCTTATTTCTTGTACCGGAATTTTTAAACCATCAACATATAATAAAGGTCTATTTCCAAGGTATTTTCACTACTTCTGCTAAAAGGTTTCTTAAAAATAAATACATTTACTTTTCAGGTAATACTGTTGAAACCATAGTTGGGTCCAGCCAATAGCAGATCTAGGACCCAGCAAAGTGGTTGCACAATATTCTCTGCTCACACTCTCTTGCTATGCACCCTTAGCTGTTACTTATCAGGTATATTATCATTCTCCTGGTTGCTGCATGTTTTTAACTACACATACAATAGCTTTATGAGATGTTTTATGTTAGTGGAAACTCTTTAGAAATAATTTGAGAGCCTAGGGAAATCAGCATCTCTCCCCTTAGATCTCAGCACTGGATGGAGCACCTAATAATTTCCTCTCTCCTCCTATTTTGCAAGACAAATCATCCTCAATTTGTTTCCAGCACATATGATCTATTTCACCTCAAAATACTTCCTTGTAAGCCAACCTCCAGCTGTGATGACAAAAATAGTATTAGAAGATGGGAGCAGACGATAGGGTTGTTTCTTTGGTATTAGGCCTTGTAATAGAACAGCTTTTCAAGATTCAAGATTTGTCTTAAAAAGCTCCCTTGCTTCTGAACCAAAATAATGACAAGCTGCAAAGGTAATGGTTTTCATTCTGAAACAGTTGGAAGAAAAGAAAAAAAAGCTGGCTAGGTATGCATATTAATACTACATTCAATTAGTTGCCCAATTATTCTCTTTGTTACTCAAATACTGCATATAAATCTACAGCAAAACAGCATAATTAAATCCACACTACTCCTACTACTTCTTACTAATTTGGTAAATGGGTTTTATGAATAGCAGTATTTATATCACTATCATTTTTCTTGGATTTGCCTCTTTTTCTTCCTCTCAGACAGCTGTCTGTGCTGATGTACGGTCAGTGCAGACTCAATCCAGATTTCTGCTTCTCTTCCAGAATCAAAGCTAACGTTTTCATTACACAGGGAGTAGGATGGGCACATCTGGCCACACAAACCGAGATGTGGGGCCAGCAGCCAAGGAAGGAGACAGGGAGCAGCAGCAATGTCTGGACAGGAATTGAGCAGCAAGTACTGGACCCCTGAGTTAGGGGGTCCTGTAGAGAAAGGGAGAAAGAGGAGAGAGAAGAAAATGTCTGGGGAACATATAGCAACAAGGTGTCTGAGTGGCGAGGTGGGAATATATCTGAGCTGGGAACAGCCCGAGAACCTGGTTGTAGATGACAGGAATAGTTGGGAGGCAGGAATTACAGACAGAGAAGATTCATGGACTTGGAAATAGAAAGAATTTAGAGATATTGAGCTCTGGAGCAGGAAGATGAGCTGCAGATTGGGGTAAAGGTTGTCCTGGGGCAAAAGGTATAGAGAAAATATTTTGGAGAGCAGAAACTCCGGGGTAAGATTACCAAAGGACAATACTGTACACCTCAAACCCTTAAAATTAGTGACCTCCACCTATGTCTTGACCCTCAAAGGCAAGAAATTTTTCCATTCTTTATCACAGTCCTTGTTAAAAGGATAGAAAGGACATTTGATGAAAACATCTAACATTGACTGCATATATTGGAAATTATTGTTGTGACCAAGGAGAGAAACAATATCATTTCTGCTAAGTTGTGAAAAATAGGAATAAAAATATAAATAAAGTGAAATGTGCACACCATTTCAAAAGTGTCTTATGAGGTTGTTGCTGCAATATCTGTTGGGCAAACAGAAAATGCAGCTGTCTAACAACAGCCATTGAAATCTACAAGTATCCCAATAAACTCTGCATCTTGTTGCTGCTAAGGCCTGTTTCAGTTCCCATGGAAACAGATGATGAATTGCCAAAAATGAGATTTGATGTTTTAAAATAATCAGTGATTTGAACTAGTGATTATTATGAAAGTATTGCACTCTTCTTCCAGTGAAGAGGTATTATGCTGGGAGTAGGAAAAGAACACATGGCAGCTGGCAGACAGCAGAAGAGTTGTTAAAATTCTTGCAAATGGTACTGGTTGCTGAATGACAAGAGCAAATGCAGTTTCTTGAAAAATCATTGAGCAAAATCTAGCAAAACTCTATTTTAAAAACTGAATAGCTTTTGAGGTTTTGGAGAAAAATAAAATGTTGTTGCACAGATCTTAACTTCAATGCTTTCAAGTGCTTTTCCTAAATAAGATCTTCTTTATACCTCTATTTTGAGAATGCAAGTAGCCAAGAACATACAGGCTAGAAATTGCTAGATATTTCTTCTCCTGCTTTTTGAGCTATGAATTTATTTGTCAAATACACACTAGGTCTAATCCTACAAATAAGCCACTACAAACCCACTACAAACAAGGACAGAATGTTGGCAATGTTCAGTTTTCCAGTGACCGGAGGGGACATATGTCTGGGAGGGATCAGGGGCAATATAGGGGAGAGGGGTTTATGGGAGTTTGGATTGAGAGGGTCGTTCTGGGGGAAGAAATTACAGAAGAGTGAGGTACCTCATGGAACTGACATGGGGGCCTCTCTGGGATTTTGGGGAGTCTGGCTTTCATTCTGATGGGGTTTCACAATAAGACGATAATAACAAACATGGACCATGATCTCAGGACGCTCCCTCTGCTATTGAGTGGAAGCTGAAGACCACCACTCCCAGACCACAGTCTTGCCAGCTCCTCCTCATCCACCCTTCTCCTAGGATTTGCAACCATTTCCCCAGGCCATGCCATCACCTAGAGTTCTTCTCTGTCTTTTCTTTCTTCCATCAGGGTTGAATAACTCAATCCACCTCTCTCCCAGTATCTACAGACTTCACACATGCACCTGGTTTGACTCAGCTGTGGTTTTATTCATTTCTGTGCTGACAGCATGTAGCAGCCAGGTGCAAGGGGAGGAGAGGCACAAACTTCCTCCACTGTCTCCCTTTCTCACCCTTTCCCTTTGCCACTGCTATGATTAAAAGTAGACTCATCTATTCTACTCTTTCCCAACTCTAGCGACAGGAGTTTAGAGGGAACAGCAAAGAGAATAAAGCTGAGCAGACAAGTGTTGATTGTGATCACCCCAATAAACAGATGCCTTGTTTGTCTATGTCTAGAATTGGTCCTGACATGTAAAACAACAGATTTGTGGGATATATAAAAATAGCCACAGGCATATATTAAGAAATAAAAGGTAGTGTTAACAGGCAGTAGACAAATAGATTTCATATTAATATTGGCAAAGCTTCACTGTTTTTTCTCACTTCTAATTGCAAGATGCCTTTACAAAGTTTCACCAGAGCCAAATATCACCCCACTCATGCAGATCAGACAGACCCATGAAACCTCAGACAGGGAATTTACAATTTATTTAAATTCATTTGGTATTTGTTAGATGAAGGCCAAACACAAAACAACTAAAGATTCCACTCACAACTAAGGATCAGAAATAAGCCATAGGCAGGCTGCCAGCTTCTTCCTTTCTCTGCAGCATTAATTAATGTAAGGCCTGTTTCACATTTGCTTCCATGGACCAAATTCTTTAAATTCAAGTTGAATACTGTTAACAAATAAGACTTGATGCAAATCAACCACAAAAGCCACAATACATCCCCCAAGCGCAAAGTTCTGTGGGTTTTTTTCTTCCTGAATCACACAACAGTTTTCAATACAAAAGTAAATGTACAAAAATGGTAGACTTTTAAAATTATTCTACATAAATCTGTGTGATAAAATTACAAACTTATATGTCTTAACACCTTTGTACATTACATAAGATGCGCTGGAATCATGAGGAAAGACAATCTGTTTCTGCAAAGAAAAAAAATACTAATCCTTTATAGCACATAGCCAGAAATACTGACATATTTCAGTCAGTTTTGAGTAATAAATGTTAATTGGTAAAAATAAGACTTTTGTTGTATTTGATAAGTCGCAAGCATTTTGCAACTATTTCCATAAAAATAGAGGTATGTGAGGAGTCATCGTAGATAATTTGTTCCCAGGGATTGCCATTATTTAAGCATAAAGCAACAGTTTTCTTTTGCATATTTGCTCTTAAGAATGACTGCAAAAGTTTTAAATAGTTTTATCTTGGCTGCATATTAAAATACTTCTATTTCTAGACAGAATAGTTAAAAAATGGGCAGAAAAGTGTTTTTCCACAAAAGCACATTAGTTGTTAAAGGATTAAATTTGTGATTTGTCCCCAATATCATAATTAGCTCTGATTAGGAAATGCAGCAGATGCAAGAAGCATGCCCCTAAATACAATGACAATGATTCTTCATATTTACTCACCTTTAAATTGGATACCATTTTGAAAAAATAGTGTATAGTTCACTTCCAAAGAGTAATGTTATTAACACTTTTCATAGCCCATAAAGTACATTTGTCCTCAGAAAGCAACAATCTCATAAATCAGTTTCTAATGCAAGCAGTGATAACTAAATCATACTTAGAGCAAAAAGGTTTCCTTCTAGTGATACTTCCATTCCCTTTGTTTTACAAATTCCAAATCTATGATTAATAAACGTAGTAGCACATAAAATTATTTACTATTTTAAATGTGATCATCTTAGGAAAACCAATATGTAACAGTCAGATTTTCCTCTCAGGCAGTGATCTGTAAATTTTCATTGAAATTTACAGCTATTGAAGATTGTGCTGAAAGATACCGTGAGCAGATGAGGTCTATTAAAACACAGTATCAGTTCCAAGCACCCACTCCTTTTCTAGCAAACTATATGGATTTTACAGTGCTAGCATAATGGCAGCAGCTTCCCCTGACTTATGAAAAAAAAATAAATATTAAAAAACCCTCTGTGGTTTGAGGTCCAAATTTTTTAATGAAACGTATTGGTCAAATCCCA
The DNA here is from genome assembly GCA_013398125.1 of Aegotheles bennettii. NCBI lineage: Eukaryota > Metazoa > Chordata > Aves > Caprimulgiformes > Aegothelidae > Aegotheles > Aegotheles bennettii. Next base: position 349,096 of record VZRW01005512.1, read on the forward strand.
AAATGTGCCTCACATGTCATCAGTTCAAGTGTCTCTCTTGGGAGGATTCCACTTCCAAATGAGCCTTGCTACAAGGCATGTTCTTTGGCAGCAGGTTTTTTTTCCTACTGTCCCTTTTCCAGCTATGATGGGCTCTGTTGCTCCTACACACCCTGCCTTCAGCACATACATGGTCCCCAAATATTACTCTCTCTTCCTCTCCCTTCATCTAATCAGCACACAAGATTCCACCCTAAAAGTTCAGAGGTCTGAATAAATTAATTTTTGAAACATACTTTTAAAACCTATGGCAAACAGATTACGATCAGAGAGAAAAAAAGTGAGGTTGAATCTAAACAAGTCAAACAGCTTTAGGAAATAATCCTGGGATTTGCTTCCCCTGAGGTGTTAACAGCTTCCTCTACTGAACACAATAGACAATAATAGTCAGAACAGTCAACTGACAGCATCCAGGACTACTCAGACTGAGTGCTTGAAGACATGATGGGAGATTTCCTTACAATCTTTCATATTCATATGGTCCTTGGGGATAAGAGTAAAATTTTTTGTAAGATGATTCCTAGTGCTGCTTGTTCCTTCAAATTGAAATTACACAATGTAGAAGTTTGTTTAAATAAATTAATAACAGGGTACTATTGAATTTCTGTTTAAGAAAATAATTTAATTTTACAAAATCATCTTTTTCAGGTACTGACTTGAAAATTAATTTTGAGCCTGTGGAAGGTACAGACATATAAAAACAGCTTGTAGGCTTTTTTTGTCATGTCTCTTACTGCTGAAAGGTGTCACTCCACTTTATGATGTTACCAGGCTTAAGAGACATGCAAACATTTTTTTTAAAGTATTGCTCAGCTAATACACTGCAGAGTTGACAGCCTCTGAATTTATTGTTCACTAATGTTAATCATCACATTTTTAATTAAAGTATTATCCAGTGTATATAAAAAGTAATTATGTGCAACTAACATAAGTTGTATGACAGGCTAGTATTTGTAGAGAAATGCATTGCTGGCACTAAAACTGCTCATATAAAAATGAAGTGGTGTTTGTTTTAATGTGAAAAATATATACGTGGCACATTAAGTCAGCTGCTATCATCAAAGCAAAACCTAATCTAACGCTAGTATCAGCCCAAAGTCTGATGTATTATTCCTAAATATTTTAATTCTCATCTTCTAAAGCCTATTTAGCTACAGCTAGTCATTTTTTAAAATTGCCATTAATATTTGCAATTTTACCTTAAAAATATGGCTAGTAAAATCTACACCAGCTTTGCTTATTTGCAAGGTATTATGAGAGTTCAAAACCACAGCAAGCTGTATTTGACAGTTGCGTGTGCCTAACATATTTTCATTCCACAATCTGTCAGCACATTTAATATCCATAAGAGTTAGTAATGACCACGCACATTCCAATGCGTAATGAATTATTCTTACTGCAAAAAATAGATGTTAACCTCATGCATGCCTAAAGGCAATGCAATCCATCCTCCCTGTGAACTGTTTTGGTTCATTAACAGTTAACTAAGTGACAAAATGTCAATCCAGTTGAAAGGGACATACTAGAAGTGCCGTTAATATGCCAAAAACAAACTTTCCATTTTGCATCAGACATAACTGCACGAAGAAAAAAATGTGTTAATATTCATTCAAGTGCAGCTTACTAGGGGCAAAAATAGTTTCACTGTAAGAAAATTAAGGAAGACAGTAATAACATCTTCACAGCTGAAGTTTTCTTCATAAACAAGAAACAAACAATAAATGAATCGATGCGTAGAGCGGACTTTTTCAGCAAAAAAGCCCTTCACTTAAATAAAGGTAAAAAAAAAAATCCACTAAGAGCACTAAGAATTTAATTCCTCAATACCACAACGAAGGCAATTGTAGACCTTGATGGTGCTACTGTCCTTTGTGCCTCTCCACAGTACTGTACATGCCTTGTGTAAAGAAAGTTAAATGTGCTCTGCTTTTAAGTCTGATGAAGTACACCCAGGCAAGACAAGCTGAAGCCTCGACATCTCAGAGTAGCAATTTCTTTTGATGCAGTTACCTTTAGAGAGGCTATGGTTTTCTGTAAGATGTGAGGGGAAACAGGTAAAATCATCCCATCAGTCAAGACCCTGGATAATAGTGCAGTTGTAAGTCCTCATTAGTTTAGTGTATTTGGAAAACATTAATCTGTCTAGGTGTAAGGTGAAGGCTTTTCTAAACCTTCTTGGCAAATCTTCTTGTGAGATAATAATAAACAACATCCCAACCCTAATTTCCTTTTCTTATTTTTGCTTGCTGCTGATCTTTTGGTCTTCTCTCCGATTCTCCACTTCATACTTTTTTAGCATGTACATAGCTTCCTTCTGATGAACTGGAAGCGTCCCCTTAAAATATCCAGCTGAGGCTTTGGTGACAGCTAACGCACAAAAGCCAAAGTGAATATACATGCACAGTGTACTAAGTGGGGGAAGAGAAAATTTTAAGACTTAAATTTTTTAATACACACCATCATGTGGCACTAGCTCTGCTGCAGATTTGTTAGTTGCCTTAAGTCATAAACTATAACAACAACCCCATGAGTACACGCAGGCCATTTGCTTCACATTCATATATTATGCAGGGATTTGTTGACTTCACGTTTAGAAGGAACTTGTCATGCTATTCTTGCTTTTATCCAGGGGTTTTAACAAAATATTATGGCACCAACACCACTAAAATGAGAATTAATATGTAGTTATCTGCTGCAAAATCCCATCATGAGTTGCACTACCAGTTCAATTAAACAGAATACACAATTTGAAAAAAAATGCCTATGTTTCAAAGAAAACTTTCTCCCAGAAAATATCACAGCCATGCAAACTAAACAATTGACAGTTTTCAGCCTAATGATCAGTAAGAGAAGCAGGAGACTGCAGGTTTGTTACACCTGGTCATCAGAATTCAGGAATATCTGCTCTGGTGAGACATCCCACCCCACCCCATGCAGTGCTGTGTCCAGCTCTTGAGTCCTCAGCACAGGAAAGACATGGACCTTTTGGAGCAGGTCCAGAGGAGACCACACAAATTATCAAGGGATTGGAGCACCTATCCTATGAGGAAAGACAGAGTTGGGGTTGTTCAGCCTGGAGAAGAGAAGGATCTGGGGAGACCTTATCGCAGCTTTTAAGTACTTAAAGAGGGCTTATAAGAGCAATGGGGACAGACATCTTAATAGGGCCTGTTGCAATGGCTTTAAACTAAAAAAAGGAGAGATTTGGACTAGATATAAGGAGGAAATTTAAGATGAGAGTGGTGAAACACTGGAACAGGTTGCCTAGACAGGTGGTAGATGCCCCATCCCTGGAAACTTTCACGGTGAGAAGGTTGGACAGGGATCTGAGCAACCTGATCTAGTTGCAGATGTCCCTGCTCACTGCAGGGGTGTTGGACTAGATGACCTTTAAAGGTCCCTTGCAACTCAAACCATTCTATGAATCTATGATCTGTTAGAACTAGCAACTGTGTTAAGGTGTATAAATAATTAATAGAAAACACAAAGAACAAATAAGAGTCTTATCTGACCTATTGCAAAGTACCTTTAATATAATGCCTATAGTGACACCAGAATTTTTTTACTATTCAGTAATTCTGGTTTTCTTGGCTCCCTGGAAATACACTACTATTGGAATTCTGACAGAATCCCTCCCCATACATATCCTAAACACTGGCAAACAGTGAAAGACATCAGCATTTACCACCTTAAACCTGCTAGACAAACCCTACTGCAGAGCAGATAAAATTACATTCCTTGAAACATCTTAAAAATTATTCTTTTCTCAAAACTAGTCCTTACTTTTGATCTTTCATATTTCCCACATAAGGACAAGTCTTTGTTTCCATATCAGTGAAATGAATTCATTCTATTGGTGACAGCAGCCCTGTGTAAATAAGCATCGGGATCATTATTATGGCATAAAAAGGGTGCACTGTTAAGTACATGTACCTTAAGGCTTTTGCATGAGTAAGGGTTAACTTGACCAACTATTTAAATGAATTGTTTTCTGAAAAGTTGCTACATTTAAAATATTGGGCAATGTCAACATCATCTGTATTCAATGGGCACTGATGAGAAATTATTGAATACCATAACTACCACCACTGTCCTCATTAGCACTGCTCATCCCTTCAGTCTGCATACACTGCAGTCATGTCACTCTTAAAAATCATCATTAGAGCTGACAGACAAGCTGACTGATTTGGCCAAATCATTGTAAGCTTGTTTAAGAGGATTGAAAAAGCTTTATACTGATTTAGCAATATAAGGTACTTTTAATCAGTTTAAAGAGCACCCATACAAGGTGGCTGTATCAAATTAACTGATCAGTTTAGCAGGTGAGCCAGTTTGATTGATGCTCTGAACAAACTTGCTCATCTGCTGAGCTGATCAGTTAAATGGATACACCTCTCTGTATACACAAAACAATGTTAAATGCACAACTTGCTCCACAGAGAAGAAACAGATTCCCCATAAGATATTTTCACATTTCTCACAGTTTGATATGCATCCTCTCCGTGTCTCAGGTTTCCTGTATTTTTAGGGCTGCCATATTTATTCACAGCAATGTGTGAGTGGATGCTATATGGTTTTTGCAATACTTTGAAGGAGCAGGGAACGTACTGCCCATAGCGTGCCCTGATGATTGGTATGTGTACCATAAATCTGTCACTTCCTGAACTTATCAGGTTTACTATACAAGATATATCAAACTTTCAAGGAGGTTCACACTTTTAGCATGGGTACTTCTACTGCAGAAGTATTCAGAAATTCCTACAGAAGCTAGACAAATGTCCTCAAAATCCTTTCAGACCAGGGAAATAAAATATAGGTGGAAACCTTTAGGTATATTTGATCCCCAATGCATAACAGAGGTTTAAATTTCTTCCATTTGTAAGCATTACCACAATGCTATGAATGACAGGTCATTTTACCCTAACAATCCCAAAAGGTAGTAAATCATAGCATATGAAAATTAAGATTTTGTGTTACTTAATACACGACACACATATCTGTACTTGCAATTTTCCCAAACTGTAAGGGAACCCACACAAATCTCATTTCCAGGCACTGCACGCTTGCTTAGGTCACTGATCTGTTCCCCTGTAATAGTTCCCAAGAAACTGAGACCTGGATGGCAAGGCTTCTTCATCATCTGCAAATTTTTGATTTGTGTATTCTCAGCATTGACAAAATAAAATTTGTAATGTGGCAGGAGTGGAGGAAGTAGATTCTTAATGGTTAATAACTCAGGATTTGTCGCTTAGCTCTCGTCAAATGATTGCCCAGAAATCCATTGTTTCATCTTCCAGCTTGTTTCCCATCAAATTACTATTAAATTATTCATAAATTATTATGTAGCTCTTACACATCCCTGCCATACTAATTTTAACAGTTTCAAAGAGCCTGCAATACCAGCTTTCAGGTTTAAAAATTGGACATAAGCAGCAGTAAGATAAGCAGTACGAATTCATAGAATTAAAATCCAGGAAGAGTTTTCTCTTTTTTACATAAACTCTGAAGACTCATCATCTCTTCTGGAACTTAAAAATATCCCATTACCATCACCTGCTATCACATCTATCCCTTTGAACACATAAAAATATAATACATGGAAAAATAACTATCAACATTCTTGATATTTCAACAGTTTCCTAATAAATTAGGCAAGAAAAAGAGGATTTTATCTACATTTTTTTAATGTTACAGCTAAGCCCTTCAGTCTCTAAATAAAACCATGCAGGTAAAAACACAGGATGGCTTCATAACTGTTTCAGGAAATGATAAATGAGCACACATTGAGATAATAACTAATCGAAGTGCAAGTACTGTGCCATTAGTGCATGAGGTGCTAATTAGTCAAAAAGAAATAAAACTGTCATTGTAGGCTAAAGAGGTAAGCGAAAAATAAACAATAGTTTGAATTTTATCACGAGGAAAACAGTATTAAGCATAACTATGTAAAAAAATATCAGACTCATATTAGAAAGAAAAATCTCAGTATTCATTAAGTTAGTCCACTCAAGTAAACGTAATTCAGAGATGAGCATTTACTTTTCCAAAATGTATCATGAAAATGAATAGCGTGAAGGAAGTGCAGACATTCTGCATATCTAGTCCCTTATGCTGCACCAGGACCATTAAAATCACATGAATTATTTTGTCAAATTGCTTAGAAAGTTCAGAGATGGTCTTAAAATAGTCATTTATCTCAAACTTAGTATGAACAAGGGTACTTTATTCTCTTTAAATGTTAATTAGTGCACTTAAAATGTAAGTTGCCTTATCAAATATAATTAATCATGTTTTAGGGTGGGGGTATGTTGGACTTTAAACTGACTTACATTCTGCTGCTTGGTATAATCTTGTGTCCGTCTCTAAACCATGTCACTTGTGGTCTTGGATAACTGAATATGTCTGGGAAGTTCAGAACTGCAGCTTGTCCTTGAGTCACCGTTTTTCTCTGGTTTGTGTCCAGGAAATTTCCCATGTCTGCAAAGAAAAAAATTATACTGAGTCTGGGAAGTTCTTGGACAGAAAAATAACTGTGCCTTACAATAGTCATTGGCATCGACATAATTAGTAAATATAACACTACAGATCATGAGACAGTTTTGATTAATACAGACTAGGATAAACATAAGACATAAGGCAAATGCAAGTTCTGCTAGCACACACAAGGAGTGCATTAGTCAGCAGTGCCACACAGCCTCCGTGTTCTTTTGCAATAACCGAGTCTTTTTAACTGAAAGTGACATTTTAATGGAGGTTTTGTTTGTTTTGTTGTTTTTTTTTTAAATAAATCCTTGCACAATATAAACTAAATTCCCATGCAATGCAAAGGAATGCAAATGGTGTATATAATATTGCCAATTTTTTGGTCAACGATTTTTTTTTAATCTTTTTATCTGAAGCTACACAAAGAGACAAGAAGCTTTATCACATCAAACCAATGCATAGTTAGATCTCTTCAAGTAAGCCATTATACCCAGATATCAATTTAACAAGGCTATAGGCATGTTGGTAGTTATTAGTTCTTCTGGCAATACGATCTAAATAGTGCATCTAGATCTCTGACATTTACGAAGATATCAGTTGTATTAAAGAACAGCCTTTAACAAAAATCTTGATGGAAAAAGGAAAACTACAGTTGCAGAACCTTTGTCTCTGAAAGTTTTATTTCACAGTCAAGTCCTTGTATCTACGAAGCCCTTGTGAAAACCCAGCGAACATTTTCTTCTTGTTATTCTTTTGCCTTTTATATCACATTCCATTAAGATAAACAGGGCTGTAGGCTCCTACTTATTGACCCTCCAACGGACTTCTATGTATTTTAATTGGCTTTAATCCAAGAAAGTGACACACAAAGAGAACTATTCATGGTATTTTAAAGAAGCTTTAATCATCTTTGTGATTTTCAAGTTATTTATTCAGACGTAATCAGCATTGTACTTCCTCTTGCTCCATATTTCTTGCAACTGTAATCAGATCACCTACTTGAAAAGAAGTTTCAAACCACATAGGTGGATCTAATTAACTTCACTGTCATATGATTAGTTTAGTTTTCACAATCCAGGATTTTTTAAGCTCATTCTGTAATTAAGATTTACTCAGCACTTTTCTCACAAATATCTGTTCCCATTCCGTTAAGTAATATGTTAGCATGTGATGAGAACATTTTTTTAATTATTTAACAAGTTGCCTTCTACTTCAGAGATCTAGGACATGGAAAATACCTCAGATCTTTCTCAGTGCACATTAAAATTGTACCTTTCAATTTTTCACTAGAGATCTTGAGTTTAAGTGTATTGGAAAGCATCCTCTCTCCAGCAACAAAAATAGTTCATTTCTTGTGAACCTTTCCGAGTTAAATATTTAATATACAGTTCCCTGTAACTCTTGATGACTGCATAAGATTATTTTAATAACCCTTTGGAATGCTTTCCTAGAGATGTTTTCAAGAATAACCAAAAAGTAAAATATACTAAAATATCAGGGGCTTCATTATATCCACACAGCTTAAATATCAAGTAATTTTGATTGAAAACATCAAAATACAGAAAACAATCTCAGTGGCTACCCTGGGTAGAGGAGAAAGAGGATATTTAAAACTTGTAGAACACTACAATCTGCAGGATCATAGTGCAAGTCTGATAAATTCCTCTATAGAAGCTGTATATGTTGCTACAGGTTCAAGACCAAAGGTCTCCCAAGTAATATAAGATCTGCTTTGCTTTGTCTCAATGCCTTTATCAGTGAAAATAAGCAATAAATAAACTACTTAGTTAAGATAGACAAATCTTATGAGATAGCTTCTTGGCTTTGTTCAGCAATGCAGAACTGCAAATGAAATGGGGGAAAAAAATAAAACTGAAGGAAAGTAAACAATTACATTTCTTTCTGTCTCAAGAACAACCAAACACATACACAGAAAAGCCTGGAGAAACAAAACACTTCACTGCAAATCTTTCCCTCGTTCAGAGGGGAATAAAGCTCTGTTTTCAGGAAGCAAAATTCTTTAGCAGCAGTATTGAGGTAAGGTATTCCTGTGCTTCCTTCTCACCATGGTTCCCTCAAGTACTTCTTGAAGTATTGCTCCCTCCACTACACCTGCAGAGCTGCGTCAGGAATCAGACAGGGCAAGGAAAGAACTATTTTGACAAACCATACAAAATAATTGTTGCTTTTTTAAAATTTTGGAGAAGTTTCCCAGTCCACAGCTGTACAAACAAGTTTTCCTGCTGAGCCTAAAGGGATAATGTGCTACATTGCAATAAAAGAGCAGAAACAACTAGTGGGATGGAGGAGAAAAATGGGCACGTTTCTCTGGTGCTGCTACCAAATCCTTTGTCCCCTGAAACCACACCTGTAGATGCAACTCCAGAGGAATCTATGCTAATCTAATGGATCACTGCTGCAGAAGATCTCACCCTCACCTTCCCCTAGCTCCATTTTCCCCTTCTAACTTTGTTGAAGGTCCCCCACCCCTCTCCGTTACTCTCACCAGCTTTCACTAGGCCCTCTGTGTCCTGATATAATTCACTGAAACAGATTAAGAATATTCAGAAAAGTACTTGCAAGAGTCCGACACATGTTGGAGAGAGCACAAGGTCACTGGGAGGAGTACACAGCAGTGGCATAAGGGCTGGTAGAAGGCAGGGAAGGAAAACTCCATTTTAGCACCAGTTTATTTTTATATTAGCTGCCAGCATCTCTGAAATATTGCCACTGAGAGATCAAACATTAAATTACTGATATTACTGACATTAGAGATACAGTAACATACTTAACTGTAATACAGTGAAGAAATGAACATGATACCAAAACTTTCACAGTATCATTTGCAACTGTTTTTATTTTAAAACACAGGAAATTCCATGTAATTTCCCTCATGACATAGTGATTAACTCAAATCAGTTCCTTGGAATTGGGTTTCTAATAAATAATTCAATTTATCTAAATTCCACTTATCAAGTGACATTTATGGCTATGGAATTTCCAGTTATTGCCTCTGAGGGTGAGAAATGTGATCCATGTATCAGATTTTTCACACACAGTATACAAATCTGTGTTTTATGATTTCTTTTAATATTTTTACTTTGAAAAAAAAGAACAAGGCCTAATTCTATAATTATATTCAAACAAGTTATTTGGATTTTATTTTCCGTATGCTAACTGAAAAAAAAAAGAAAATTTGAGTACATGATCATTTCTTAGGTCTTGTTGACTAGCACTAGCTCCAGAGAAAATCAATTTAACACTTCCAGATGGAAGTTAGATACCAAACTAGAGGCCAAATCTGAAAAATACTGCATAGTATAAAAGGAAGACGTACAAACACTGGAGGGTTTGGTTCAGGAAAGTGTTGAGAACAGACTTTTAAAGTTTGGTTGGCAAGGTTTTCACTGTGAGACAACTGTTTATTTTGTATCACAAGAATTATGATCTAAAATCTTCATGGAGCTATCTCCACCATACAGTTTTCTTTCAGATATCCTCTGCTGTCCTCTGGGCTTTTTTTTTTGTTTGTTTCGTTTTGATTGATTGTTTCTTTGTGCTATATGACCTTTCTTAATCCCTTCGTATTCAGGGGAAGGTATAATAGTTTTCTCATGCTACAACTATCTGCCAATGATCTTGGTTTGATGGCTCTGAACAGCTCAAAGCTTGCTCTAAAGACAATGTTGCACTACTTTGTACTGTTTTCCAGACGAAAAACAAACCAGACTAAATGTGAAACTTCTTGTGATGCAATAATTTTAAAATTTCTCAAATATCATCTCTAATAACTTTTTTGAAAAGTGTTATTGGCATGTTGGTTTTTTACCCACAAAAAGAATCAGCTAGTTAACGAATCATGGAATAATTTGCTTTCAAACATACATGCCACTTGAACTTCAGATCTTCTTTGCAGCAATGCCCCCATCCTGTTTCGGACAACACACTGATACAAGCCAGCATCAGACCTCTGCAAAGCTGGGATGATGTACCTGTAAGACAAAACACAGAATTATAGTGCCTTTCTTCCTTAAAGCAGATCAGTGTTACTTCATGTTGCATTTCTTATTTCTCCTCTGATATTTTACACATCCACTCAAATGCTTGTGACATATTTTCTTACAAACAGCGTTCTCCTGTAATCACTGATCTTTGACTACCATATTAACAGTACTATATAAAAGAAAAAAAAAATACCTGAAACACATAAAATATATTTCAGTCTTAAGATCTACTTTGGATAAGTACTAATTCTCCACAAATTCTCTTGAAATACAGACTTCAATGTTTTCCTTAGTTTTATCTACCCTCATTCGTAAGTCAGAAGACACCTGTTATTTTGTTCAGAGGTGGCACAAGAAGACTACGATCTAAATATAGGCATTAGGAAGACTTGCAAAAAGTATCAAAGGTCTCTAATGATAGATGTTTACTACACTGTGTGATCACTAACTCAGAAGACTACTGGAAAAGACACAGCGCACTGCATGTGGTGTTTGTTCTGTCCTTCACTACACTTAAAGTCACTTAGTTCACTAGTGTCCACATTCCTCACTCAACTATATCTGATTACTCAACACGAAAATGAGCTGATAGGCACAGTTTTAATGTGAATAAAACACATGAATAATATAGATAATCTTGCATTAAAGAACATGGATCAAAGCACATATTCCCCCAGTCACCTTCTGGAGATATTATGGAAGTATTAATGAAAATATAAGGAAAAAATAAAACTGCTGAATTTTTATGTTCAAAACTTAAATCCACTAAAAGAAAGAATCTCTTCTTATGCTCACACATACTATACACTATACGGAGCTTAATATCTGAACAGGATCAGACAACATAAAAACAAAGAGGTAAAAGGAATATTTTAAGCGATAAATTAAGACTATAATAACTGCATTATAGTTACAATCAAATACACAATAACAAATAGGTCAGACAGCCAAATACACCGAATTAAAACAGAGTCTAAAACACCATGGACAAATTTTAGCAATTCCTAGGACATCTGGTCTTCCCAAGCACACGAGTTGTAGGGAATTGTGTTGCCTGCCTGCATGCCTAAACTGACTCCTGACCTCTTTCAGAGCAATCAGCAATTTTTCTCCAGGGATGATGACAATTTGTACCAGGAAGATAAGGAAGACTCAAAACAGTGCCCTGTTGGGGAGTTACAGTAAACCCAACAATCAGCACACAAATACTTGTGGGCCATGTTGCCTCTTGCCTGATGAGTATGTCAGAGAAAATAGAGTGAGAAAATAGGTTAAAATACAAGGCATAGGATAGAAATCAATAGGACATAGGATTGTCCTTTTTTCCTTATAGAATAATTTCCTTCTCTGCCAGGCAGATAATTGTTGCAAAATGTCATTACAAAAATAAAATAGAAAAAAAATAAATTTAAATATTCTGACAAATAAATATTGACAATTCATTTTTACAGTTCATCTTCACAGTTGATTTTACCAAATAGTTTATAGCTTAACAATCTTTTCTTCCTCCCATAAAGATTTAGTATTGTACTTGGCTAACATTCATTCCTTTGCTTGTGTACTAAATAGAGCCAAAATGAAAGGCTTCTTTGTTTGGTATTCATCTGCACTAAGACAACAATGCAGAGTTCGTTTTTCTGCCACTAGGACAAAACAAATCAATTAGATCAGAAGTGTCCTACTTTGGTTTTCTTTCTGACTTATTAATGCTTCAGCAGGAAACATTCTTAATGTGTTGCCTGAAGAAAAGAAAATCTTTTAAAAAGTTCACAGCAAAAATTCCATCTACCTTGGAAATTCCAAAACAGCCCAAACCTATTGAGCAGTTGGCTTCTCAGTGGACCTACTGGGTCAGTGTGCAGGTAAGGCAAGCAAAAATCAAAGAATTCAATAGTAAAACTGAAAAGGAGATACAACATATGTTTACATTATTGGAGACTAACTTCAAAATTACAAACCTAGGATAGAGATAAGTATTAATGGAATTTCTAATTGTCTTTACAATTTTAGACCATCATTACGCACCTCGTATGTCTGATTATTTTTTTAAAATATACATTTCTATTGACTTAACAGTCAAAATACTGCTTTTTGTGATATGCTTCACCATTCTACTTCTTCTCTGATATGCAAGAAGGGATACAAATAGCGCTTTCTAAACTCAAAATGAGACTTTCCTCCACAAAATTAATTTATATCAAAGCTTAATGAAATGTTTTACAACAATAAGCCATAATTTTGTGTTAATTTTTTCTACACTCTAACTTTCAAGATAGAAGATCTTCCCATTGTATAGATGCCAGGAGGCTACTTCAAGTTTCTGGGGATCTGTAAGAGTATTTTAGAAAGTCAGATCAGACAGTTTCTCCATTTTGAATGTTACAGGAAAACAGAAACTGGCCGTATAGAAAGGTTCCATATATTGTAAACCAACAAGCATAAAAGAAAGCTTCAAGGGAGACCTTCCAGAGCATAACATGCTCCCTCACCAGGATTGCAATCAGAGTTTAAGGATGAAGTGCTATCAACCACCTAAGGAGAAATGCTAGCTAAGGTTCATGTTTCATTCCTAGTTTAAAATTTACACCCTCATTTTAATTCTAAATGCTCAAAGAGTTGAACGTGAACATATAGGCTTCAGGTTTTTAATACCCATAATTATGAGACTATTAAAAAAAAAAATCAAACCTATTTGATTAGATAGTCATATAACTTATTTTAACAAGGGACTGATGCATCAACTGATCTAACTTTTTTTATACAGAATAAAATTAAAACATGTCCAATGTTAAAAAAAACAAATATAATTTTCAGATGCTGTTAAGTAGTTCAGGAGGAAAGTGCATTGCTGATTAGACATAACCTTAGTTTTTTAAATTCAAATAAATTAGTATCTTCAGGAAACAAAAGGAAATATGGAAGCCACACCTGGTCCAGAACTTAATTCCAAAGAAAACAAAGAGAAAAAAAAAAAAGTCACTGCCTGAACTTTAACGACTCTTAACCTATAGACATAACCAAAATTGCTACTGCAGTCAGCAATATTGATTTGTTTTCATTACATGCATCTCAGATCACAAAGAATTTATAAGGTTGTTTTATAAATTCTTAATACAAACTAGGGTATGCACAGTCACTAAAAATCCCAGGCTGTGCACATAAATCAGCATCGTTATACAAAGAGAAGATGTTCATTCAGGGTCACCAATGTCAAAATGCAAAATTTCCAATTAATTCTTTACTCACTTGGTGTTATAATAAGCTTTGAATATTTTCAGCCTGTTGCGATATAGACATTACTTTAAGTGAGTCACACTAAGTAATATCAATTACCAGAAATCTTTGATTGATGATTCAAATTGCAGCAGAAGTCACTTACACAAGAAAGATTCATGCATTTAAACAGAGTATTTGTCCAAGAGTACTGCAGAGCAAACTATTATGGGGTCAAAGTTTAAATTTTGCAACTGAAATTTTTATGTCTAAGCATACCTTTTCCTCGCTTTCATTCATCCTAATGCACCTATGCCATATAATCCTTTTGGAAGCTTAAAGCTTTGCATTTCTATAGAATCAAAATCCTGTTTGGCTTATCTCTGACTGTGGTATGGTAGTAGTAGGGCTGCAACTTCTAAATTATTTTCTATCTATATTATTTTATTATTATAAACCAGTAGTTTCCTATCTTCTTAATTACCTCTGCAGATGTTTTAATTAGAAATAGAAATGATAATACAAATAGTGTAAAATTAATAAATATAGCTTGTATAATGATCTGACGTTCACTAGACTAAATTAGGACAAAGAAACAAGGTACTGTATACAGTTATGGGAAAGGTGTTCCAATACACTGATTCCAACTTACTGCAAGACACAGTAAAATCATAATTTTGTATTAGGATGTGCACTTGTGTAAGAAATACCATGGCATTCTGAGATAAGTTTCAAAATGTCACACATTCTTATCCAGGTTACTCCTAGTATCATGACATGTAACTCTCTCAGTTACTAGTGCACCTACAAAGCTTTTGTTCTAGCCTTAGCTTTTTGTCGATTCCATGTTCATGTATTTTGTTCCTCCCACACCATTTCTTTGTCCTACTTTCTCAGCATCTTAGAATCATAGAATTAAGAGCCATTGTCTGCTCCCACCGAGAAACTACAACAGACTCTGCTGTTGTTGATCAAAAGAAGTGGCATTTACACAAAGTGATGCTCAAACCTTCTGTGATTTATTATGCTATTAGAGTTTTTTATTTTCTAGAAAGTATTCACAAATCTTTTCTATATGTGTGTATGGCTCATTTTGAGTATCAGCGTATCTCAAGGCTTGAAAACAGCCACCATTACTAGATGCAATTACTCAGAATTAAGCGGCTTCATCTAAATCAAGAGTCTTAAATTTATGGGAAAGTTTACATAAAACTATGTGTTTGGTTGGAAACACAGCTGCTAAATGCTCCATGTGCTAACTGACCAAAAAAAATTTAAAACATTATTTAAGAGACTTTTTTCCCCTACTGCTCTATAAATGTAAATAATATCAAAAATAGAACTAATGTCGGGTTACAATTTCCAAAATCTTTTAGAAGAGTAATTATGGGGTATATGTAACAATATAGTACTTTATGTCATTATCTGCATTTTTATTCTAATCTATACTGTAATTTCTGTCTATAGTGATGGAGCATAACATTTCCCTACCTTAAGCAGTGTAATTACAAAAGTGCAGTACTTAGCTTGATGTGCTAAAGACACAACCATTGTACAAGGGCTCTGCCTGTCACATACCTACCACTTATAACTTCTGAATTCACTAGGTAATGTCAACAAAATTTGAAAGCAACAAATAAATTGCTTAAATATTAAATCTGTAAGATTATAAAAATTGTCATTTGCATTGGGGAGATCCAGTTAATGCTTCCATTAAAGAAAAACAGATAAAACTTGGCTGTTTTACACATATTTGGCCAGCCATCTGCTGCCTATCATCAAAAACATAGCTCTGATCAGCCACAGAATGTTTTTTCTCTTTTGATGGGGTGTCTTGCGGAATGGGGTGGGAGTCAGTCAGGACCTGGGAGCAAAGTGCATAGCCACAGAAGAACAGTTTGTTAAACTATGATATTAGTTTTCATATTCTCAGAAGTGAAACCAAAAGTTTCGTATGCAATTTAAGATCAACCACCTTCTTCTAGATCTTATTGAAAAAAACAGTCCCCTTGAGCTCAGCTTCGTTCAAGCACAAGTAGCACCTCACATACAACATTTAGCTATGGAGTATGCCTGCTATTATAAATACATATAAGGTTACAACTTCAGCAAAAAACAAATGTGGTACTTAAAAATTCTGTGTTACGACCCTTGTTTTAAAGTGTGAAAAATGATTTTTAGCCAAGGAGATGCTCTCAGAGATCTCACTTGTTTATAAAAACCAGTCATATTTCACAGTAAAAAACATTGTCAATGTATCGGTATCTACAAAGCTGTTTTGAGGTATTGGGGATTTGAGGGGGTGGAAGGGTTGTTTTGGCAATTACACTTAGAAGAAGGCTATTATATAGCTTATATTTACTTATATTCACTGGAGTAGGCAGTTATTTCACTGTCATTGCGCAACCACTTGAATTCCAAGGGCCAGCTGCCTTCGGCAAGGCACGTCAGTACGAGTCGATTTCCTTCCAAGTGTATCTGGGGCAAACCTGGTTCAGTCTTGAAGTATGGTGCCACATCATCTGAAATACAGAGAGAAAATAGTTTTGTAAGTTATTTAAGCGAGTATAGTCTAAGTCACAAACATTTAGCTCATTTCTTCTCAAAATGGCCATCATAAAACCAGAGACAGCATGATTCGGTAGTTAAAGGTTTACACAGTTATATACATAACTAAGGTTTATCTTTAGAGGCAGAATCCACAAGATTTTTAAAACCTTTGTCTTTTGTACTTATTTGAAAGAGAAGTGCCCACTCAGACAAGCTTTTGTCCATGTTTACTGTTTATACATGAGAATTTCAGCATTGTCTGCACTGGCAGGCAGTGAACAGCCCTATTAGCTTTTTTTTTCCTCCTGTCCTCTGTGAGGATTAAGTCCACTCAAAGCTTTTTTTTTTTTCTTGAATAGAAACCAGAAGAGTAATCTTGGATAGAAATTATTATCACAGCAGGAGAAGTCTCAGGGTAAATGAAGAATTTTGATGGAAAAAAAGAGTTTAGAAAAAAACCCAAACACCTCACAAAATCACAAGATTAATGTGTTTTTCATCATTACTGCCAACCAAAATGTGTTAAGTTATATTACCCGAAACCACTAACAGATTTTGAATTAAGGTACTTCAATAACGTTCAAGGATCACATGTAGTCTCAAACCCTTGTTCTCTCGTGGATCACAAACACTCAAAGTGCTCCAAGCAGCAAAATTCTCAACTGGCAAATTGCCGAAGCTCCACACAAATGTAGATTTATTACAAGTCTACACCTGCTGGAGGCCTGGTCCTTGACACTTCTGGAAGATGAAGGTCTTCCTTCACACATTCAAATTTCTACTTGTAACTATGCAGAAACTACAGACTTAATCTTACAAGTTAACAAGTACTTTCTATGATCAAAATTAACATGATTAACTTGTTTATGTGTATACACAAGTTACATTCAAAGTCAGATTTAATAGAAAAATATGGAATAATACTTGATAGGTAGATGTTACTGCTCTCTGCATTTAGGAGTGAATTGTACCTGTGTGTATTTTACATGTAAAATAATAATTAAAAATAATACACAAATGCTGTCCCAGTGCAACATAACTGTTCAGTTAAATTGACAATCTTTGTTTTGAAACTTATTTTAGATTTAGCTCAGGTACTTTTATACCTGTTATTTAAAGAGCTTAAGCTATCTTTTACAGTTTATGAGAAAGTAACCTCATACTACCTATCTGATATTTTTGAATCCACAAGTCACACACTAGAATCTTTAGTAGTTGATATCCACAAGACAACAACCACACACATCTCGGTGAAGAAGGAGATCAAGGCAAGACCACAGTGTCAGTGGCTTTCAAGGTGCCCTGGTGTTCCGCAGAAGATTGGGACTGCAGTGGGAATGCAGCTCAGCCCATGGATGTCAGCCTCCCCGAGCTCTTATCTTTTGCTTCGCCTCTTATCAGGGAATTTTTATTACTTAGCAGACCACATGGCAACACAGACTCATTATCAGCCTAATGGTACAGTCCCAGGGTAGCAGCTGCGCTTCAGCTGAGTGTGGTCAAGGAGTCACAGGCTGACTGCTGCCAAACTATTTGCTACAATTCGCTGTGAAGTTGGACATCAGCTGCACACACATGCGATGACTTGCATTGATAAATGGCCTCCCTAGTTCTTAGAATTTAACTTCAGAAAAATAGTTATTTCTGCAGAAAAAAAAGCACTTCATCTGAAAGCAATACTTATTGCACAGAATACAAATACACAATACTTATTACACAAAATCTCGCTTAAACTGAGTTAAAACCTTTATTTTGAGGTAAGGCCATTTTCTGATTTGTAGCATTTTAAACAATTTGTTTTTCCAAACAATTGATTCACGGCAAGTGCAGATCAGTAATATTTTCTTTAAATTGGATATACAGGAAGCTATGACAATTCAACGCATGAGGAAACAGGAACAGTTCCAAACTAGCACATAGACCCATTTTTTGCACTTCACTCTATTACATGACCAAGACCTTATGTTGTAAAGCTTCTGGTTTTGTTTTAATGACTACAAATATTGTGAAGAAGTCATCTCAATTTCCATTTTCTCCTAACTAGTAAAATCAACATTTTATATTTTGAAAAAGAAAAATTTAAGTCTAAGTTAGATGATGTTGGTATGAAGTACACTTATTTTACCCCAAGCAAAAACCAGTTTTATGCAAAAAGATATTTCTACATGAGTGAGGAAGTGTTAAGCCTTTTGGAGAATTCACATATATTTTGGGGAGGCTCCCAAAGGAGTTATGAGACAGACATCCTACCCTTGCAAGATTAAAGGTGTCAGGCTTCCTCTGGAGAAGAAAAGGCAGCAGCAGGGAGTTGTGCTGGTATTTAGGGGAAGGTTTTGTTACAGAGTCCAACTGATAAATCCAAATTATTAGTGCTGAGTCCCCTTAAAACAATAACATTTACCTGCTAGTATACAGAGGTTCATGAAATGAGCTTGCTAAACTATTCCTTCCTGGAGAGAGTTGAGCCATTCAGGGGGATTACAATAAAACAAATACCTGCGTTATAAACTACCTGAGCAATTTGTTGATCCCGGTTTTCAGTGATTTAAAGACTTAAACAGCATAACCTCCTTCATTATTTCCCACAGAATTATGCACGTACTCCTCCTAACTCATGTTTTTCTAAGACAAAGTTACTTATTTGGAAGACAAAGACAAATACTGCTGCCCACAAGTCTGTCATTCAGCCCTACATTTCCTACTCAAATATTCCAAACCCAGTGATGCTGCAATACACTCAGAGCTATCTCCCATTTCAAGTATCACAATCAAGTTGATATTACATGAAAATGATTCTCAAAACTCGGTCCAATTCTGGTAGAAGCTAAAATTTAATAGACCTACAGGAATATTTTTATAAAGAATATAGCATGCTTTATAAATTACCCCAGCTCTCTGGAAGGTTTACTTAAACCCTTGAAGTAATTTTATCTTCTAATCTTTTATTCCTGACTTTCTCATCAATCACATACCATCAGTTTATCAAATTCGATTACATAATCAGAGCTCACTATATATTCACTGAAAGCAGAAATGAAAATAAAATATAAAGGAAAGACTCCATAAAGAGAGGTAGCAGTAAAGCTTTGATGACTTTGGCATTTCTGCAGCACAGTTTTGCTCATCACTCAGACACACGATCCATACAGTGCTGAACCCTAAACGTTACATCTTTAAGCTGTAACAGAAAGCAGAATTTTAAACTGGACCTGCAAGGACAAGTTTGGTTGTTACAGAGCATCCTAGAGAAAAATGAAAGACACCTCAGAAAGAAAATTGTGGGAAAGGAATAGCTGCCTGAGGGATGGACAATACAAGGGGGTCATTCAATAGGTATGAGATACTGGACTTTATTAATAAAACACAGGAAGGGCTGACCTTCAGTCTAACCTTGGCTGATCAAGGGTTTAGAAATAAGGAAAACATATCAGTTTTTATCCTCTTGAAGGACGGAGCAAAAAGCTAACAAAAAGCTTATCCGATTCCAAGAAACAGAAATGATAAAATACTGCAATTAATATTCTTAACTAAAATAGTTTCTGCCAAAAGAAAAAATACAGCAAGCATTCATGCTATACACTGTGGCATTCTTCTAAATGCTTACTTAATGTGTTAATACTTCTAGTCTCTCTGGCTCTTCACCTACACCAATTTAAAAATACAAATAATAAAAAATTTGAGTTGCAAGGAGGAGTGAAAGGATAAGGTGTCAATCTATTGGCACATATATACAGCTTCTACAAATTTTCATTAAGTCCACTTACTAAACCCACTAACACCCTCACTGGTATCCTTAAAAGGATGGTACAGATTTATATTTATGTAAATCTCAAGAAAAAAATAGGATTGACTATGCCAAAACTATCTGGAAATTTGCTCCAAAACAAGTCTGCCTTGCTTTTGTGCATCATTAAACTGCAAGAGGTCCATTACACTGCCAGGTTGGCCTGTCTATTTTCTTTGGTACAGGCAAAAGCTTAGATGGATTTTATCTCAAAACAATTTCAGGACCAAATTCAACAATGCCTGTACACTTTGTTTCAGATTAATGATGACAGATAAACACAAAAATTTATGCAATTTTTATCTACTTTGGGCTTCTCCCCAGTCCTAGCAAATGAGATGCACCACAGAAAAGCTGAGAGCTTGCTCATACTCTCATCTCCTGGAAAATCATGTTCAGGCACAAACTTACAATCTGTAAGAGGAGAAGGCAGAGTGACTGTACAGATTTGTACTGAATGAAATGAAAGCAAAAATTCCAAGGGTTGCTACACATTAGTTAATCAAGGGAACCCAATCTCATAAGAATAGCATGAGTGAACATGACTTCAGAAACAGAGGAGAGTACCATCACAGAGACCACAAACATACTCTCTAATAAACACATTAACAAAGTTTGGCTAATGATCCTTAGCCATCTAACAACATAAAATACATAAAACAAAATCAGATTAGATAGATCTTTCAGTTACTACAGGATCCTACAAGATCTTGAAACCAGTCTTGCAGTCCTGTCCTTCAGGAATTCATGTATTTTAATTAAAGATGTGATTTGATGTTGAACACCTCTACCCTACTGAGAAAACGAAAGTCACCATACTCCAGAGAAAGAAGTACCACATCACCTTCATCGGTTGAAAGCACTGCAACTACCCTGTTAAAATCTCAGCAGGTCTTTCTCCAGAAATGTTGGATACCAACAGTTACAGGTAAAATTATGTTCTCACATCTTGAGAAAAATCGGTTCCTGTAGTTCTGAACATACTCACAGGAAGAATAATGTAGTGAGTTCAGAGAACAGGTTGAGAGGTCCCCACTGTCATTGCTATTTGCCTTTCGTATATATCTCTACTTTACGTCATTTCTAGGTGAGCCAATCTTGAAAATTAAAAGTAGATTAACCTGTTCATAAATTAGGAAGTCAGAACAAACACAGTTTAATCAGTAACAAATGTAATTTGAGCAGCTCTCTTTCCATTACTCAGTTCACTCAACAGATATGATACTGAAAATAAATTTTGGCTGAGAGACATTTTTCATAGACTAGAACAAAAATGCAATTGGTTCCTTAAAAATCACATTGATTGATTTTAGCTTATTAGTCCCTAGTAAAAGCACGATGCACATCACCCTTTCTTCTTATGCATGTCTAAAGCTACAATCAACCGACAGAAAAATGAAGAACAGAATATCTTAGGAATTTTCTAGGAAATGAGACTAGATAAATTACATACAGAGGCTGAACAATCAGCCCAGGAGAAGAGCAACAATATAGAAATGCTTTTGTTCTCACTGTTTGCAAGGCAAAGGGATGTGAGCCATCTTCAGGTAGGTTAATGATAACTGCTGTAAAAAGAGTATTTCAAAAGATCCATCTAGGATATTGAATGCACGATACAAAACTGTAGTTAAATTTAGAAGGAAACTAGAGTCTGGAAACCCAAACTAAAGACAGGAAGATTTTTTTCAGTAATCCAAAGAAAGTAGGTACAGCTATGGACAGCAGAATCCCATCAAGAGCAGATTCAAGTTCAGCTGTAACATCCACAAGCTGATGTTTCAGAGCAATAACGGTTGTGTATGAGCTGCTTTGTAGTGATGACAGCTGATAACTGCAACTTTCCTATGCCCAACGTGGATATGGAAAAGATTTTTCTCCTCTTCTTTTTCAAAAGGATCTTTTAATCTAATCTTAGTTCTTGATAGGCACGCATACATGTGCTAGCTCTTGATGTAAGTTGTATTCTCTTGTGGAAATGTACTATTGGAATTATTACATAGTAAATCCTGGGAAATGTACCAGGAAGTCAGATTGAACTCAGATATATTTGAATCAATCTTCTTTTGAATTCAAACCTTATAAAATGCATTGGTGAGGTGCTATGAAAGCTAGTATGTGATCTATTCATAAACTGTCAACAGTGTCAAACATACATTAGAGCGTTCAGTCACTTGAACAGTATTGATTTGCAGGAAAGCTATTCTACCCAAAATATTGGATATTTGAGATTCAAATTTTCTTAGTTGGAAGTCTGACATAAATCACCAAGTACAACAATTAAATTTAAATTGCATTTTACCACCTCATTCCAAGCCTGGATTTGAAAGGACTGATGCATCACAGTGAATATTTCATTAAAATATCAGGTTATTTTTCAAATATAGTGCCATAGTTAAGAATTTTCACACAATAGTATAAAGCATTCCTTTAAAGTGGATTTCCTGAACGTCTATCAAAGACGATATCTGATTTTATATTAGAATAATACTGAAGTAACTGTATTTAAATCAGCCTGTCTTCCTCAGTTTCATAAGTCAAATAAATGAGCCCACACTACCCATTTTTGTTCTCCTATAGATAAGAAAGATAACCTGCTTTGTTGGATACCTCTACTACAATCTCTAAATGCAAATACAGTATCAGCTGAGGTTGATGGATAGTGCTTTTAAAGGTTTAATTGGGGATGGAATTAAATTGTTTCATGAATCAGCAAGTTCTGTGAGAAAACCTACATATTTCTAGAATAAGTGACATTTATTTCTTTTAAATGCACAGTCACTGGGAGACAAGATTTCAATGGGTAACTTCAATAGGTCAAATAACTAATTGGCAAGTTAGTTATTGGGTAATTGCCAATCATATATTTGATTTGGATGGAAGAAATACTGAACTTCAGATTGCATACCTGTTGCATGCTATCCCAAGAGGAAAACTAAACATTCTGTAATGTATAGTTATGATTAGCTTTCAACAATTCAATAGAATAGGAGTCCCAAATGGCAAGACTAAGTGTTTCATACTCATAGTTAAGTAGATTTAATTAAAAAAAAATCCTTTTTTTTTCTTTAATTGAAGCATCAGTTCTCTATTTCAGAATTACCTAAATGGCACTGCAGATTCCATTTTGCTTCTAAGCCCCTCATTTCTGGATGCAAACAAATCAAATGCTTTTTTCAAATCTTGACTAGTACATAATATCATTTCAAAAGAAAAAACACCACATTTCATTCCCTTAGAAACTTCTACAGTTCTAAGATACACACTACAAAATGACACACACTACAGGAAAACCTTTCATAATATTTCCAACCTTTCTACCTTGTTTTAAGACACAAACATGTCCTGCTATATCTCTTAGCCTTCTTGATGATCCTGGAGGGTTCCTTCCAACTCAACATGTTCTATGAATCTGTTTTTCTTCTTCAAACACCTTTAGATTAATCATAAACATATATTTGCATGCTATGATGAGACAAGGCAACAGAGCAGCACTTTATGATAAAAAAGACAATCTTATTATCACCAGTTGCTTCAAAGTCCTTAAACATAACCTATTCTTTGCATTCATAAAATCTACTCCCCAACACATTGTTATCTGCTTAAAGACCATCCTTTCAACCACTACAGAATCACTTCTTGAAGAAGAATTCCCTAATGAAGGATCTCTCAAGTTTTACTAGAAACACTGAAAACAGAACTGAAAGGAGGAGGGGCCCACAGAAGCACAAAGGGGTTTTTACAGGACCTGGATTCTGACAAAAAAAAAATTAAGACAGTGACCAATAACTTTGCATGGTTTAAAATTCAACACAAAACTCACTTGTTTATCCCCAAATACATTGAGAAAGATTTTCCCACATGCAATTGTATCATTCTTTTCTTAAAATTGATTTCTTTAGCAGACCAGCCAAGGAAAAAACTTACATAATATATAAAAAAAAGCTGATATCATTTTTACTGAGCCTCAAACAGCTCTTGATGTATTAACCTAAAGTCCCACTAAGGTTTCCTATTCACATTTAATTTCTACACCTCATGTTTCAGTTTCACTTTCCAACCTCCTGCAATACTTCAGTTGAGTCAGGCAAATGACAAATTGGTTTGTTGTATTTCAGAACGCAATCACCATAGTTTTATGAATTCATGGAATATCTGTTGTAAGATTAAAAATCAAGGAGCTACAGATGATGTTCTGATGTTTAATGTAGTTCATCCTTGAAAAAGGCTGTAGAATTATTTTGGAAATATTCATTAGGATATCTTAAAGTTGGCAAAGGTACTGAGAGGAAAAGGCACGATAGTGTACTAAGAGGGCAGATAAGGAACACATTAACTATCAAAACCAAAACAAAACCTCCAAAGAAGCCTATAAGCTCTCTGGGCTGAATTTGGTATCAAAGCATAACCTCCATGTTTTATATATTCTCTTCATTTCTAGTGATGTTTGCAGAGACTTGCAGATCTCACAAGGAAATAAGTTGTTACTCTTTAAATCTCGGCATGCAGCAGGTAGAAGGCAAAACTGCGTTATAGAAAGAATCCAAATATTGCAGATTTCTTTCATTATTTTAATGGCAAAGGAAACTACTGTTGCTACTACATGATCTACAATCTCCAACTACTGTAGGGTCAGTCTGATCACATTGATATCTATCAAGCAATATATATATAAATCTCTCCACTAAATAATCCGATACCAGGATGAAGATGGTGAAACCCTACAGAACATTTAACAGAACAGAAGAGATAAAAAAATAAATATGTTTTCCAGAAGTTCATCCTTGGTATAAGAGGCATTCTCAGCTGGTTATTTTGTAGAAAATAAATTAAATCCAAAAAGTAAACAGCTGATGAGTCTCTGGAAGTACCAGAACAGAAACACGAGCGCAGCGGGAGGAAACAATGGCACAGCAAAAGCACCGCCAGACTTGAAAGCCTTGTAAGGCCACCTATTTATTATTTCAAGGAGAGAATTATTTCTAAATGGCAAAGCAGCTATGAATATCCATAGAAGATATAAACACACGTCTCTTTTGATGAAGGGGCTGAAGGGGAAATGATTCATGTACAAACCTTGGTTAAAAAACAACGCCCACTCCTTACTGCCATTGTTATTGCGTTTATATGAAGTTCCTGATTTTCTTTTTTTGCCCTTTAAACTTGAAAAATGTAAATAGGTTTATAAATTAGATAAGGCCTGCCTCAACAAACTCAATTCAGAGGATCTCAACGGTGCTACTGAATTCAAAGGTGGTAAGCACACGGTCATAGGCAATACTGAACAGAGACAAGATTGTTCATGTCCTTATGTGATGCTGAATTAGGACAAAAAGGCAATCAAAGCACAGTCCAAAGTTCACAGAACTCAATTGAAATTGAAATATTCCCATCATCTTAAACAAA
This sequence comes from Aegotheles bennettii, assembly GCA_013398125.1. Classification (NCBI taxonomy): domain Eukaryota; kingdom Metazoa; phylum Chordata; class Aves; order Caprimulgiformes; family Aegothelidae; genus Aegotheles; species Aegotheles bennettii. Next base: position 374,572 of record VZRW01005512.1, read on the forward strand.
CTCTGCAACAGGCACCTGGTTAGTGTTTGAGCCAGAAACAGGAGGTGATCCTTGCAGAGCTCTCAAAGTATCTCATTGCATAATTTGTGTAGACAACTGGATAATACCCTGTACATACACCTTTGCATGTTTTCATGCAGAAGAGCAGGCACTAATTAAGGGCCAGATCAAAGTCTCTTTGAAAACCTGACATAAATTGGCTACCTTAATTTTCCCTAACATCGTCACTTATTTCTACGTCTTTTACACTAAACCCTTTCAGAACTATCCAAGTGGAATTCTCTCACTGCCTCAGGCATAATACACATATCCAGAGACGACAGAATTATTTTCAACAATACTGACGAAACACATAATTTCTTCTTGTCAGAATTGGAAGAAACATATCACTGCTCTTGAAAACATAACTCAGCTTGACATATCTGAAGGCAAAAAAAGGAGTTAGTTTATTAATCTGGATATTTTATTTAATTTTCTTTGGGTTATAAATAAGAAGCAAGTTAATACTCTTTTCAACTTTTGACAGTTCTAATGTTAATTACATGTACTGGATTTTATAAATCAATACTTCTTACATAAAGTGTTATTTAACTTGCCAAGGGTAGCAACAGATCAATGCATTTACTGTTCTCGCTAACATTGATGGATGACATACATCAAAAGGATATGTAAAGGAAAAATAAAAGATTTATTTGTAAGTCAGACAGGGTTAAATCCCAGTTAAGCAGAGAGGGATATTAAATAGTGTTTTCAAAATAACATCATAACTTTATTAAGGTTTTAAAGGTTTTCTTCTTGTTTGGGTTTTGGTTGGATTTTTTGTTTTTGTTTTGGGTTTTTTGTTTTTTGCTTTTAATGTCAAGGCCTGAAGCTATCACAAGCAGATTGCTCTGCATACAACACTACTGTATTAACTTTGTGCATTCTATAGGATATAGCAGTGAATTACACCTTCCAAACTTCAAGTATATTTTTATTGAAGTACCAGATGCCTATGTTCAGTACACAGTACCTTTATCTAAGCATGCTACTAGGTGATATAAAAACAAAACAGCTGATAATTACTATTTGCAAGCATGCTACAGTTAACATGCTTAAAATTTTAAAGGATATACAAGTAAAATTTTGATTGTAAATCAACTTCAAAGATTGTATTCATTACACTATGCACTGTATGAAAAGAAACACTTAGTTAAAAAATCATTCTAAGAGTTAATGCACTTGAACATCTTGAAGGGATATACAGCTCACAGTGTTACTAATGTTCTTTATTAATTTGTGCCATTTGTAGAGAAGATGTTAAGTATGTTAAAATGAGGAAATTCCAAAGAAGTGAAAGCTATTACTCTGTATGTAACAACAGCAAATCAATAAAAATACTAGTTAAAACCCATTATCAGAAGTGTTTATACATACAGAATGTATAATTATGTACTGAAATAAAGGGAAAATTGATTTCCTTCTAGTACGAATAGATTTCTCAGGACAGAAGTAATAATTACACAATATATTATGTCCAAATTGAAAAACAGACAAAAAAGTTTTTTTACATAAACAATTATTATCAGGAGGGGTTTTTAAAGTTACGAAATGTTAAGGAATGTAAACTTGAATTGTTATCCTTCTGGAGTAATTAATGTAATCATTGTATTTTAGTGCAATTTATGTAACTAGAAAATGAAAAGACACCTCTGTGTTGTATCACCACAACATTACATTAAGCACAGGTATGCTCTACTTCATTAGCTCCATTACTCTGGACAAAAGTCATGAGAAGTACAAACTACCACCTACTAGTGCTGCTAGCATGCCTATCAAACAATTAGCAAAAAGGATTAACTGAAAAAGATTAAATTCTATTTAACCAAAAAATATTAACCAAAAAAAATTGGTCTACTGGTTAAGGCATGTATTGAAGGTCAGTGTAATATCTTTAATGAGAGTGCCAATAAATGCAAGAAAAGTCAGAAGACTGTCTTCAGAGTTCCCTTCACAAAAATCATTCTTCTAAATTGTTAAAAGGAGAACGGGTATAAAAGAGAAAGTGGATCAACTCCTTTAGGTAAAGCTTGTTTTTGTAAGTTTTGTAAATTTTGTGCAAGGCCTCAGTCACCTTAAAGAGATGACAAAATGTTATCCAGGTAAAATGAGAGAATTCCACACTTGTAACCTTTCTGTCCAACTTTAAACTGTGAGTCAGAAGACAGGAAGAGCCCATGAGTGACTGGCCGAGAGATAAAACACAGGAGACTTGCAGAAATACATCCTAAAGCTTAGTCCCATCTCACTGATTGAGCATAACACACGAGTTGTCAAAGAAGAAAACAACCACCACACGTTACATTTATTATATCACAATTCCTGCTATAACGCGATCCAGTTCAGGAGCACCTGATCATTTCTGCTGGAGCCTAATCAAATAAATGCATATCATATTGCTAAATCCTGCTTAGCAGCACTAAACAAATGAAGAGCATACCTCTAACTCTTCGCTTTGAACCTAGACAACGTTACAATAATGAAGATGTATATTCAAAAAGAATACGGAATAAGCCTGAATCTCGATTCACGAGAACTCCTGTGTGCTGTAAGAGGTGAGCCATGGGCGGGTTTACAAGTTCTATAAAATTGCTCACTGGGGGAAACAATCTGGCAACTTAATTCTCTGCAGTATTTCACAAGTCACTTTCCAGTCATCTGTTTCTGCTGTATACATTCACATACATCATCAAGCTGACAATTTAGAAACTGGACCAGATGGATGTATAACCCAAACCAGTGTTGTTTGTTAAATCTAAAAGGTATTAATCATAATAATTCCCTTTATTAAACTCCATGGGAGAAAAGGACAAACGTAGTTGACGGATTACACGGATTTTCTGGGACCACATCACAGGACAATACAGTCTGAGGTTATTTTTACCAGGCACCACCAGAGAAAAACTTTGATAGCAGAAATGTTCTTCCTAAAAAAAGCAGATTACTGCAGGACAAAGAAAGCAGGAAAGGGCATCCTAAATGTTTTCCTTGAGTAGATAAGGCATGTTATTCTTTTTTCCCCAGAGGAAATAATTACGTTCTCTGAAAGGACTGGCAACTTCAAACTATTTTTAAAGAGCAGTTCTTTGTCTAACATGAGTGCTAACTTGTTTTAGGAAAGCAATGGATGAGACTAGATCAACAAAGTTAGCTTCACGTTTCACCAGACACCCAATGCCAACCCAGCTGGAGGACAGCCTGGGATATCTGAGGTTTAAGATTCACAAATTATCCTTACTGGTCTCCCTCTTCTGACTCTGCAGTTCCTCATATATTTAAATACAGGACTAAAAAAATATCAGTGCATACTTCCTGGTTTTCCAACCTAAGGCTTTACAATAAAGTCATTTATCTGAAGTGCATACAAAAACATTCCAATTCTAACAACAGAAAACACTTGTATGAACAAATTACAGAAGGAGTCTTCTAGAAATGCCTAGAAAATGGTTTCTTAAATATCAAAGGGGGATTTACAAAAGAAAGGAAAGCCTGTAGCTATTTGCTCAACAGACAAAACCACAGATTTTTATAGGTTAACTGTTCTGGAGGAGGTCACTGAACCAGAACACTGTTGTAATCCTTTATCGATAGTCTGATACATTACTGCAAATAAACCTCATTTTGCAAGTTCTTATTGGGAGGCAGAATGCACACACTCCACCAGAGCAGAAACCAAAGTGGTCCCAGTAAGCAAAGCCAGAGGGCAGCCTCCAGGCACTTCCATTCTTTCACTTCCTGTCATGGTGTGAATAAGGAGGAAAAAGTGCACTTAAGGCATCTGCTCTTAAAGGAATTAACATCTGCATTGGAAAGAGAGAATAGTCTGGCCCAAATATAACTTAGCTTTCTGTGGTATATTCCAAACACCCTACAGTTAATATTTTAAGGGGTTATCCCATGATTACTCTTATTTGTATATTTCTCACAATCAGAGCCTTCATTGATGTAGTTTATGAAGATGTCTTTTACTAACATTGCTTTTGAAAGGCTTGTTTAAAGAAAAGATCTCCTGAAATATATGCTCAACCAGAAACCCTGTCTGACTTAAAAGTAAATAGACTGAAATGTTACCATATTATTACTGGCTCATTAAGAAACAAATTAGTTGTTTTTCTCTTTGTTTAGCAATACTCATCAGGTACTTATTTGACACCATTTTAATGTGAAAACACATTAAATTATCATGTTCCATGGTTACAGGAAACATTTATTGGACAAAAGCCAATCCAGGAGAGCCTCAGAACAAAAATGCTAATTTCTAAATTAAAGTAGCACACGTTAAATTACAGAAGACTCTTCTCTACACGTGCTTCTTGCCAAACCATTGTATCTGATCAAAGCTGGTGATTTCTATCCTTCTACTTCATATTTACAGAGTATCTAAAATACTATTTAAAAATAAAATTACTAAAAATGGTATACATGCCAAAAAAGCAGGAGCAGAGTTGAACACCTCTGTGTATGCAACCAAATCATGTAAATCATGTATGCAATGTTCAATAACAACTTCCAATATTTTTATTCACTATGTATAGAAAACAAGTTCTATTTATAAACAGTCAGCCTAAATTAACATTAACATAATATTTATTTTATACTTTTGGCCTTTATAGTTTATATCAGCTTAGAAGTAAGCAGAAAAAGTGCAATTATGGCAATAAAGCAATGAAGTAGTAAAAATAACATGATGATGGATTAAAATATATTGTTCTAGTTGAGAGTCAATAGGGCAAGTTCTTTATAAAAATTATGTTTTCCTTTGACAAAATCAGTACAATACTTGCTGGTACAAGCAATAAAAAAACCTCCCATAAAACACTTCCGACTTCGCTTTCCATTTTAATGGCTGCAGGCAAAATTCAGAATACATTTGTCAAGTTGATATTATCAACACAACACGGGCATGCCTGACTTGTTCTACATTTGTTCTGAAAGTTCACTTTTAGAAGCCATCAGCCAAGGAAGGAGAACACAGGAAACCAAAATCATTCATACCAGGCAGACACAGAAATATACTTTCAAATATTTAAGAGAATTTTCAGTAAATATTACCACATATTACTCTTCAAGGCATCAATCACATTCAGTTCAACATTAAAGACCAATCAATCTGAAAATAAAAGGTGATTCCCACTCTTGATTTGCTCAGTTTAATGAGACATCCTAGTCTGATCTGTGACAACTAGTGTCAAAATATTTAACTTTTTTCAAGACATTTGAAATTGATTTCAAAGACAGATACTTGAGAAGGCAAGAAAACTACAGAAAAGGACATAAGAAAAGCACTGTGAGAGAGAAAACCAAATGTACAGTCATTGGCATCCTCTCCCCACCTTGGTACTTAATCATCTGCATCATTAAGCAACTGAAAGAAAATATCATTAAAACTTCCTAAATGTATCTGAATGTTATTTTTGTGTCTTTGAAATGAATACCAGTCGACTATATAAAAAACAATTTATTTCCTGTTATACATTGTTCATGTTCTATTCTTGTTCTCTTTGATAGTACCTGGACTAGATTTTTTCATATACTTAGTGAAAGCACATTCTTTCATGAAAACTTATGCCCTTATGCATGTATTTTTTCTATTTACATTTCTTAGATTTTTCTTTTCCATGCTAAAATTTATAAAGATTACTTATAAAAATATATTATGGAGATCAAACAAACAAATCACTTGAATTTTGTAATTCTATGATTTGTCCATAGTGTGAATGAATGCATGGTTAGTTGACCTAATCAATAAAAACCCTAGTCACAAAATTAAATATAGAAAAAAAACCCTAAACAACTCCTTATTAAACATACACTTTTTGAAAATGTGATGAATCCTATGAATTGAAGATCTACAATAAGAACCACTAGAGAAGACTATTGTTTTAACAGGAATTACAGTATCATTTAATGAATTTGAGGATAACATAGAATTGTTTTGGGCTTCTTATTTTTTAATGAGGGCACAATGGTATTAGAGCAAGAAGCTTCACTTTGGCACCAATAAAATGATTGTAGAAGAGGGATTTCAACAGCTGTCCTGTACAGATGGCTGTTTTTACTTACAAAGCTTTGAACTGAAGAAAGATTAAATCTATGGATGAAGGACCTTTACCTTGCTGCTTTGCTTGCATAGTTGGCAGAGGAAAAAATAGCTAAGATAGATTATAATAAATGTCTTGTTTATATTACGCACACAGTATTTCTTAAGTGTATGAAACACAATGTTTATTTGATTTTAGCAGCATGCGTTTTCCACCGAGTGACCTGGAATTCTTCAGAAACAAATAAGAAATTTCAGCTTTCCTGAATTCCCCTCAGAACATCCAGTATTAAAACAATGGAAAAACCAAACAAATACAAATTACTCAGGGGAAAAGAATTTGAGTCGAAGTCTGAAGTAATCAGTATAAAAGCAGAATGCCACACATTGCATGACTAATAGTATATGCTTTTGTCCCAAAGTAATTAATCCTATTTTTCAAGTTTTAAGTCTTGAAAGAGTCATTCCTGGGAAAAACACCGATTTTCTCTAAAACAAGGCATAATAGTGAAGGATACGATTTGCTGTGTTGACATAACCTTAGCAAGCAGCAATAAACACTATTCAGTGAAAATGTATTTGTATCAAGTCCACAAAACTCAGAGCTAATGAGCAATTCTGACCTGAGGTTTCAATTTTGAAAGCCAGTCTCCATACTGACTTTTTAAAAGACCTTGCTGAACTCCTTGGCTTACTACCACTGTTGACTGCAAATCATTCTCTGAGAACAGCCGTTCACATGTCATGAGAATATCTGCACCAGTACCAGAGGTTTTTTTTTGAGTCTTAAAATTTGATATCAATATACTAGATCAAGAAATTGCAAAATCCATGGCACCTACTGCACAATTTCCATCATTTTCCTCCTAATGGGTGCTTCTAGTTCACACTGAGGTTCAAAAGACATATTAATTCAGTCTATTCTGGCAGCTATATACTATTTGAAAGCAAAACTGGATGGAATCTGTGGACTTGTATGGTGAAAATTTGTTTTAAATTGTACATGAGAAAATGAGAGCTCCAAATTCTCTGAAGAGATTTAGAACTGAAACTGATCTGATTTTATCAACCACATTTATAAGAGAAATACCTTTTTATAAAGAGAAGTGAAACAATAAAACGTTACTGAAGCACAGAAAAAAAAATTCTGGAAGCCGAGGAATTTGAGCTATTTGTGTATTGTTTGGAATTATAAACTTTGCTGGAAACTCAAAAGCATGTGTTCCTCATCTTCTTACAATAAACAAATGTAAAATCTACCCAACAAGCAGAAAGAGAGAGAAGATCAAAACTTTTGAAATACAGTGTAGGACAAGATATTGGCACAATTGATCTTTAATTCTAAAACAAGAGAGACACACTAGCAATTTCTTTTAGTTTATGATTACGTTTCTTATGAGTAGATTCTAGATCAATTGTTTTCTTGTAGGCAAAATAAATTAAGGTAACTACAGCATAAAGATATATGTTTATGCAACAAGATACACATTTAGTGTCTTCATTCTTTTTAACACTTGCTCTCTGTTCATTACTGAACATTGAAAATAGCCTTTTTTCTCTCTGAAAATTAGGTATTTCAGTCACTAAATTACACATTTCACAGAAATTACTTCTTTCATGGGAACCTTTGTTAGTCTAAACAAGCTATTTAAGGGAAAATGTAATAACAGTGTATCAGTTCATGCTTCTCACTATTGATACAACTGTCAGAAGTTACATACATATATATCTCTATATATAGCTCAATGACACATTAGGAATGCATTTATTATCACGGGTTGAAATTATAAATGATCTCATAAAGAAAAAAATCCACATGGATCAACAGAGTCCACAGTATATAGTATTGTCACTGCTTGAAAGAAATCAGTAGTAAAACGAAAGATGCTTAAAAAACACCCATGCTTTGGAAGACATGTGGGTAAGCTGTAAGAAAATCACCTCCTTCAATTTAAACTGAAAACAAAAAGATGATCAGCAGAGACACTGAGTGTATTTAACACAAGAAAGGCATGGTAAGGGGACTGACTGGGAAACGTGCTGGGTAAAATCAGGTTAGCTCAAGATCAGTGAAGAGAAGGAAAACAGAATGAGCATGATCAAAAGCAGACTGTGTCCCGAAGGAGGCACTCACATCTGAGATGAAAAAAGATAAAGAAGTGAAACTTTAATTCTTAAAGGAACTTTGGCTCAAATACTGAAAATACTAAAAAGTGAGGAGCATAAATTTTCACAAGAGTTTTAATTCTCTGTCTTTAATTCTCCTAAAATACACAATATACAACAATTTTTTTAACTTATTTTCCCCTTTCCCCACAGCTACCATAGTCACTAGAAGCTACTATGACCACTCCTTTGTCTGTAGTACACACCTGTAAATCCACCCCTGAAGACAGGATCTCCCAAGTGACTGTAAATTATTTCCAAATTAGAGTCACAAACTGAACTGATATAAAAAGTTCATTTCTTTAACCCTGCTTGAAAAGAAAACTTTCTTCCCTCTTATCTCTCGCTGTAACCCAAATAATAAATGACAGTCATCTGGTTTACATTGGACTATCATTCCCACATCCCTCATGATGCTGATTCATTCTCAGCTTTCACAGCACAGGCACAGTTGTCAGGAAGAGCTACGCTGGCTACATTTCCCATATGGAATCCAACAGCTGGAGTTCATACATTAGAGCAAGCAAGAAATCCTTGTATAAATTAAAGAGAGCAAAACAACATAGTGACAAACACATCTTCCAGCATCTCAAGTACAACATTGGAAAATACTGTAAAACAAGTACATCGTTCTGATGGCCAAAGAATTAATAAAATCCAGTTATTTATGGTTGTGTTTGTATCTATGAAATTCCCCCATTTTCAAATTCCAATAACCCCAAAGGCTTTCCCTTCATTCATGACTCACTAAGTACCATTAGTCCAGTCCTACATATAACATGACCTTCCCTCCACATCCCTATAGCTTCATTATTCATTAAACCTAGTTTGTTCTGTCTCAACTCTCAGTCCCTCCCACTGACACTTTATCAGGCTACAGATACCAGAAGTTTAACTATTATCAAAATAATGAGACAATCTATTAGTTTCAGAAGGAGAAAGTGCTTAGAATAAGGAAACTTATTAAAAGGGTCAAACAGGTTAAACAGCAGGATAGAGAAGGCTAGTAAGAAAAGGTCCTTCAAAACATTACAGTTCAAATGATAGAAAAAGAACATGAAGCCTCGTGTGGTAAATGAAAAAAAATACAGTGAGGGTATCACAGAATCACAGAATCCTAGGGGTTGAAAGGGACCTCGAAAGATCATCTAGTCCAACCCCCCTGCCAGAGCAGGGTCACCTAGAGTCCATCACACAGGAACGCATCCAGGTGGGGTTTGAATGTCTCCAACCAAGGAGACTCCACAACCTCTCTGGGCAGCCTGTTCCAGTGCTCGGTCACTCAAATGTTCCAGTGCTCTGTCACTCTGTATCCCAGCCTAAAGTAAAAAAATTGTTTCAAGAAAAACTTCATAAGGACAAACCACAATCAAGCAAAAAGAACAAATATAGTTTTTCACATTAATTTGGAAATTATATATATAACACAACAGACCGTTCAACCACCAGTTAATACTACTTTTACAATGAAAAGGAACTTCGGCAAAAATAATTATCATGACCATTGACTAAATCTTTGAAGTTAGACATTTTAAGACTTAAATATAGCTATTTGACTACCTGTAGATATAAAATCTTATGCCTATGAACAACAACAAAGACTCTCCCATTCTAGGTTCAGTGCAGTATTTCAGGAATTTTTCTAAATCTGGAAACTGCAGTAAATTTTGTCATCTGCCATGATACTGCAAAATTTAAACAAAAGGCAGCTATTTGCCATCCAAGAAGTACAGAAAATTTGATCTATTTGATCCAGAGAACATAAAGAATCAACAAAACAACTTTTTGTATAAATCAGCAATGGTTTCAATGTCAAATGGCCAAAAGAACTAAAAGATAATTTGAAAATTGTCTGATAAACTCAGAAGCCAGGAAGCAGATAGTATCACTTCAGTTTTTCACTGTCCTTCAACAAAAAAGTCTGTGTTTTAGCATGAAGATGTTCTACTGTAGCTCTATAGTTACTATTATTTCTTCTGTAATAATATATCCATATGAAAAATTTTAATATTACATTGACAGTTACCATGGAGAAAACTAAGTTGCGAAATATTTCTCAATTTTCAACTCTTTCATTTTTAACCTTTTTCATTAAATTGATCATGAAGTTTATTCTAGAAAAAGATATCAGTATCTGATGTAATTTTTGTTTCAGCTGCTTCTTTTTCTTCCAAGAAAAAGAATCCGAATATTAAAAATCAATGTACTTCATTTATTTAGGTGGAATAATTTGAAGTGGGAAATATTATTAGGAAGACAGCTCTTAGATCAGTCATAACTTTTACCTTAGCTGAGCAAATACTAACATTGTTGCCTTGCCAAATAAATCAAATATGCAGGATGGAAAACCATGAAAAAGTATCACACCAATACAGAAACAAACAAAATTGTCCTTTAAATATGAAACAGAGGAAAGTGCACTATATTTCAGAGGGATATTGATCTTGGGAATACTAATGGCAAAGCATTCTAGCGCCTTTATTTAAAGGAAAGCTTCAATTAAATTGCTGGTCTATTTTTAAAAAAATTATAAAAAAAGCTATAAGACCATGCATGATGAATTGGAAAAGCTTCTGATGGATGCAGCATATACTTGTGGATCAAAAGATTTAATGTAAGAACTGTGAAATAGTAACTCAGATGAAAGTCAGACTCTCAAACACCAGATACAACAGTTCAGATTTATCACCAGCCTCCACCTTCATAATACATCTCCTTTGTCAAGTTTTAGAAATGACTACCATTAGTGTAGCCTTGGCCTTGAAATTGTATTGGTAATCTGACATGAGGCTGTGACTGACAGTCTAAATTGACTGATTAGAAAGGAAGCACATGGAGAATGGCGTGCCCAAAACAAGTGGTTTATTACTTTTCGCAAGGGAGTTGAAAATAGTTTGCTTAAGGGTAAATCAAAAGAGCTGGCCAAGAAAGATTACAGTCTAAGAACGATCTGGACCTGTGAATTTTTTATGCTTTCTGGTTCTTGCAGTGTGCATTTTGTACCTTTAGAAAAATGAGAATGCCTTGCTTTGGTGAGGCTGTGTTCGAGTCATTTTCATCATGTTTTTGATCACAGATCTAAAAGCTAACAGCTTGCAGATACCCAATACAATTGGGCATGTAATAGTAAAATAGCTAGAATAAAACATACAAAACATCATGTCTAGGAAAATGGGTACAGAAGTTTCACTTAAAAGTGGGTAGAATGAACAGAAGTACCACTCCAGGTATGCAATGAGGGGAATCTGAAAGCATAAGAGAGCTTCACCCATCACCATGACACACCTAATAAGGAAAGACCTAGAACTAATGAAAAAATTTTCTTCATTAGAGGCAGAGAACCTTTTGAAATAGAATTATTTTGTAAAATACTAGATTTAAAGCCCATCTTTCCCATCCAAGCTATCAAGAGGGGGGGAGGCGAGGGGGGGGGCAAGAAATTCTTTAAAAGACCTGGGGGTCTTCTTAGACCAATTTAATTCAGTTTTGTAACACAATCATTTCAAGGAAGGTATGCTGCCATTACAATTAAGCAAGTTACTTCTCCTAGTTTATTATTTATGATTTTAATATAAAGCTTACACTTGTACTATATCACCGCAATCCATATTCTTGCATCATTCGGTCTTATGAAGCAAAACTGTAAAAGTGTTTAGCAATTTACCACCTTGAATTACAAATTTGCCTGGAAGTTGGTTTTTATACTTTGATCTAAAACTATTACCCAAGTCTTGTACAATGTAATTAAATAAATTAAGCCAGCCCTTGGGGACCGTTTGCTCTAAAATGAAATTTCGGATCCAAAAAGTGCCTGTAACCTTTACTGTAACCACGTCTAAAATGTTACTTGTAATTTCACAACTAATCAGATCTTGGCAGAAAGGCAGACACTTGATGAAACTCCTCCTTCCTGATATCCCCAAGGATAAATTTACCACATTCTAATTGAAACAAATCCTATTCTATGAGAGCCCATATTTTAAAATAAGGGTATTAGGAGTTCTGAAGCAAAGGTCCCTGGAATACTGTTGTTCAGTTATACCACATGGCTGGCACTCATCCCCTACCCCTGTTGCTGGACTGGTCAGCTCATAGAAAAAACTTGCTACTTGTTATTTGCTACTACTAACACATTATGGTTTAATGGCTATAAGTGGCTATTGATCAGATACATGGTTTTGTAAATCTGGATATCATCAGCCAGAAAAATGCAAGAGTCAGTATTCACTGCTGGCGACTTTGCATACTTCACTTAACGTGTTTTTCTTCTCATTAGAATGCCTTCTATATGAATGACATTGAGCAAGAGATGTTCTGCCATCTGAAAAATATGCAATTTTGTCCACCAAAATAGGATCATCATCTCTCAGGGGTAGCCTAGCACCTTTCTGTCTCTGCCTGACAATCACCACGCTCATGTACTCTAACATTAGCAAAACACTTGGCTTCAAGGTGTTCCTATTCAAGGTGGCACCTTAATTACATAAGCATCACTTGTACTCCTTGAATCTCTGTAAGAACAAGAACTGATTTCTCACCCAAACCATATCTTATTTTTAGCAATTATACAATATTTTGAAAAGCACAATAAATAATCTTTTTACAGTCAGTTGGACGCCTCATATGTTTTAACGTAAGCAAGTACTAGGTACTTTGCTGAACTCTGTCTTCAGTGATCACTTCATTGTAACTAGAGACAGAATTATCAATAAAAAGATATCGTACAAAAAGAATCCTTATGGAGTTTCAAGAAAAGTGTTCTACTGCAGGTATTTCTGTTCTTTCCAGCTACAAAAATACCATACTATCCATCCTGAAATGCAAAGCTAACCAAGGAAGTATCATGTCATTTGCAGAAGGTTCACTTCCCTAGAGCAAAGCATTTATTATTATTTAATTTCAGCTACTTCTGTATATTTCAACTTTGAAAGCAATGTGACACAGCATCAAAACATTTCTGATTAGTAACGAGCCCATAACAAGAACTACAAATGAGGAGATATTAATAAAATATTAATTCTTCCATATGAATACTTTCAAAGGTCATCTCTGTTATTTTCATTTCTGCAGGTATGATCCTACTTTGTCCAAATTACCTCAGGCTTCTATGCCATTTATTTGGTTTTGCTACAGACTAGGAAGAAGTATAATGTTACAGTAATTTGATCTCCATAGCAGATGAATCAATGTGTCTGAAGAGCATCACTAATTATAATGAAAGTACGTTCATTAATAATATTACACGTTTGCATGCATAACTGAATTCTAATTTTTCAAATACATACCCCAAAGAATATAGTTACAGTGTACCTCTGTGAATACCACAGTACGATATCAATGCAGAATCTCTAAGTGCTTGCATTTGGGGAAGGCAGATGTAAACAAATAGATTTGTTGCACTACAGCCAGAAAACTACACAGTCAGCACACAGCAAGCCAATACGTTCAGGAAAATAAGTAATTTATGTCAAGCACAGAAAGAACAACAGCCATTCAAAACACTGTTGCCAAAGTCCCCAGTTTGGTTATGCCAGCCACTGTACTTAGCAGTTGGGGGCACAGACGACCTTACTTATTTTGTATCTTACAATAAAGAGACAGAACTCATCCTAGTTCTCCCATCGTTTTAGTCTTTTTGTCTGGTTTAAACTAAAATTTTGAGATATACCAAGTGTAATAGGAAGAGTTAGAAAGAGGCTTTTTCATTTCCTAGCTCACTGCTCCTTACAGAGCAAAACATCAGAAGGAATGGCATTTCACCCAAGCGTCAATGAACCAAGATACTCCAGTATTTGCAGTCTTATCTCTGTAGTATATTCAATAGTATGAGCATGTTGCCATGAAGAAAACAACTTTACTGAAGGTCAGACATGACATAACTCACTAGGAATTAAAGACCTTCACGAAACAAATGCTACGTCTTATTTACAAATCCATTAAATGGATTAAAAGTGACTTAAACTATGGAGTCTCAGAGGGGTGTTTTGTATCTTCGAGGTGATCTTTCATTCACATGGTAACAGCAGGTAACAAGATGCAAAAATTTCTGTGTCTGTTCCCTCATTCTCCAGAGGCCTAGTGCCTCTGTGTGACTTTGTATAGGTTATAACCTCTCTGGATTTCATTTACCCATCTCTAAAATGTGAATAATGCTCAACTTCATCCTGGGAATTGTGTGGAGGTTTAGAATATTAATCCTGGTAAAGTGCTTCGAAATCAGTGAATTGAAAACAGCACAAAGCACCAAGCTTTATCTTGTGAATCCATTTCTTATTGCCTTTACCTTGTCAAGCTCATACAGAATTAATGATGATCACTTACATCAGTACAGCTTCTGCAGTAATAAACTTGCCTACTTCAATAATTAAAAGAGATATTATAAAGGTAAAATAACTTAAACCAAGACTTCAAGTTTTTCTACTTGCAAATGTAATATGCACTGTGATATTTCATACTGTGTTTCTCTTGTGCCAGTGCTGGGTTTAAAACAGACAATGTCTTCTCCTCACTGGCCTTCTCTATCTAGATGAACAGTGTTTAAGGAGACTTCTAAAAGCAATGGTCCATTTCATTACAAACACCTTCTTTAAAATGGTTATGAAATGGCACTAGTGGATTATTTTCTATGTCGATATCAAAAAGGTTCATCGCTATAAAATGTAAAACATTCTTCTAGCTTCTATATAAATTAATGACCTCGCAATCAGAGTTGGAGAAAATAAAAACCAATGTTTTACTAAAACCCTGTTTTAGTACATAAATACAGCAGGAATCTGTTTGATTCTGAATTGAGTTCAAAGGACTTCAAAAATCTAAAGTTACTTTGAAAAAAACTGCTTTAAACAAACCCATGAGAATGTGAAATCCAATAAAAACCCCCAAAAATAAGGAAAGCAAAGCCATAGTTAACTGTAACATTTGCAATAAATAGACAACTAGCTAGAAAGCAACTCCACAAGCTGATCTAGCATCCAAATGAGCAGATAACTTTTCCAAAGGTTATTTAAACATTTTATACTTCTGTTTCCTCTACATCACACCTTCCTCTGTCTGCATCTTTCCCAAAATTCTTGTGATATCTGCATGAACAGATCATGAACAAGCAATATTTTCTTCACTCACATCATCTGGGCCTTGATCATCAGTATCCTAACATCAGTAAAACCCTTACAAATGGTCATGAAACGTCAATTCTTTGCCGCACCCAAACTCCACCTTGATCTCATGGAATTTCCATCCCTATTTATTTTCTACAAGTTAGCCTAGATAGTCCTCTTCAAATGTCCACCGGAATATAAGCATAAGTAAATATGATTAAGTCCATTTTGTACTACATCGTGAAAGGATTTTATCCGTTATGACATTGCATTAGCACCTGGCTGGCTGACAAGAACAACCCCCAAAGTACACAAGCCAGCACAGTAATGTATTTACAGCAGAGATCGGAGCAGTAAGTTGGTTGAAATCAGAGACAAACTCCTGTGCAAAGGCAGTGGACTGAAGGGTTCTGTAACAGGCTTTTCTCAGGAATCTTGTATCGTGCTCTAGCAATAAGCAGTAACTAAGCTACATTTTTTACCAGTGGTGTCATTCATTGGGTTAAAAAAATAGCCTTAAAATTCAAATCTGCCTTTATAGAGAATGTTAAAGAAACTGGGAGAGTTTCAGAAATATACTATCAGAAACGTGGACGGATTTTAGCTACAAAGTTTTGGCATTAGATTTAATAACAATAATTTGTTAAACAGATTCCTTCTACAATAAAAGAAAACAATCTAAACATTCAATTCTCTGCAAACTACACAGGAAGGCATTCATCTAAGTTTGCTGTAATATACTTTAAAGGCAGGCTCAATGTAATGGCAGCTAAATCTCCAGAAAGCTACTCCACATTGTTCTATATTGTTTTACTGAACCCATGGGAGTATGTCTTTCTGTATGTTTTAGTGATGCACACAGCTTTGACGACACTTCAATTATCTCTGGCTGAAATTGAATCTGTTAAGAACACTGTAAACCGAATAATCCAATTCTTTCTAATACACCAGGCTGAATCCCTAAGCCCTAATGAACGTTTTTCCTTTTTCATTACTCTCCCTAGAGCTAACTAAATTGTTGAGTCAAGAACCTAGCAATTAAGTGTCATTTAAATATTTTTAGTTTATACACATTCTTCATTTGCAAGTGAGGACGTGATTGCAGGAAGCTTCCCAACAATGCTATGTAATTTTAATTACCAGACATCCAACACAGCAGGTGAAACAATGCCATCAATATCTAAAAACAATGTAATCAACATGGCTAGCAATATAGGAAATATAGGAACACACAGTACAGGCTATGTGTGGGGTTTTGCAAACAATGTACCTTTATGCACTCTGTACTTCATACATAAAAGTTTGTATGAGAAAGGGCAAACAAACAAACACACATTCATGCCTAAAACTTTAAATTCCTGGTCAGCACATGTTCTGAAACCTAGTCTTAAATACAACACAGTGTCAAGAACTCACTAGTTTTGAGGAGACTTTGTATTACTCATTACTCAACAATTTCACCAAACTCAGCTGGACAAGATTACAAGCAACTGAAAAATAACAGACTAAAGAAAACCACCTAAGATAAGATCTTTTCTCAAGCAGTTAAAGAACTTACTTTAGAACAGGGTGAGTTAGTGATACCAAAATAGTGATCACAATACACACTGATCTCTATGTTCTTGAAGGAACATGCCTCAAAGGTTTCCAAGAATATTTACCAACTGTTATCAAAGTAAATGCACATTTTGTGAGTCAGTGTAATCTTCATTAAACATTATCAATACTTATTTATCTCTAAAATAAACAGTAAACCCCAGTAAGTGCCTTTTCAAAAGCAAAATGCAGAGCATTTGGAAGAGTACACATTTGAAGTTCCTAAAAACCACTTTAAAAGGATGTGATCTCAAAAAGCATTAGTTTTTAACTAATAATTTTCACTCTTACAAGTTTTAAAGTACTTCAGAGTATTCAGTCTGAGAAGTAAAAGCCAGTAATTTTATGATAAGTAGCAATATTGTATCTGGGAGAAAAAGTTGGCTTCAAAATTCAAAACCCTGGGACCCAAAATTGAAGAGTGGGAAGGCTGACAGGAAAGAGCTCTCTTTACTGTTAATTTTCTACTTTAAAACAATTATGCAGTAGCTTTCCACAAATAACCAGATCAGCAGGATGACAAGACCCACCTGTTACATCAAGCCTGCAACACACATACAGAGTCAGCTTCTGTTTGAAATTCAGCCAAAGTCAGGCAATTAAACAGAATTGCTCTTGAAATGTCTGGCATAAAGCTATTCTGGAGCACCCTACAAACTGCTGTGGGCTTTCAGGTTATTGCTTAGAATCAAGGTGATTCAGTGTTGTAAGTCACTGTAGTATCTCTGAGGTCATTACAGATTTAAGCAAAAGCAAGAGCCAACTGCAATATTAATTTTCAAATGAAAGCAGACCTTGTTTTGATCAATATTATTACATTGATCAAAATTTGATGATACTTTAAATGCGTAATACAAAACTTGTCCGGGAAGTCATTCCAATCTATATGAAAACATTTGATTTACAACACAAACAGTTGGACCAACAATAATTGAAAAATACCATCTTCCCAGAGCTATATTTTCAAAAGTTTTGATTTTGCAAGATCTTCAAGATTCTTTATTCTTGAACCTTACAAGTACACATCTCACTCTACAGAAGTTACCTTTTAGTGACTGCACAGCCTATTTCTGCGAGAGATAAATCTTTCCTTGAACCTTTCAGTCTATATCACCTGTACATTAAAAATCCACATAACAAACATTTTAAACCATTCTAAAGAAATCTCCACTTTCTTCTTCCTCTTAGGCAAATTGGAATACTTTTATATTTTTTATTTAATGCTGCCATTGGATAACCTACGCGAATATCGTATTAGTTCTGTGACTAAATATGTTCCTCTGTGAAATAATGTCAAGAAAATATTTTTCTAGTTCCTTTTCTATGGCCAATTTCATGGTTAATCTGATGATAGAGCACAATCAAAAAGTGTCACAGCATGGGAGTATTAGTTCCAAGCTTTATAGAACTAGAGAACTTGGAGTACAGGCAATTATCAGACACTAAGGACAATAGTGCCTTCTTACATGCTCATTAACAAGTGAATAATGTCAATAATTTCCACAAGAAGGCATATATAATCTTCTTCAGAAAGTGGACATCTTACCCTCATTTCTCTTTACCCAGAGCTACGTTTTCCTCGGGTCTTGCTTCTTCATTTCTCAAAAAAAAAAAAAGAAAACCTGAACAATTAACAGACTTTCAAAGGAGTCTGGTATCTGGTCTACTTTTGTGTCATCACTAATTCTGTGCCTTTCATGCTTTAAATAATCTCCTTTCTTCTTAGAGCCTTTCTCACTGAAGTTTTATAAGTGCTTTTCTACTAGCCATCCAAGCCATCTCAGAAACTAATACTAGTTCATTCTGGTTTGCACTTTTTTTCATATTTTACTTGCAATTTTTACTCTGCGTTTGTTCTGATGTTGTTCCCTTTGACACCATCCCTATTGACACTACAGAATGCAAATTTCAGTTTTCCTTTTAAAAATTTCAGATTCCAGATTTTTTCTTGTGAATATACATTGATACCACCAAGACCCTTGCACCTTTTTTTTTTTGGCTTCTTTGCAGAAGTATATTTTGTCTACACTTCTGAGAAGCCTTGACAGAGCTCTCAAAATGATGTTGTTTAGAATTATCCACTCTGTTTTCATACTGATGAAAACAAGCTATATTTCCAGAGATCTCCCATGTAACTCTGTTTCCCAAGGAACACACCAAACAACGATAAAAACAATGTGTTGTCATTTTTTGGAGGAGTCTGAAAAATTAAACCCTAGAAATTGATACCCATGAAACAACCCATGGGGTAGAGAGGTCTTTATAGGAGGGTGGTATCCTAGTGAATTAATAGTTGGTGCATCTAACACTTCAGAGTTTATCTGAAGCTCAGGACACAAGTCTCTCAGGGTTGCCTGCAAGCACTGCTATATTCAGATTCATCACCTTGAGCTTAGAAGATGCTTTGTAATTGTCACCTTCATCCTGATTCATTCATAGCCTAATAACATACAATTAATACTCGCTTAATTACTTTCACTTAAAATTCTCAATATGTGCCCGGTCATTTAACCTGGCTAGTCAAGTGTTCAAAGTCTGTAACAGCTTTACCTGAAGCCAGGAATAAAGATATTTAATTGTGAAACTCCCCAAACTTCCTCCCTTCTATGTCACACCTGATCTGCAGAGGATCACACAAACTGTAAGTTTTATCAGTGAAACCTATGATTCTAGATACTTCTTTAATCTAGGGGGTCAACAATGCTGATTTAATTTCTGTTTGCATTCATCCCAGAGCCATCCATTCCTCACCCAACCTGAATCGTTTCCTCCACACAGCTGACTCATGACTGCTTTGAAATACATAACTCATTGCACATATGCGTACATTATGTAATATTTTATGTGCTGCCTCCTTTCTATTGAGACCACACATAAAACGTTATTAAGAAAAATGATACACAGTGTTAAGTTATTCTGCTTTAAAGTGCTTGAATAAAAAAATCCTCCCTTTCAATGGTTCTAGCACACATTACAGTATCCCATACCTCAAGTCCCTCTCCAGTTCTCACAGATTTTCAGAAGATTCTGAAAATCTTCCCTCTGGAATTTCTATTTAGTGCTGGATTGACACCCCTGGATGTTAAACCACTTCATCCTCAACAGTGGTACAAAGAGCAAAAGAAAAAGTTTCCTTAGGACTGTCCTCCTGGTGAACTTGAAGAAATCATCCTTGCAGTTCAGCCCCCATGCCCAGGGGTTGCTTGAACTGCGCTGGCTGCTCAGCTACTTCAGCGAGACATCACATTCTTCAGTTTCTTGGGCAAACCTCTGGTATCGCATCACTGTGCAAGAGTAGAAGTCCCTGGAGACAGCAGATTTTTAGTTCTCAGTGAAGCGATTCTTATTTACTGCTTAGGCGTGTTTCAGAACACAGAGAATTTATATATTCATCTTGGTCTCACCCTGATTGTTTCTGGGCTACAAAAGCTGCAGAATTTCCAGTGTAGGATTTATGCTTTGTTAAAAGCAATATCTTTTTAATGAAATGTTAAACATTCAAATTACAAATGCAAAAGATGAAAGAAATTATCAAGTTTTAATGTCAAATACATTGTAAGAAAAACAGTTATTTACTTCTGGTTTGCAAAATAAATAAGAAAAATAAACAGGAATTTACAGCCAATTTGTGCCTGTTAGTTACAGCTACTGAAATATTACAAGATAGCATTAGACTGTAGACAGAAGTATATACGTACATATAAATTTTACAATAAAATAGTGGCAGTTGGAGAACTGGATAAAATATTTATCTTTTCTTTGGAAAGTTGTTGAAAAGATCCTATGGCTTTTCAGGACCAGTGAACAATCATTTGCTATCTCAACCATGGTGAACTCCAGTTCTGTTCTTGTCAGATATTCTCAGATATTTAAGGCTATCTTTCAGAAAGACAATAGTATTTTACCACCAGAAGACACATTTTCAGCTTACGTTTCACAAATCAGACTGAAATGAGAGAAAAAACACCCTAAAGGTTAAAGTCTCCAAATAAAATGTCTATTTAGCTGTGGGGTTTAACAGCACCAAGCTTTGGAGGATCACTTTCTTTAAATCAATTATGATCAATACGAGGCAGATGGCTGGCCTGTCACACTGGATAGAGCTGTCTGTGCGATAAGGTCACTGCATCTGTCAGTGGGAAACTGCTGCAAAGGCGTCACAACTAAAACTCCCCATGCTCACAGCCCGTCTATTTGAGGAGAGTGCATCAGGGATTAAGATGTGCAGTGAAGGAATTAGATGAGGTTACCACATTTGACAGCGTTTGTCAAATTATCTTTTACCACCTTGGCAGAAAGATACAAGAAATACAACTGCTGTATTACCCCTTCAGTCAAAAGAAATTTCTAACAATTTTCTCCCTTGGGGATGTATTTTCTTTCCTTGTATTTTCAAACAATATTTTGATGTGATTTCTCACAGACAGTACGATGTTAATGCACACCATACTGTGTATAAGCTATCAGTGAAGTTATTACCATAATTAAATGTCATCTTTTTGAAAGGGACAGAAATTACAAGTTCCTGCTATATCATAACTGATATTGTACAGCCACTCATAAAATAATCTCTCCTGCTGCTCCAGAAACTCACTCTAGAATAGCAATGATTACCAAACTACATTACCATTATATTTACTGCTACTGCATAAATGGTGATACACACCCTGTATCACTATGAAAACAAAAATTAGAAAAATTAAACACTTCTAAAATGAAATACAAAAAAAACCCTCTCTTCAAGTAATGTTTCAAAATACCCAGTTGTTTTCTTTGGTGCTTAAATGTCAGTTTTTGGTTATTTATACCAACTTATAGCAGGTTAACATCTGCTGGTCTTTTCTTTTCTGATGGCCTCAGTCTTACTTTGCTTCACTAATACTGTAATTGAAAGTAACCAAACTGATGTGACTCAACTGAAAAGAAACTGATGCATCTGCTTATTTCCCCTAACATACAGTTTAGAATAAGTAGTACTGTGTTGTTGAATAGCCCGAGTACTAATAAATAATTCACTATAGCAACACTTTAAAATATTCAAAGATTGTTTGAATGGGACACTTAGTCCATAATTTATGTACAGTAAATTACGCAATAAAACTGTTTTCCATTCATGTTGTTTTTTCATTGTTTCAAAGAACAAAAGAAACAAAAAATTAGAACCATACATCTTCTGACATTAGCAAATGCTCTCATCACATAAAGAAAATTAGAGCTGCACTTCATAAATATATGGCTGTAATATTACGGTTTAAAAAATACAGAAGTATTTCTCTGCTTAGAGTAGAGTTATACGTGTGTCACCTATTGCCATATATTTATTGAACAATATGGTTTTATTAGTAGAGGAGGCACCTTCAACATTGAATGTGTTTGCAAATACAGAATTTATTGGATTTTCAGATTCTGCAAACTTATTAAATTCATAGTAAACAATAAAACATGACTGTTAGAGTTTAAGACATTTAAAACCATTCAGCATTAGAGGAAATGTATGGACTAGGAAAGGCTATTTATTCATTGTATGTCCTAATCTCAGCCTAAATTACTGTTTAAATCTTATTCTATGTTTAGCTGCTTGCTTCCCTAACAGAAATTGTGTGTTCTTCAGGGAAAACACATTCCGAGGGCCTAATTGTGAACTCCCCGCAGAAGAACACGGACAAGATAATTTGTGAATTCCTGGACAGTTAAATCTCCATTTATTAGTTGGAACACAATCTACATTTTACCTATTAAAATGATAAGACTTAATGCATTATTTCCGACTTGTCTGGAAGAATTCTAGAAATACTTTGGCTGAAGTTCAGAGAGTTGTTCACTTTTTTTACTAAATAATCTGCTACTGAATTAGACCAGTGGTATTTTTCATTTCACTGGTTTCAAACAAAGCTTAAAATATCTGGGTGAAATGAAGAAAAGTCATCCAAGTAAACCAGAAAGTGTACAAGCTCTCTGGCTGTCAACAAAATGCCTTCTAATGCATGAATATGTCTATACCATTTTATTCATTCTTTGCTAAAAGAGATATAAAGTGGTTAGAGTTTCTCAACTAACAGGTAAAAAAAATAAAATTAAAAAAAATATCAACTCCTTTTATCATAGAATTTCCATGGAATTAAAAAGGGGGAAAAAAGAAAAAAAAAAGGAGAAATAGTAATATAAGAGCGCTATTATTTTCCCTTCAAGAAAAACTATTAAGTAACAGTCTAGGGCTACATAATGGTCAGAGAATATTAACTACTAGACAAATTGTCAATATTAAAATACAGTATCTAACTTAATGGTAGAAATATATTTTACTTTTATTCCAGTTTATGTTCAGAAAAAATTCTTAAAAGTATTTCAGCTCCTCAGCAGGAATTAAACACCAAAAGTTTTTCAGAGAGGAAACGTTATTCTTCACTGAGTCGCTTTCCTAATATAGTTCTCTCCACAGGGTTGAGAAGCAAAGCAGGATTTTAAGAAAAAACGATTATTTTCTGTGATATATGAACAAAGAAAAATGCTTTAGTACTCCTTCACAGGTGGAGAGATGAGGTTTATACACAAAAGGTAGTTTAACTTTTATTAAACTGAGTAGTTGGGGATACACAAGATATGCAGGGGAGGCAGAAATGAAAAAGAAAAGAGTATTTTCTGGAGTCAATAACCTTATTCCCTTACATTCAGCAGGTATAATTCTGAAACACTGCTTGATAAATCACCAAATTATTCATATTCAAAGACTGGTGGGATCTGGAAATCTCAGAAAGGCTACAGGACAAAGCAAGCAACTTGATCTCAGTCAGACAATCTGGAGGTGGGCAAAGCACAGAAGTCCATGTCAAAGCAGAGCACATCCGGGGAGACTCTGCTTCCAACATTACTGAAGGGACTTCTCCATACACTACCAGTTTCGCAATGCAAGATATATTTACAAGCTATAATTAGAATAATTAGCTGCAATTGATATCTAGCAGCATTTATTCATCCATCAGTTCTGTAGCTTGAACACAGGATTATGGGAAGATACACTGCCCAGCCTTGCTTTAAATACTGCTTTGTTTTTGCTCAACCTGCAGAGAACAATATTATGGTGTTTCTTGAATGGCTGGCAGTTAACAGTATGGGTCTAACTGCTTCAGATAATCTTCTTATCCCTATGTTATTGTTTTTTATAGGATGGGTTTTTAAAGAGCAGCAGCTCTGAGTGGTTTACTTTCTAAGAGAAAAGGGTGTCAGCCTGTAATTGGGGTATGGATCTTGACAAATGCAATAGGAACCCTTAATGGCACAGAGACACTTATTTTCTCAAGAGATAAGTACACATGAACTTTGCTGGTGTTTAGGAGGAAATGTATAAGGACTTAAAAATGAGATCTACAAGAGGTCCTTCCCAGATGGCAAAGAAAACAGGACAAACTAAAACAATTTCTTTAGACCCAACTAAGCAAACAAACATTCTATAAAACTTGTAATGCAATACTGATTTTTCACATTGGGCTGTAATAACACAAGAAAGTAGCAAACACCTACAAACACCTCAGCAAGAGAGACAGCTGTCCTCTGAAAGATAAGGGAGAAGGGGCAGAAGTAAACAGAATCATTATTCTTTCCTCTAATTGCCATTTGATGTGGAAGAATATTAACCTCAATTATTCCTAGTCCCTTTAAGAGACATTTAGTATCTCAGTTACTAAGCCTAGCTAAAGCAGCCTAGTAGCTATAGAATTAAGCCCACACTATCCTCGTGGTAATTTCACTGAAGGCAGATTTTACAGATTTCACAGCTAATTGGAGCCTAAACCCAAATATTAGAAGAAGAAATACAAACAAGAAGGAAATGCATAATATATCATTCTTGATCTTTCCTTCAATACAAATAAAAAAAAAAAACAGCATTTCCAGAAAACCATCAGCAATTAGGTCTCTAAGGATATTAACCTTTTTTTGCTCCACAGCCAATGGGTATAATTGGCTTTAATGGAAGAATGTTCTTCAAGCTTCCTGCTAAACTATATTCTTGTAAAAAAACACTTTATGAGACTTTTTACTTTTGCAAAAGCTTCTGCTGTGCATCTCTGGTTAAAAGATAGAGCAGTGTCTGATTTTAAGTATTCATGGTTTAATATCCGTTTTCTTCATTAGCTTATACTTACCAGGTAAATAATTGATAGGGCTTTACTCAAAAACATGTTGTTTTTCAAGAATTTTCCCTTTTATTTGAACAAAAACGCTGTTTAAGGATCAAAATCCTCAAACTATGGAATGTTTAGTGAAATTCTATTAGATATTTAGATATCAAACTCAGGACAATGTAGAAGTGCAACAATTTTTTTAACAGAAAACAGATCTACTAGTTCTTTGATCAAAATAACCCCCAAATTAACCAACTTCTGTCAGGGGTTCCAGCAGCAATACCTGGCAGACACAAAGTGTACAGTATTATTTGGAAAGAGATTTGTTAAAGTGAAGGACTGAAGCCTAAGACACCTGCTCAAGGACAGACATCCTATGACAGCTCTGGGTACTCACCTCAGAACAAGCTGTCTCGTTATTACCTGAGCTATTTAATGTGATATCCTGCTCTGAAAAATGACTGTGTAGTCATAAGAACATCTTCCTCCCTTGTGTCTTAACCAGTTAGTTAACAGAAGTAAGGTTAATAACTCTTCTACAGTACAGTGTTCTCATGCTGTATAAATCTCTTCCAGATGTTAGTAGCGATGCCAGTGCATCATGAGCTTAAAATAAGTCTTATGTATATCTACTCACACTTAGTGCAAGCTTTTCAAGCACCCAAATTATGAGAAATAATCTATTAGAAAAAATATTAATATGCATATTTGAGACTGCACAAAAGTTTCTGAGCATGGGAAAAAAGTTACAATTTTTCTTAACATTCCCGTGTACTCATCTCATAGAATTATTTGTAATGTGATACGAAAGGTTATTCATTTTTAGCTCCAAGATAAATTGAAAAAGTACAATTACAAATTCATCCAATTTAATATCAAGCAATACATTCACAGCAACCTTATCTCATATCACGTTTATTCATCAGAAGGCTATTTTAATATGAGGAGGTTGGCATTATTACTTTGGCATAACAGTGGGCTGAAACTGACGGCTAGACAAAGAATATATGGATAGAAATACTGTACTGGGCACCTTTTCTAGCTACAAATCCTTAATTTACTTTCTCCTTCCAACAGCTCCAGCAGCCGATACCATAAGATGCCTTGCCAGCCACCCTACAACAAGCAGAATATTAAAAGCTATTTCATAGCTGCTCCTACATCCAAAAAGCTTCACTGTATTCTAAACATGGTACTACCCACAGACAGTCTCTCTCTTACTTTGTATTAAATACTAGCAGTTGTATGCTTCACTAGTCAACAGTGGCTTTAGTGGAAGTGAAGTACACCATGAAGAAACACTGCTATGGTCCTATCTAGGAGAAATAACGGAGCATTATTTGTACAGAAAGGTACATTTCAGTCGAATTACCACTGCACAGTTAATAGAGCTAAAAAGAATTGATCACAATTCCACTTCTTGGAATGGTAACTCTTATTATTATTATTATTTTAACGTGAAGAAATTTAAAGAAATTTAAATAAGAGGCAATCAACATGAAAACTTATTTTATCATTGAGACCTAGACAGAAAAGGAGCAAGAAAACACAAGGTGTGCAGTTCTTACGTATAAGACAAAATATACTCAAAATTTAAGAGGGGGGGAGGGTGTGAGGTAATGCTCAAATTTCCTTACGTGATACTGTTTTAACTTGTAAATAATACAGAGAAAGAAACAAGTTATTTCTCATAAAACCCACCATATTAATGATGCAAATAGAGTGACTCAGAATAGGAAAAGTGAAGTACTTGTTTACAGGAAAAAAGTGGATTTTAACAAGCCATTAATCTATCATTGCACATCACAAGTCAAGCAATTTGCAACTGAACATGAGAAAAACTTGTAGGGGTCACACCTGCTACTTACAAAGTGTTGACATTCTTGCGATGTTTCACAAATATACTGTCAAATCTTGAAAGTACAAGACAAATATATGCAATTAAATCTTTGTTTGGATTACTAAAGCAAGCCATAATTGATTGCTCATATTCTTTACTTCATTAATGACTCTCTAATTAGCAAAAACTTCTCAGTATCTGGGGCTGGAGGGTTAGCAGTGATAGAAATACAGGTGTGAAATAACCCAATTTACAATATCAGATGATGTTAATGATTTCACACAAACTAGTAAGGTCCCACGAAATATGGTCTCAATTCCTATTACTACCTACTGACAATCGCAGCTTTATATCATGAAAAGATGACTATACTGATCCTCTCATTAGTGGCTAATTTCACTCATTCTTCTTGCCGAACTAATTATAAAAAAAATTTGCAGGCTGAAATGAATTAATAGGGCACTTGGACCCCCACTCAATTTTCTCATGATAAAGTAATTAATAAGTACTTACACACAAAAATCAAAACAATTGTGTTAAATCATTAGTAACACTAATGACAATAAAACCTGTAATACATTAGAAATAATAAAAACACCTCTTAGTGAGTAATAGTCATCAGATTTCCCTGACTTGCAGATGTTATAAAAAAATCAGAGAAATGAAAGCAAAATACGGCTACTGGTACAACAATTATTTCCTTTTCAAAATCTCAATAGCTGTTCCTCAAAATGGAAAATATCAGTAACAGTGCAGCCCTGCAGTTAGTACCGAAACCAGTGTTTTGTTTGAGTTAAGGATTTAGAGGGACTAAGTAATGAGTTGGAAGATGAGGAAATTCAGATTGATATGTTAGGACTCAGAAAAGAACTGGACCAATGCTATGGTCTGTAAGTACCCAAACTGATTTTGTGTACTGTTTAATGCTTACCAGAAGGGACAAATTAAAACAAAGTTCTCGTGACTCTCTTTACACTCAAGAAGTTGAATTTGTTTACATTTTTGAGACAAAGTAGCAAGTGATATTGTGATCTCATCAGTAATTAAAAAGCAATAGTGAAGAAGGTGTGATCAATAAGGCGTCTAAGGAATCTGAAAACAAATAAAAGACATTTCAGCTCACACAAACCAAGTGTCTCACAACGGCACAACTGGAGGGACCAATACTCAAATGAAATGTTTGACTGATATCTGACTGGCAGTGGATGCATTGCAATGGGTAAATATGTCATAAGTATATAAATAATAAAATTTCAGGATTTTTTTATATTAAAAACACCTATTTGCAAATCATAACTATTAAGTCAATCATATCCAGAAATCACAATGCATTTCTGCTGCTTATCCCTGCTGAACACTATACAAATTGTTGGGTTACTTTAAAAGTCCTTCCCCTCTCATCCCTGAAACAAATATTCACAGCTACTGAAGTGACTGATTTCAGGGACCTAAAACAGGAACACAGATTATTTGAAATTTCAATACAAATATGTGGTCTCAAAGGAAGGAAAAATGTAAACACACACTTCCAAATTAAAGGCACTGGAGGCACACAACTGCAAATTAATGTCTCATTTAACACTTTATGATTATAATATAGTCTGTAAGTACAGCAAACTGTTTATAAGTTGCAAGAGCAAATTTTGATTTATCTGAACATGAGCACCTCAATACAAACTCAGATTACTTAGAGACTTATTCTGCTTTAATTACTTTATTGGAATCAAGCCCCTTGTAAGTCCTTTTAAACATAATTTTGTCCAGAGGATACTATATTCATCATCCCTCTGGATTTTAACTAACAGAAAATGTTCCATAGAGGGTTGGTTTGGTTTTTTTAGTTTTCTTCTTTCCAAAGGGCACCATACACATTTATGCAGTTTCAGTTTATGTTTAAGAAACAAAAAAAAAACACCTATAATCACAACTCCAAATCTGTTTCCTGAAAACTAACAAGTTACACCCCACCCCCCCAAACCACTATACAACTTGAAATCATTGGCAGTATTTTCATTGGGAAAAAATGTCTGATAGCTTTCTTTTTAATCTATCTTTACAAAGCTCTCTGAAGATCAAAGAGGTCTCACTCAGACAGATGCATTTTCATGCCAATGGCTAGCAGAAAGAATAGCCTTCAAGGAAACTGCTCAGTGAATCCCTAAGTAATCAGGCAGCAAAACATAGTATAAAATCCTTCAAAAAGGTCAATGGATATGGAAAAAAAATCTAATTTTTTTTTATTTGGTTTTGTTTGGTTTTTTTAGTTTGTTTCTTTTTGTTTAACTCCACTACCCTGGAGTTAACTTACTGTGGAATTTAGCCCTACTTTGCAGTGATTTATCTCAAATAAAGAAATGTGTTAATGAAAGAAACAACTGCTGAGAAAGAACAAGAAACATACAAAATTCAAATCACAGCACTGTTTCTGTTCAAGATAAGGTGCCTTTTCTTTCTTATTTCTGGCACTACTGCTTAAGCAAATATTTACAGAACAACAAGAAAAATCCCTCAGGAGATTAAGAAATCAACTGAGCAAATGATTAACCTCACTATGCATTTAATATAAACAATTAACAAAAAAATATACAGTGCTTCATAAGAATTAATTAAAACGGGAATCTAACAAACCAATTCTAATCACATATCCACTATTACAATCTGAACAGATCTTATTCTTCACTATCTCATACACACTGCACTATCATTTCTCCTTAGGAGGCTGACATGTGTTGTTTACCCACATTTCCAAGCAGGATTTTCATGTAAGCATTTATGCAAACCTTGTGTCATGATTTTCTATGTATCTCAAACTTATCAAGCCAATGGCAATTGTTCTGCGCTAATGGCCTGGTCACACAGAGTAATTCTGAATCAATTCTGCATGTGCCATGAAGTTGAACTAAGCATGCACAACTGCCAAAATCTTTTTCTACGAAAACAATTTCCAAATGGAACAAGAGAACCAGTACAGTACAACCAAGCATGAAGAATGCTAGAATGAATCCACGCCCTTCATTTGGAGCCAACAAAACAACTGACATTGAGATTATCCTTTGGAAGCTTACTAGCTTCCCCTGCACTGCATATATTATTACAGGTTTATTCCTTAACTGAGATCACTTATGAGTTTCCATTTTTTTACATAATTCTTTTCCCCAAAGTAAGTTCACACAACATACATATCTGTGATTTAGTCTAAAGTTCCATCATGATGAAAGGTGACCTTACACCTTCAAGATCAGCACAATAAACACTGCAGTCAAAGTAGCACTAGTCATCCAAGCACTTCCAGCTTCCTCCCACCACCACCCTTTTCCTGTTTGGATGTATCATAGAGGGTCCTGCAGCAAGTTCTTCTTTGAAACACCAGAATTACTTTCAAAACATTGTAGTAATACCTGAATTATGAGCAAGAGTATTTTTTCTAGCGCCCTTTAAGCTGATAAAAGGGAGACAGCTTTATAGGATCCCTGGCACACCACCTTGAAACTCCTATGAGTTCCGAATGAAGACAAAGCAAAGTGCTTACTAAGAATACCTGGGAGTTTTAGACTATTTTATATTATAGGCCAAAACGTACTTTAGGAGGTTGCAGTTCTTATAATCAATCCTAAATTTTAAAAGTTACTCTACTACAACAGGTCTAAATAAAACTTCCTAAGCTTACCTCAAGAACTTTAAGACAGTGGTTCCTCCTTTTATTCTACTGCCCATACAAGCTTTAGAGATGAACAAAGCATCAAGATAATGCTCTTGATCAATCACAGACATGGCTTCTGTAAACTCCAGTCTTCAGATAAAACAGGAGGCTTGATTGTCACAGCAGTATCCACACAGACTTGTGTCTGGTAGCTTAACCAGAGGCATTGGGCACCTTTCTGGCTATACTATTAAATGAGAATGGTCCAGGGACCATAGCCTTGGGGGAAAGTGACACAGGCTGGTTCACACCCTCACTGCATCGACAACACATTTCTAGAGCAGAAGGGTTATGTTCCATAGTACTGGGCTCTGAATCTCCCTGGGGCTACTATAGATGCTTAAAAATATAATTTTCTGTGTATTTTGCTGGTCAAAATGTGTGAAATCATTTCAGATTATTGCTTTTAGGACTTCAAACCCAATTTTTTTTGCTTCTCTGAAGTTTGAAATAAGGACATAATGTGAGAGTTTTCTGTTATATTGCATTTTGCTCTGTTGTGTTAGTGATTCGGTGGGGAGGACACAAGGAGGAAAACATTTAAGTAAAAACCCTACTTAAAAGTGTTACTAGGAAAATCCAAAAAACTGTGCATGATGATACAGAATTAATTGCAGAACTACTATTTATAGCACATTGCTTTCATCATAGATGCACTCCTATATTTCAGGATAGATCCAACTTAAACATTATGCTTCACAGTTAATTTTAATAGCAAGATTAACCTCACTATTGGAATAGCACTCAATCTTAAATACAATCCACAAAGCACAAACTCTGTAGCTGCTAGGAAGACTGAAAAAAATCATGTATGATTCGTTTTGAAAAGAAATCTCTTCATGTATTTAGCATTCAATACTTCTCTTCTAATATATACGTTATATCCAAGATTGAAAACAAGACAGTCAATGTCTTCAGAGATATTTCACTGAACTTGCCCTGGCCCTGAACTACAGCACTGGGAAACCAGCATGGACCTCCCCATTTGGAAGGTCCTTGTCAAGACAAACCACATTTTGAGCAAAAAGAGCCTGCACCATATGCATGGTTGACATTGTTATTCACTTTTTAATATTATACATTAACACCAGCTCTGCAAGACACTTTGCATCCTCGTTCATATGCCAGCAAAGTAAAGGTAAATTAAAGCAGATGCTTAATGAATGTTCTCAAGTTCAGCAAGGACATGACTGATATTTATTTTACCTTCCAAATACTGTTCTCTAGCTGTAGCTGCCTCAGGGTGTGTAGCATTTGTCTTTTGACAGACTGGAAGCTGTGAGCTTTGGAGGTGTGACAGGCAAGAAAGTTGCCTTGGACTATCCTGAAGTTTAAAGAAACTAACACAGCACCCAGCAGAATCTTTGAGATTCCACCCTTCATCTGGTTCTGGATTCTCCTAGTTTTAAATAATAAAATGTGTACGTGTACATGAGCATCTCTGCTTTCTCTAGCTGCTGGATTTTCATTGTATGTCTGCTGTACACCACCTCCTAAGTCACAGTGCTTCCTATTACTTGTGTGCCTCGAGCCCCATGTCATCTGTCCTTCTGTGCTCCGCAACCCAGTCATTAATCCACAAAACAACTTTTTCATATCCCAGTATGAATCAGGTCACACAGCTCCTTCTCCCCCTAAAACTGATAGCTTTTTATCAGCATTTTACCGAGAACTCAACTTGCAAGAGGGAGACACCAAATGTGAGAGAACAAGAGCACACTAGAGAATGAAAAAGCAAGAACAAATGAAAGCATACAGGAAAAATGCAGCTAGATTAGGAAATAACTGGATGCAAAAATTATCTCATTAAATAAATGACACAGGACACCTGATATTTTAGGGGTTTCAGACCATCTTAACTAGGATCATTCAAATGAGTACAGAAAAATAGAAATGGGAAAAAAAAATTAGTAACAGCTCACTTAAAAAAATCCCAAAAGAAGCAAACAACAATCAAAACAGCAAGGAAAAGCATAGGAGAGAAGTTTCTTGTCTCTTCCAGCTTGATGTGTTCCTTCTGCATTCTAATACTGAACTGACTCTTGAAGGAAAAAAACCTCACAGACTTCAACTAGGATCCTTCCAGTAATCCTTCCTGGGCCGGGAGAAAGGGGAGAACACACTAGGAGCTTTCAATATCTTATTTCAACATATGAATTCATAATCGCCCTCTGGTAACATATCCCATGGCTCATCCTCCTTAGCATAATACAAGGACTTGAATTACTATCTCCCAGGGGACTGAACTTGATTTAATTTCTAGTATTCCATACTTGTGGCAGGTGCTATGGCCACTGTCAACTGAATGAAAATTAACTTTTGTCTGACCACCAGTATAACACAGAAAGGAAGAGATCTAAAAAAAATTCTTTGAAGAAGCACATAAAAATATTCTAGAGAAAGTGGGATGACAGGCTGCTAGTGAGTGAACTCTAAGTTGATGACTCACACTTTTTTCTCTTGCATCAATTTGTTTTATTTATGTTGAAAAACAAAAGTTTTATATTGTTAAGTTACTCATTATTATGATACCATTAGTGCTGAGTCAGTTGTAAGCTCACAAAGCTTCTCAAATAAGCACAAATAAATCAATCAGGAATATATAGAGTAAATCAAAAAAAGGAAGCATAATATAGCACTAGAATGGAATTTACTGTTCCCCCTGAGGAAAATTCTCTGCTGTGATTTTGGGTAGGATATAAAATAAAGGAACTCAGGACTTTTGCCATCATGTTTTGTTTTAAAATTGCTCCAACAATGTAAGATATGATAATCTGAATGTTTGAAAACTTGAAACAACATTGGTAAGTCTGTTTGTATCTGCAATAACAAACTTGACAGTAGTCAAAGTAACTAGAAAGTTACTTCCTTCTAAGTTTTAATCAGAACATCTTAATATTTTAAGAGTTCAACTGTAATGTCAACTTGTCCAATCAACATATATTTCAAAATGTAGATAAGTAAAAATTATTCAAGCCTGGGCTCATACACATCTCAGCTTGCTTGATTAAACCTCTTTTTGAAATGCATCCATCTTTTGCTCAATCTCCAGTGAGCATTCCTCTAGTATGCTGAGTAAGAGGACACAGCAAGTCTTCAGGGAGTCTAAGGAAATCAAAACAAGACAAAAGAAAAACACACAAAATACTGAAATACTATGGGGAAAAAAAACCCAAAACACAAACTCACAAGCAACTGCAGAACCTTACCCCTCAGCATTCTTAAAATACCACTCAACTCCTGAAACCCCAAAGAAGATACAGCAGTTTTCAGTCTTTGTGTAGAAAATACTTCAAAGTCTAGAAAAAGGCCAGAGAAAAGCACATGCTAATGTGTCATTTCTGAAAGGAACAAGAACAGCCAAGAGTCACTAGTAAACACGTCAGATATTTATTTCAGGAAAATACAAAGTTTAAAAACTATAATTTCAGCTGTACATTTTAATATGTCATTGTGTGCTTGTCAATGAGTATGCTCAAACATTAATATGTGCCACTTTACTAATACAAATGAAACTATAAAGACTTCATATTTCACAGAGAAAAAAAAGCAGAAAAACAAGTCAAGATAGTTCAATGAAATTCAACTCCATAAATACATTTTGATGAGTTTCTAATGACAGGCCATAACTCTAAAGGGTCATAACAACCCCAGTGAAATTGTCAAGTAATTCATTTGCGCCAACTTGAATCCCTCCAGCTCATTTAAAGTTATCATTATTAACTTTAAAATCTATAAAAAGCAAAACCTGCAGAGAACATACCACTGCCATAGCAGTTTAGAGCAAAGGTCAGGCAGTTCTCAGACCGTGTCTGTCTGTGACACTTTCTGTGAGCAGGGACTACGACTCAAAATGCCCATAAATGTCTGTGTGCCTGACTGCCATTACCAGCACTATTATTTTATCTTGAACAGCCTATTCACTCTTTATACCAACCACTGCTACATGTGCAAGATAAGTAACAGTAGGACTAAAGGATGAAGTAATTCCTTTCCACTTTACTGTCATCTACAGTCTAGAACTCTGCAAGCAACAACTGCTTCCAACGTCACATTTCTTCCTAATAAATCATAAATATTTTAAAGTTATGCCATGAGTCTGCTAAATGAATTGTGTATTTCTAGAATGCATACTCATACATAAAAGGTGAGGAGGTTTTTTCTTTTTTAATATCATAACAAATATTTTCATGAATGACTGCTAAACCTCACACAAAACCAACTGTAGTAATAAGCATGTACCAATATAAGAAATATCGGCTTAACCAAGCCTATATTCCTACTTTACACTACTTTATGATCAAAAGAAGTGTGAGCCACTTGAGTTTAACTTTGTATTCTTACATATAGCCTAATTAATTCAGCAATCAAAGCTAATAGTCTGAAAGTCAGTAAGACTCAATGGGGAAACATTGAGTAACTCTTATGTACCATAGCGTGTAAAATACTTAAAGCTAGAATTTCTCATACTTTCACTATGTATTAATTGTGGGGTTTTTTTCTAATTGATCAGAAATGGAAAGAAAATACATCTTTATTTATTCAATAACCATTTTGGTTAAAAAATAAAATTTAATTTGTAACTGTATACTGCTTTGTATGAGCTGTATGGTGACACACACGCTTCAAATTCACTTGAATTTTTCCTTCAAACATCTTGTAACTAGAAAGGTTCCTTCGCCAGGCATCAAAGGCTTCCCAAAGATCAATGAACTCAGCACCAAGCTTTTGATTTTGAGATATTTACCTATGTATTTACAAAGGGAACAATACAAAGCACTGATGAACAGTAGAATACAAAATACCCAAAGCCGCTTGCTTATCACATAAATAATGCAAGTTTCTCAATGCAAATGTTTTATCAGAAAAAAAAAAAGACACCATTTGTGTCAACACCAATAAAACAAATAATATCTAATGTCTTTAACATCTAGGGTCAGTTTTTTCAGTCTCCTTGTAAACTGAAATAATGATATTTACATCCACTTCCTAGGAAAAGATCCTAATTTTATAACCTAGCAAAACAACAAAGAATTACAACTCTAAGACACATTTTGTTTCACACAAAATCAAATCCTGCCAGTTCCAAGACCTGTGCATCTCCACTGAGACATTTCCAGTGAACTAGATAGTGGACTTAGTATATTACATGTGATCTCTCTGATGCTTACTTATTTTGTTTATAAAATCAATGAGGTTTTGGTTTGTGCTTTTTTCCTGTTCTCGCTACAGGTTATAGAGTGACCCTCCATGACGGGTTGACCCCAGACAGCAGTTAAGCACCCACACAGCCACTTGCTCACTCTCCCCCACAACAGGATGAAGGAATCCAGCAAAAGTGAGAAAATTCACAGGTGAAATTAAAGACAGTTTAATAAATGAAGGAAATGGCAAGAGGGAACAAACAAGTGATGCAAAGATAACCACTCACCACCTCCCACAAGCAGACTGAAGCCCCCCAGTCTCTAAGCAACAACTATCTTGGAAGGCAAAACTCCCCACACTGGTTTTTTTTCAGACATAGGTTGGGGTTTCTTATTGCTGAGCATTATATTTTATGGGATGGAGTGTCCCTCTGGCCAATTCAGGTCAGCTGTCCAGACTGCATCCCCAGCCTACAGGATAAGAGAAAGCTGTGACACTGGGCAAGCACTGCTCAGCAACAGCCAGTGGTAGGTTATCAACACCATTTTAGTCACAAATTCAAAACACAGCACCATATGGGTTACTGTGAAGAAAGTTAACTCCATCCCACCACCCAAAAGGATGGGGCATAAGTTATTAATTTATAATACCAGAGATAAGAATAGATCTGTTTAAAACCTTCTTTCCATCTGCCTTGTCTATACAAATGTCAGTATGTGCTGTGAATTCCACTTGTCGTACCCAAATTCTATGAGAATTTCTTAAATCTGAGAAGAAAAATTCTTAGTTTTAAGTAAAACCTTCTACGATTTTTAGTAACAACCTCTAAGGCTAAAAGTTCCTTAAAAACTTCAAGAATACTTTATGTTACCCCTCTCATTTTATTCTTCCCAGCAATGTAGATTACAAATATTAACTTATTCCTGTATCCCAAAGAACACCAATAAAATTCTCTCTCATCCCTAGGGTAAGCACAAATTCAACATTCATGCCAAAGAAATGCGGACACCACAGGACTGAGTCAGGTACATGATATTTATGTGAAGCTATTAGAAAGCATTTATTGTATTTATTTCTGCAAGTATCCCTCCTGCCTACACATTTCAAAACATTGTGCTCCTATATGCAGGAAATATATGTAAATGAAATATCCACTATAAAATACTCATTTTCTGCATTTCTCATCTTTTTCTTGGTTGAGGGAAGAGAGAGGAACTGAAGATTCTATCACCAGTTTGAGACAGAAATATTACATACCCTGAGTATCTTGAGAAATTAAAATGTCCCTTGGTTATCATAGTCCAAAGCAAAACCTATTGCACTTATTCTGCATATATTATGAAAGTTTTAAATCCCATCTGACATAAATTCAATTAAGCACATCCTTATAAAATAGTTGTACAAGTAACAGAAAGACTCATAAGGATGTTTAAAACTTCATTAAGGGATACATGTAAATTGCATGAAGATTCATTCAACTAACAAGTTTATTCAACTAACAGCATTAAAACAACTCAAATACACTCCTTAACAAGAATCAGTGCTTTCTGAAAAGCAAAGGAAATATTGAGAAGCACCCAGTTTTACAATTCCTATAGGATTTCCTTGCACACAATCTAAATGGCTTTATTCTGAAACCATCTCACTGTGAGGACACAGAGGCCACAATCGAACAAGTGTTATACGGACACAGATCCATACAACATCAGCTGTACCTTCATGCCCACGCACATCCAGTGCCTCTCCATTATTAACCAACAGAGTTCTTTCCAAAATAAAGATCCACAACACTTTTATTTACAATTTTATAAGCCGGGTGGGCTAGCAGTTGACAACCTGGCTATTGCGAAGTAGCTTGAATGCTTTGGAGCCAGGAATTCTGCATGTGCCTGGGAACACAAGTTTTTGCAAAGGCCTCAATGGATGGGTCATCTAGTTCATGTGAAGACTGAACAACAATGCTGCATGCAAGTTATAAAACCGCAGCAAGTCTGATGCCATGCCACAGATAGGAACAACCAGCACAGGCAATGAACGTTATGAGGGATGTGAGTGACTGGCAGCCAGATATAGACAGCAGGATCTCACATGCAAGTGAGAGAGATGGGGTTACTCAACTGAATTTAGGGATGTGTTATGAAATGAATGAAAATAAAATGGGACTACATCACATTACCTACAGATATTCCAGAGAGGATGACAGAAGTGCTAAGGTCACAACCACACTCCACCTGTCATAAACCACCCAGGTTTATAATTAAGTACCCTATTACTTTAAACATGGTCACTAGTATATGTTAAAACATTTATGAATACACTTCACTAGCATTCAGTTGAAGATCCTCTTTAAAGAGATTTCATCAGATACCTTAAACTGGAAGTACTGTTTGGGTAATATGGTTTGTTTCTTTTCCTCTATTGACTCATTAGGGAAGAATATCTTTTATCAATATACAATGCATCAATAATTCCTCTTACCAGCTCTCAGAAGTACAATATATTTGGTTTGTGGTTAAATGGGATTGAACAAATATACTGGAAAAGACCGATAAGAAAATGAAGTGAATGATTAAGGTAAATTTGTAACCATTTTATTGTCTGTAAAATATATATATACAAATATTAGTTACAAAATATACCAAAACATTGTACTAAGCTAATTTAGCAGTCAATCAGAGCAAAAGAATATATTCTTTATGAAGTACTATAGTTACTTTTCATATTCCGAGTTCAAACCTCAGGAACAGTTTCACTATATACGTTCAGTGTTTCAAAATAACTATTTTCTTTATGAAGTGTATAATTTCAACCACCCTGCCAAACAACAGAACATCCTCTTCAAATTAGAAAAGTGCATTTGGAAGAGAAAAGCACTGCTACTTAAATTTCTGCATCTTCCCTCAGTAAAGCACCATCATTGCTTTACACAAAATTTGTAAAATTATTTTTGCCATATATAAGCTATTGATTACAGAAACTGTGCACTGGCAGCTGTGTCCACAAGCGAAGTTCTGCCAGACTGGTTGCTCGATCCTTTTGTGAAGAATGGGTTTTTTTGTCACAAAGACAGTTAATGCAATTCCTGAAATTCACATTTGAGCCTGTAGGTTATCACAGGCTATGTGAACACTCGTGCATGTATATGCTTAATCTGAATTTTCATTTAAATTAGTTTCACTAACAGTTAAAAACAACAGCCTTTTCTGCTGCTTTTCTTTCCTTTTAGGGAGAACTAACAAGGAAAATTTAAGACTACTAGTTAGACCATAGCCAGAAGGTCTAGGGAAGTGATTATTGTTCTCTAGTCAGCACCTGGGAGACATTTGGAGCACTGTATTCAGCTCCCATTCCTTCATATACAGAAGACATTGATAAAGTTGAGCTAATCAAATGGAGGATCACCAATTCAGTGGGAAATTGGAGAAAACACTGTATGGGAAGAGTCTGAGAAAGCTGAATTTATTGTACAGTCTAAAGAGGACATCCAGCTGGGATGGGATTGCTTTCCTCAACTACCCAACTGCAACCACCCTATAACAGGTTTTAGGTTGTTAGAAGCACTAGCTGCAGCACTTGTAAAATGTTCTGAAAAAGTCAGATATGCTGACACAAAGAAATTAAGAAGAGTATATATTGTTGACTTCAATATCATAAAGTAGCTATGCCTTAACCTTTTGAACAGTCACTCCCAGAACACCAGCTAAATTAATGCTCAGGAGTGTCTATTACCTAATAGGATGAAACGCATACGCAAACATTCTGTGTGTGCTTCCAGCAGCCACAAAGGTTAATAAACTTGATCTTCAGTGGGACCATTAATAAAAAGGGCTTTCTCTCAAAGTGGAGGAGAAGGTTCTCCAGTTCCTGTCCAAA
The DNA here is from genome assembly GCA_013398125.1 of Aegotheles bennettii. NCBI lineage: Eukaryota > Metazoa > Chordata > Aves > Caprimulgiformes > Aegothelidae > Aegotheles > Aegotheles bennettii. The sequence continues at coordinate 414,188 of VZRW01005512.1, forward strand.
AACTCATTTGATATTTATGTTCTTAAAAAGAAAATTTAACTATTCCATTTCAGCAAGGCTAGATGTGTTTGCCACCAAAGGAAATAAGAGAGGAGCAGTGGAAGACTAAATGTATTCAAGACCCGAACATAATTTTGTCAGGTTTTTTGGCTCTGTTTACTAAGCATGATGGGAACAAGCAGATCTCTTATTAATAGTACAGAAAGCAAAAGGTTCCTTGAAAAAATACTGGATAGAGTTAATTACTGAAAATGGTAAATGTCCGGTTGTTTATTGATTATACCATTGTATTTAAGAATACCCTTACATATAAAGTACCAGTCTGGGAAAGTGATATTGATTTTTAGCTTGATAATTACAGCCAGAATAGTCCCTTTGTAATACAAAGCTTTATTCAATAAAATATTTACCACGACGTTCTTTGGGCCATACAGTACAATCAATTGCCACTCATGATCTCTTATAGGAACGGAATATTAACATGGACATTTGAACAAGTTTGGGTGGGTTTTCTTGTTTGTTCGGGCTGTTTTTGGTTTGGTTTGGGTTTTTCTGGGCTGGAGAGGGATAGAGGGATTTTTAATTCCTGGGGAGAATTCCTTTTATTTGCTTTAATAACTGAAAACATGAATGATGCAAAGAATGTTAGAAACTACCAAAATACTAGTCATTTGCCTCACACAGCAGAGCAGAATTACATATTCCAAGGCTCCTACCCAGTTTCAGTAAAAAAAAAAAACCCCAAGATCAACCTCAAAAATGTGAGAGACTTCTAAATTCTTTTGAGATTAAAAGGTATAATTAACATATTAAATATTTAGTATATTTTAATTTCCCAATAGCCTACATTACACTGCCTTTAAATAATATTGCACTTAGTATAGTGGCTTAGGTATATAGAAGCGAGAGAAGTACAGATATAAACACAGGTAAACAAAAATGCAATTTTATAGATATTTATTCCTATTGCAAAATACTTTTTCTGAAAAAACAGTTGGCAATTTAATTTGGATGCACTAAAAAAGAAAGATAATTCAACTAAATGCTACCTTTTCCTTATCATCATTTGCTTTATGATTACATATAATTAGAGATTACTTTCAATCAATTTAAATAAACCTGCAGTCACTTAGTGAAAAACAGTCTGAGAACATCCCTCAGTCTCCATTTCTCAGCAAGGAGGGTCAGCAGGCCATTAGAATACTAAATCTGAATGGCTAGGGTAAGAAATAATATTTCTTTTTATCTAGCATACTGACAATGAAATGAAAATATACTTACTCAAAATTGAAAATAAGTTTAAAATAATGTATTCTAAGACAAGATTTCCAGTCTAGGATGGATGCACAGGTCCAAATAATCATTTCGTAGATACTATTTGTCAGAGTTCAGACCAGGTCAGTTACCATGAATCTTTTTGGCAATAAAATACTAGCTTTTTCACTCAAGAATAAATGTCTATATTAATGCTCTTTTTACAATATAATTAATGCACAATGCCTTGTGAAAACATAAAATGCTGACATATTTGCTCCTAAAATATAAATATTGTCTTAAGAAACTAAAATTATTTTTCCCCTCCCCCTTTAAATCACTTTACTCCTCTAATAGGGAAATGTAATGCTGCAGAAATAGAGAGCAAAGATGAGATATGAGAGTATTTTTACCATGCTAGTCTTTCTACTATACCAGAGAAAAATCAAGTTACATCTTTGAAACCACACATTGCAGTCAGACATTCTTCTGAAAATTACATCAAGCAAAGAACTGGAGCTTTGTCACTCCTCAAAAGCCTATTTGATACATTGTCAAAATTGAAGCTTTAAATCTTTAAAAAATGGCAATATTATGAAATATGTCACTTGCTGTAACCATAGGAGTAATTTTCACTTTTACCAGAACATTGTTGGCTCCCTGAATTCTACCCGCAGGAAAAATAAATACAATTTGTAACAGAAACTCATATTTCTACATCAAAATCACTTTTCCAAGGTAGTTGCATAAAGTATTATCAGAATGTTTTATTTTATAACATACATAATTTGGTAAAGATCAAATTGGAATGGCATATGAAGTTTCTCACATCTCAGTACAGTGACTGTTTCCCTGATTTATGTACCAAGATGAAATGCTGGTGATCCCTATGTAGACATCTTTGTGTGGTACAAGAAAACCTCAGGTCTAATGGTTCTATTCAATATTCTCTGCAAGTAAGCATTTACAGGTAGAAAACTGTGAATCTACAAATTAGTAACGCTCATCAAATATTTTGTAGAGAAGTGGCACAACAGTATCCACCCCCACTTTATTTCATAAATGCTAATGAGAGTCCTACAAGAGGAGACCTGAACATAATTTTTATGCCACCAACAGATTCAAAAGCTACTTAGGGAAGTGTTTACCTTTCCAACGTCTAAGTTCTATTACATTACCTTAAAAGTTACTAGAAATCTTGCATTTAGCAAACCTTTTGCACTTGAATTAGTAGTTTTTAAAATCACGGAGCAAAGTTCAGAAAGTACTATAATGTGGTAGTGGCACTCATTAAATGCCCCATTAACTAGAAACAAACCAGAATTTGTAACCTCTAATCAGGATACTTCATTGTTGATAAGAACCCAGCCACGATTTTCAAATATTTGTGCCCAAGCTCAAGAAACCACATCAAAATATAACTCTGCTCCTCCAAATACTTATGTAATTGTTTTGATTATCTGAGTGCTATCATCTTGAAGCAAAGCAATGCAAAAGTGGTGATGTCTTACTTCTGTTCAGCATTTCAGTCAAGGTGAATTCTCAGTGTGCAGCATCTTTAAAAATCCAGTCACAAATACAGTAGACAACTGTAACATTATTTCAGTGTTAAATTTAGACAGGCATATATATGAACATTATAACTTATCTCCATAATGCTTGTTTCTAAGAAGCCACACGTGCAAAATTTCAAAAGTGTTACTCCTGTTACACCTCTTATACCAACCCTGTATTTTATATTTTAAAAATGCTGTATTTTGTGTTTCTATGCATCCTTAAATTATTCTGGAAAAAATAAGAAATAGTAACCTCCTTAGGTGTTATATCAACCAAGTTCTCATTTCTTACACTGACTACTCTCCATCCAAAAATTGAAAAGAGAGATAGCTGTAGAATATCCTATTGGATCAGCAGTTAAAACAAAACCAAAAGGCACACAGACCCTTCTCTTACCACACCTTCAAATAGAAATCAAAAGGCAGAACACCTCTATCTTTCTTTTCAGCTTTCAACAGAGGATTGTGGTATCACTGCTTTTGGGGATTCAAATTACTCTGGTTCTTAGGCAATTAGCAGGAATCTTCACAAGACCATGATATATTCTTGTATTAAAGAAAAACCTCCAGATCAGAGTTTACAAGTTATTACATCCAACAAAATTCTGTTTTTCCACATTGATGAATCCAGTTTAGAACAGGACAAAACCAGTGACTTTTTTATTTATCTTTTCATAGTCGACAGATACTGTCCAGATACATCCAGTATTTTCTATTAGAAAATGTGTTTTAACATGGATATTCATCTTGCCTCATGTCCGGTAAACAGGATAGAACATTAAAATGAATACAGAAGATACCTCTGTATGGGCAGGTATTCCACCTGTGTTCTGAGCCAAACATAAACCAGTTCGGAACTGAAGAGCCAGGTAAGACAGTGCAGACTTTCTGCAGGTCTTATTAGCTCAGATACAGCGATATTCTAATGCAGTACACTTCCATGTTACCGCACACAAATTCTGAATGCAGATTATAAGGACAGATGACTGCATGAGAACCTACTCGTGTCCTCCTAGACACGTCAACTGTGCCACAGCTAATATTAAACCAAATAGCTGAGTTTGCTGCTACAGTTTAAATGCTGGTAATTATTATAGTGTTGTGTAACCTTGATTTTGGAGATTGTCACTTTTGTTTCCATTCACCTGCTAGTTCCACATAAAACCTTCTTGCATAGTCAGGGATATATATATATAGAAGTTAAAACACATTTTATTATGTGTTAGAAACTACAGAACTCTTAAAAGAAAATAATCTCCAAACCTATATTCAGTTAATACCACTTAAGAATAATTCCAGAGAACCAGATATCTTGATTGAATGAGTTCATTTCCACTGTTCCTTATCTTGACTTTAACCATAAAAGAACATGTGTTATTATGACAAGAGCAGCTCTCACACCTTGAAGCTTCTATAATTCTTCTTTGAATTACCATCATTCTTTAATATGTCCTATCATACAGCCTGAGGCAATATGGTATTAAACTACCATTTAAAAATTTGAGTTTGCTATCTGTATTGTACTCAGTGCCTGCACTAATGTGAACCTTTTACTGAAGAAATCACATGCTGTATGAGGTACAAATGATCAGTTTATACAACTGTATCAAGCATCAGTATTCTGGACATAGTAAGGTTGAACAATATTTATTCTGGAATCCTGAAAAGAAAAAGGAGGTGATAGAGAAGCCTGAATGAAATAACAGAGGCACTATGTTGATCTTTCATCTCCCTACAATCCAATCAAACAAAAATATTTAATTTTCTATATTAAAAATATTAGTAGAGCTGTTGCTTACTCTACCAATGTTTGGATCATGTATCAAGAGCCTATGAAATTTAGTTTACCAGCTGCAGCCATGGTCTTCACACTAAGTTTGTGGAGCTTTGTTATACAGACTTAGCTACTGCATAGAACTTAGTCTTGTTATTTGAATGCATTGCAGAACACTGTAATCTGTCTGTTTTCCAATGTATTAGATTAACATTTATCTCTTTAAGCACACAGCTTATCTGTCAAAAAAATCCTCTACAGTGTCTGGAGCTATGTCTCCAAACAGAGTGTCCTAATTCCACACAGACTGTTATTTAGTGTCCCAATCTTCTTCACTTTGATAAAGAAGAAAACTACTCAGTTCTGACAAGTTGATTAACAACAATCAGCATTATTTTCAGAAAAACAGATCAGCTATTCCCAGAAATACTGCAAAACTATTCTCATCTATTTTTGACATGGTATAAATGTACATCAATTCTCAATATGAATGGCAGTGATAAAGTCAAAGCAGAATTAAAGCAGGGTTTCCCAGGTAAGAATTTCTTTGTCCACATTAAAAAGTCACAAAATAATTCAACCTTGCCAGTAAGTTGTGATCCTAAATATAATACTAAAGTATCACAGTTGAGTATAATTAGAAATTATGCAGCACTGGTACTGTAACATTTTAATCAAGTTATGACATCAAACTGAATACAAAGTGCACTATACCTGTCATTAACCAGTGCTACACATTCTCCATGTGAGTGATCACCATAATTCAGTTGTAGCTTAGATGTCACAATCAATGTCTTATTCTATAAATTATAGTTATGATATGATCAATTTGACTAAGGGTTCCTATTAACTTTCTTAATTTCACATCCTCCAAAACACTTGCAAAGAACAGGTTTTTTTGGATCACCACATTTCAAAGGAGTAGTCACGATACGTGTGACAAGATTTATCTTTTAAACCTTCTATGAAAGCAACTGTGAAAGGACAACAGAACACAATACAGCTAATCCTGCATTGAAAAAAAGTAAAACAAATTCATTTCTAAATGAAATCACATCGCTCCATAAAACAAAATGTAAAATTTGTATGCTATTCATAGCATGCTTCCACTATGGATTTTACTAAATAAGTGTGAAATTCTGTCTTAAAAACAAATCCAAAAATAATTGTTGAATTTCTTAATGTGAAAGTAAAGGTACACTGATACAAACCACCTTGGGTTCAATGATGATAAAATCCTTCCATAACTTTGTGGCATAAAAATTGTAATTACTACTTCAAATATTGATTATCTGGTCTTACCAGTAACAAATTAAATGATCTTGAAACACAAGTAGTTGATGTAAAATAAAAGTAGTTACATTAACTGTAACAAAATTGCTAAATATAGTTGAGGAAGCTCACCTCTCTACTTAAAACTGCTTCTCTTTCTTTATTAACAAAGCAAAAAACATTGTGGTTGTGGGACTTTTTTAATAAATGCAAGTTCTACCAAGGATAAAATTATTTTTTACCAGTAATAAAATTCTCTCATACAAATGAGAAAACTAATACCACATTACTGACTTATTAATCAGAAAGTTTTTAATTGAACTTCCCCTTCATTTGCCTGCAGAACTGGAGGTGAAATCTCTTGCCAGTTGAACTTTTTTTTAAATTAATACCCTCAATACTGAGAATGCACAGAAATATTATAAATATGATTTAAACTGACAAAAAAACCACAAACGAGCAGGATCTTACATTATTAGCATTATGCTAATAATATGTAATCTCTTGGTGCTATTGGAGCTTTCCTCTTATTCTCCTTTGGAAAAAATAAAATGCAAAGGAAAAATCAGTTGTTGTCTATATATCCAACTATTTCTTTTCCTACTGGAAATCTAAAATGCCTGATGTCAGTATGACATCTTTAAAAGTAGTTGTAAAGAGAACACTCTTTTGAGAACGGAAAAAAATGAGAATCACAAATGGGTAAGTTAGCCTTATTACCTCCCTTAGTCTTCTTATACTCCAAAACTAAAAATGAGAAGTCAGAATCACTTTAAGATCTCTCTTAATGAATACTAGAAGCGTATGGAGCATTTTGGAAACTAACTCATAACTACACAGAAAGCAGATTCTCTAGTTATTTATATGTCTGTTAATCTGTTCTTAATAGACTATCAACTTACCTCATGATAAATCAGCTATCATTAACTTTCTGACACTTTTGTAGTAGAAGAAATTCAGTCGCTTCCTGTCTTAAATTCTTATCTAAATAATGTAGTTTCTGTTCCTAATGAGGTATGTTCAGCAGAGCAAAATTTCAGTTAAACAGTTTGGAGTGAAGCAAGGTTGGTAGACACTGCAGTGAGATGCTCGCACCCGAGTACAATGACATAGAGTATGTCTAAATTACATATATATGCTTGAGAACACTATGTGGAATCCACTGACTTGTGAGAAGACAGTAGTGTTATACATTAGTTCTTCAAAATGCTCCTATTTTTTAATTTACCTTAGTCATAATAATAGACCCTCAAGCGATTTATAAAACAAATTTTATGATGTATAATCATCACTGCCAATGCCTTTCCAATCTGGCAGGCAAACCACCCATTCAACAAACTGACATAAAATACACTTGAGCAACACAAAGCACGCTGGTTTCTTCATATCTTCCTCTCCGAGAGGAAGACTTGCTAGCATGTAGTCTAACCAAATCAAAAGTTTTCTTAATTTTCTATGTTAATCCTGTTATTAACATACATCAAATATTATGTATTAAAATACCCATTTAAGAAACAACAGATGAACAATATACAAGACTGAAGATTTGAAGTCTTACTCAAGACTTAAGACTAAGAATTCTGAGTTAATTGTTGGTTCTGACTGTCATTAATCTCCAGTTTTGGTTGAATTGCCTTTTTTTTTGTCTCCGTTTATTTCCACAGACCATAGAAGGATTAGCTCAAGCCTATAAACCATTTTAAATAAAAAGGGATTTTCCTATAATTGCTAAGTAATACAATTACTGATGACTTACTTCTGAACTGAAAGAAAAGAATTCTTTTGAACAAGAGTTAGCTTTTACAGCATGCTTGTTCTGATTATAGTTTTTTATGGCCAAGTAACAATGAGGAAAGTATTTAAACTGGCTTTACCATTTATATTAATATTCCCAGTATTTTTTGTTATATGTAAGATATATAACTCCCCAGGGTCCAATATAGTTTTCTCACTCAATGAAAAATAAAGAATATTTTGAAAAAAAATTGATCTTTAAAAGGTTTATAGTGGGCAAAAACCAAACAAAATCCAAATCAATCAACTGATCTTTGCTGTAACATACAGCAATCAAGACTCTTCAATGAAGAGTTTTCCCCGAAGTATTTCCACAGTTAGATTATTTTTTCAACTGGTTTAAACAAGATAGCAAGACTTTTGTCTGAAACTCCACCCATGTCCTTAGAAATATGAGTAGTAGACTACTACTAAGATTAAGATCACGGCATAGTGATGGCAAAAGAGTAGCTCTCCATCTACTTCTTCAGTAACCTTGGCAGCTACAACCCTAAATCTGTGCCAAACATTATTTGCATGGAACATCATCTTCCAGTTTCCAGTAAAAATGAGATGAAGGCACATTACAAAAAAAAAAAAAAAGAGAAAAAAGAAAAAGTCATCCAGAGCTGGATGACACAGAAAAAAATATTTATTTATTTAGCATAGATAATAATAAAAAAAATAAAATAAAAGGAATAGAAAGAGGAAAGGGGGGTAAGGAAGACTTACAGGTTTTAGGTTCTTACCAATTTATTAGAATAGTTTGTTAGTAACTATAAAACAGGGTTGAAAATCACAAAGAATATCAGTATCATATCAAACGGCCTTGGTCTATTCTGTCCAATAAGAATTATAAAACATTACATGAATAAAAACAAAAGTACTTGGAAAAATTAATCTGGGCAAGCTCTTCCAGAGACTCACGTTTTTCATCGCCATTGCTTTCAAGTCACTTAAATGGCATGAACATTTTTATATGAAATGAAAAAGAAAAGATACTGCAACAACATGAATTGTAAAGGTGCTCCAACCTTCCACACAATAAGTAGCATGAAAGATAAAATGTACCCTCGAATCAAATAGACCTATCATTTTATACAGGATGCGAAACCTGCAGAAACACAGGATAAATACCAGGTTGTCAAGACTCATAATAAAACTGAAATACACTAAAATAAAGAGGCAGAAAAAACACAGGAGTGGCTCACTGAGAACTAAAAATTTCAGCTGCATCCAAAAAATCGTTACTGATTTAACAGGAACTAATGAGTTCCAAGTAAAAACATAGAAAGAACATGAAAGTATTGAAACCACCCACACTGTGATGCCCTTTAGCACCCCAGTCCTGGCAATTCATCAAACAAAGAAGTAAATAGTATTCTAGCTGGTCCCTGTTAGATCTGCTTGTTTAAAATTCATTAAGTTCAAAAAGTCAATTCAATGTACACTCTCAAAACTCAAAAATTATAGACTTAATACAGAAACAATTGATAAGACAAATACTGAAATATTTACTGAGAGTATAATTTAAATCTTAAAATTTAATACAGACATAGATAATTTTTACACTACTGAGACTTTTTTCTGCTATAACATGCAAGGTCTCCTTTGTTCACTAAATCAGAGCAGAGCTGCTGCTTACTTGACTTCAGTCAAGTACAAATCCTCTACTTCAATCGGATAAACTGCATGTAATATCACTAAGTTCATACCTTTCACAAATTGAAAGACCTTGAATTACTTTTGAGCCAATTTATTACTTTCGAAGGTACAAACACCTCTTAGAAAAAACTGAAAAGTAGTTCTTACTACTTTAGGGTTAAAGTTTTGATAGAGCCTTCATGCACTGTTGAAAAACAGGAGATTTCAGCTAGAGGTTGATTTATGCTCTTCTGCACTTGTCATTGCCTTCCTGTGACATCAGCTCATTGTGTGCACATGCTTGCCTTACAAAATTATTGCTGTGTTAACTTCTAATTAGATATAAGCCAACTTTCTTCTAACACAAGCATGAATACATATTAAGGCATGCAATGCAGTCTTTGCTTTTTTCACCCTCTATTTCCTTCAGTAGTTAATGGATTATTTTTTTTCCTACTATGGACTATCAGCATCCTAACCTAATAAAATGTCTGGGTACCTTAAAATTAGAGAAAACATAAACCTATTTCTTTCCCCTCTCTGTGCATAGCTGGAATTCCAAGCTTCTATAACCAAAAGAATAGAAAGTATATCTGGAACAGCACCTATCTGACTATTTTTTTCCAAGAGAACTCAGGGTTGTGTGAGTCAAAGTTCTTGTCTTTAGTAGTTGCTTCCCTTTCTGGCTCTTCCAGCAAGCTGAAAGGAGTGCAAATTTTCAAACATTTACCCATCTCGGCACATTTTTCAAACCAACCCATGTGATCTGTCTAGAATGTAGTATTTTAGTGTTCTTATGGAATGGAAAATTCAAATGCACACATGTATTAACAGTATTGTCCTCCTCTAAACACTGTCCTCTATTTCATTTCTTTCACTGTACTGGAAGGGCAAGTATTTAACAGGATTTTCTGACATAACAGGGTTTTTTTTCCAAGTTGAATCACAGTGAATTCATGTGAATTCCCTCTGCTGGCTGGCAATAACTAAAAGTTAATGTCTGGTAACTGTCTTCTCTAGATAACTCCATTCAAATGTTAATATTTCTTTGCAAGTCATTTGATTTATTTGAGCTTGGCTATTTTATCTGACCAGCACCTCTTACTTCTGTCTCTTCTTCCCTTTCTTCCCCCACAAAATTGCCTAAGCCCTACTCAGTTGCTACTGAATATGTAAGAGACATACATATTTTTCATTATATAGGAATTCCTCACACCATCTGTACAGGAATATGGTTTTTCTTTCCAGGTTATTGAGCAGAATATTTCTCCAAGTCCCCAGTTTGGAAAATCACAAGTTTCCTGATAGACTCTGACATCCAGCAATAGTGCACTTTTTGATTTATTTTTTTTTAAACCTACCATTTTAAACTTTTCTGCAAAATTTAACCTAAAAAATTGAATTGATTTTTTTTTTACTGAAGTGACATCCCATTTTGAAGGCAAAACAGAAAACAAAAGAAGTGCATAAAATTTAGTTTGCTTCCACAGGGACCAATAGATTTACTATAAAACAGTAGGAGCAATGTCATGGCAGCAGAACCAAGCTGTCTTGCTCCATGAAAAGGCATGTCTAATTGACATTGATCCACCATAGCACACCAAGAGCCCAGGGAGTATTATGTGTCTCTCTCTGAGCTGGCTGTATATATTCAGCAGTTATCCATGGCTCATCTTCCTCTCTCAACAACAGTTTGTGGAAGTTGCAGGGATTTTAGACATGTTTGAGGGAACTGGTGTGACTAAAACTAACAACAAGGTTTCTACTTAACAAAGTTAAGTGTTAGCTTATTGTAGCTGCAATTTTCAAATTGTTCTTTCCTCCCTCAGCTGTCTGATCCACCTATTTGTGCTGCTAGCAGAGATGAGCCTTGACAGATACATAGAATCTAATTCCCACTTAAGAGCCTCTGACTACATCATTCATTATTTATTTCTGAAACAAATACCATACCTTATTGACCACTCTCCCAGACAATTCCTTATCTAGGTTTTGACTATATAATATTCCAGGATCAATAACAAAAACTTCTTGTACAGTAAGAAAGTAAACATATTAAACAGCAGAAAAGAACTGGAATGAGATGACTGACCTGCTCTCCTCTAGTGCTAGCAGATGTTTTGCAGACCACACTTTAAATAGTAGTTTTTATTTTTTGCCATTACGGAGCGGGGAGGGGAGCTACAAAGCGTTGAATATCTAAAAGAGGAGGAGGAGTGTGATGAAATCTGGTACAAGGGATTACACCCAAATGGATCCTACATGCATTACTTCAAATCAGCACAACCAAATCAGCATCCAGAACATAACAGCATCAAGAAATAGCATAACTAGTCAGCTAGTTAGTAGTCACCCTCATGAGCTGGGCTCTCTACCATACTGGCAATACATAAAACTGGCATCTACTTTTCTTTACTACGAGAATAGTCCAGCACTGCATAATGGAATGAATATGTGCTCTATGAACTCTATAAAGAGCTGGGTGATCAGGGAAAAGAACACCTGAGCATCCAGGAGGAGAAAACTTACTGTAACTTCACAACTGCATGTATACATTTTGTGAGAGTAAAGTTGAATATCTTATAAATAATTTCAAGTTTCCATATGCATAACATGTTCCCCTCTGCAGAGTGATTTGGGGAGGTTTTTTTATTGTTTCGTCCACCCCACCCCCAGAGACTTTTCTTTTTTGGAATTCTGAAGAGCTTTACGTAAGTAACTACTTTGGTAGAATTATATTCAGAACACAAACACAAAAAGAAACCATGATGTTCTGCAAACTCCTGATTTCATTATTTCTGAGAAAGGTGCAGTACAATAAATCCATCGATTTGTCTGTACATTCTTAAACAGGCAAGCTGAAAGCTCAACTTTTTACACTTGGAAGATTCACAAGTTAGCCATGCTAAACCTTTTCTTTCAAAATTCTAGCACAGCTTTTACATTCACTTCTGATTAAAAAATACTTATCTGATAATTATATATAATGATAATTATCTCAGCATTTAAAAGATTCAGACATGGTGTCATTGGTCAAATTCAGACCATTGACTGGGTGTACGGTTGTTGATATTGCAGTTATTGATCCCATGTAATAACACCGACAAGAGATAGAGCTGTTTTTCAGCCTGCAAAACAACTTCTCTCTTGCCATTTTGGTACCTTTCTTCCAGCTGCACATACATTACTTTAGTTAATGTAGAGAATGTAGAGGTTGACCAGGAGGGCTGCTCTGTCAATCAACAATCAGGTAGCCCTCTGGTCAACCTCTACATTCTCTACAGTTACGAAGAAGAAAAAAATAGCACAACCATAAAACTGTTTTGTGTTAAATTTAGTGAAGCTCGTTATGAACCTCGCAGACACACATTAATGAATTTGTTTTGCTTTCCCTCTGCTGTTTGAGCAATGTAAGATTTGTTCAAAACATCATGATTCCAAAATGGTTTTTTGCAATACTCTAAATTATAATTAAATAGCGTCTTGTACCGAGACAGGAAAACAAGTAATGACCTGCTAACAATCTTAAATTTATATTTAAAAATTAAGAAACATGTAATTGTAGCTGTTAGCTTCCTTGTTTATACAACCTGTCTAAAGGACTATATGCTCCCTGTCTAATGAGCAACAATTTCATGTTTACCGTAACAGGACATGGATAAAATTGTTTAATTTCTTCCTCCTCACTTCTCCCTTTATTTTTATTTCTTTTTAAATCAGAATCCACCTCATGCTGTAATTTGAAGAGCTTTCTCATCCTTCCAGCATCAACATAAACCTTCACTTGCGAAAATTACATTTGGGAAATCTTTGTTTAACACTTCCATCATGATTTATTTCTGAAGAAAACCAACAAGTGAAGCAAGTATAAAAGGGTGTTGACTTCCTTATATCTACATCACCCTGACACAACATCTCAGATCAGTATGAAATTAATTGAAATTTGTTATTGACTCTGAAACCTAAAGATGGCAATTTAGATGTCAACATTGGCTAGCTTGATCTTAATGCTAACGTACAACAACTATGACAAATGAATTGATGACATGTACAAATATCTGACATCTGTAACTTTGGACAGCAAATGGAGTTGACAAATAGATCTGATGGCAAATATTATGTGACTCTGTAATTAAGGAGGTACTGAAGTTTGCATTGAAAATGCATTGGGATAACAAAGTAATTTCTCCAGTGATTTGCATACTAGGTAGCTATTTTCAGTTGTATGAAATACATGCGAGTTCAGTCATTAAAAAACTCTATGATCTGATTTAGTATTGTTCTGCATCTATTTCATACAAGTGTAAAGCAGAATCAGACACACTGAATCAGACACTAATTCTCCACCTTTGACAAATAAGCAAAGAATAGTTGAATATTTACCTCAATTAAACTAAGTAGCGACAAAAATCAGTTTAATGAATATTCTATAAGAATTGAGAACTTATAAAACCCATTCACCCATTTATTAAAATTGTTAGCTTTAATGATTCAAAAGAAATATAAGATAACAAGTATTTAAGTAAGTAGGTTCCTCACTAAGATATAAATAGAAACAGAACTTGCTTTCTAAACCTGAAGAGATTCATTTTCCTCATTATTTTTGTAACTTATATTATCATTGTACATAGAATTCCTCACCACAGAAAGGAACTTTGTCCCACTGTGTAAAAACAGAAGATAATAGGCAAAGAACACTCTGAAAATTTTCAATGAGTTCTTTTTGGACAGATTTCTAAAGATGCAAATTCGGTTGCAAGCATATACTTTAATACATGATTAAGTCCATCCATTAATCAAAGCTTTTCATAAAATGTTCACATCCAGTTGATTTCCCTGGCACACAGGCATCATTAGGCACAGTCCCAATGCAAGTTCAGCTTTGTACACATGGTCATGGGTCATACTGAGGCACAAGACAGGGGCAGACCTTCAGCACAGGACTCTAGTTTGAGGACAAAACACACTCCAGCAGCTCTTATACAGCAGTTTGCTTCCTCAAAGAGGTAGGGTTGTGAAGCTGTAAAGTAGCCACAAGGCTACAGTAGGAACAATGATGAAGGGCAAGGAAAAGGGAAGCAGGGACTAATTTGGTAGGTTTATATGCCTTTATCTCCACTATAATTCCAAAGCTGGTCTTCAGCACAAATTTAAATTGCCCAGTGAACTGGGCAATAGTCCTTCTGAGTCTATAAAAAGACCCCAAATGTGCTATGAACATTCACTTTTCTGTCCCATTCTTGGATTTCACCATTCTATTTGCCATTCCTAAACTGTAATCACAGATTATCTAGTTATAAAAGCATCTTCAATGAGTACTATTTACATACAGAAGGAATCTTCAGCTAGAGAATCCTGATCCCTCTCTGTCTGTACTACCTGCAATAACTCCACAAGTTGGATCATCAGAACTTAGCAAACTAAGAATACAATCACAAAGCTACTCTACATTATGTTTTGTGTATATGTAATGACCAAACACTACAAGTCAAAATTCTGCTGTATTATAATTAGTACCCTAGATATAGTTTTCCAAAATAAAAATTCACAAAGTCTGCATTCCTAGTCTCCTCATTTTTTTAGGAAAAAAAAGTAGCACTTTTTCTTAAGAGTACTGCTGATAATAAGGGGAGAATTAGGATTCCGAGGTAGCAGTCAAATTTATTTCACATTCCTCAGAGTATCCAGAATAATCCACTGAACAGATTGTTGTAGACCTAAGTTCGGAACCCTCTAATACCTATATTCAAAGACCAGACCACAGGAGAAAGAAATGGCTTAAGAATAAAAATAATACACTCCTTTAGAAATCAGAATCGTCATCATGAACTATCCCTGTATTAACAAATATACCCCAAACTATTCTGCCTTGACAGGGCATATTCTTGTATTATATATAGCCTTATTAAGGCCTTATTATTATATCTTATATTAAATATAGCCTTATATTTACTCCAGCAAGACTTTTATCCTCTACAGTTAATACAGTAAGTTAAATTTATGCTTACCTGCCAATTTGTTTTCTGAGAATTAGTACCTGCTTAAGAGCTGAATTAAGTTCCTTCAAGGCCCTAGAGCAGTCAGTATGCTTAAACAAGGGTAAAGGAACCCAGAGAGTGTTCATCTAAATTTCTCTATGAATATAGAATTTAATGTATGATACAGTAAAAGTGAAGAACTAAATCTCGTGGTTAAGGTTGTTTCCAAAAAGAATTTAGAAGCTGCATACATAATTGTGTGAAGATGGCATCTGGTTCTATACCAGAAGATACTAATTTGAGAGAAACCAATGAGATTATATCAAAAGACTGGAAACAGCCATGAAATATGAATTTTTCTGCTGTCCTTCTTATTAGTTTCTATTCAGTTTATATATTTGTTTTCATTTATTTATGCATATAGCAAGTTCATGGCGAAATTCTGCCTTCGGGATCTATTAAAAATGTAGTTACACATCTGTATAAAATTTGCTATTGTACAAAGAGCATTATAGATAAGATTTAATGGGACTCACTGGTGGAAGTGACAGCTGTTAGGGAGACCAACAAGTACGAAGTTTAAAGAGCACACTAAATGTAGCCTCAATGATAGACATAGATCAGCTTGGATAAATCTCAACCATTTCATATTTCGACGGGTACTTCTGCATATAAATACTCAGAAGTGTTAAAAGCACACTTTTAGAAAGCTAGTCTTCAAGCACATTAAATCACAGTGTGACTACTGCTTTTCACAAATAATGTGGCCCAAAGAGGTTTAGGAATAACTACAGAGGAAAACCAAGCATGGCTGTGGAATACCTGAGAACACTGTTAGCTTTAATCTGGCTAACAAAGGAAAAGAATCAGTGGCAATACGGTAGCACAGGTTACTTGGATTCCATTAAATGACTTCAAGATACTGAAAAGAACAGGAACTACACAGATTTCCTCTGGAAAATTAAATGGCTTCTTTGTTATAAGTAGAATAGTCTAGAAACAGGAAAGAAATAGTTACCTATTGTGAAGAAGAGTACATGAAATCAATACACTCACTACTGTGTGGCAGAAATTATGGGTGTAGAAAAGTTTTGCTCTGGGTGGCTGTGCCCTGACACAAATCAGGGCACTGCACCACTGCCCATGACTCAAGTACCAGGCTCACTGGTATAAACAGAGGATTAAAACCACAACAGTGGCATCCAGCTCAACTTCTTTGGTGAGAAACAGTGGCAACTACTTTATTAAACAGCCTTCCTCCCTTCTCTTGATGACCGTTTCCCTTCCTCTTGCTCCCTTACCATTACCCCAGATGTCCTACTAGTACTATATACTAGCATTGCTGTACTATCCAATTCCTTGAAATAGTAGAGACAGTGGAAATTGAAGTATAAATTGTTGGGAGAATTATAAAATTTAACTAGAAGTTTATTCCACAGTATAAACAGTGACTGAAATGATGTCTGATGTGACGTGCAAATTTTGGAAAAGTGTTTCAAAACTCTGACAAGATTTTTTCCAACCGAAACAAGTGTGGAAACACAGGAGAGCAATAGTTCTGTCAAGAGCTGCATATGAAAGACAGGCAAATTCCCCAGTCAAACAACTGCAGAGCAGATGAATGTGTCAATATTTAATACTGAAACATGCAGAAAGCTGCTTCAGTTTTCACATATCCATGAGGTCCCACAGGCCAGAATGATTCAGTGCAGCAAATATACAGTGAAAGGTATCACTGTCCATTGGTAAGGGTTAAATAGAATAAAAAAACATGATCTAAACTTCTCAGGAGTGCACACCGATCCATACAGATGCTTGTCCAAAACACAAAGAATTATTTATACAATCTGAATTAACTGCTAACAGTTCAAAACTCTCTATTTCACACACTCCAGGTCAGAAACACAGTGTAAATATTTTCAATCAGCTGAAGGGCAGCAAGAGGGCAGATACATCACCTTTCAACTTAAGTAAAAAGCATCATATTACAGGCTCAAGAGGTTATTACAAGTGGGGTGGGGAGTGTGTTTTTTTGGTTTGTTTAAAGATTTGAAAGAGAATATCTGATACTACAAAAGAACCCAACTCAGATCTTGCCTTTGCATATTTCAAGTGCCATGTTTTTAAGTCCCTACAAAACTTACATTCGCTGGGGAGAGAAACTATCCTTGCTTAGACCTCATGAGAAAAGTATTTTTAGAAAGAACAGTGTATTTTTAAAACAAAAAACATAGCAGAAATATATAGATTGCAATAGCCTCTTTTTACATTACAGGAATAAAAAAAGGATTAGGGATTATTTAAGTGATACTATAGTCAAAAATTGAAGCATCAACTATACAGACATTTGCCTGAAAAAATAATGACTGATTTACTGTGGGCATTTTATTCTATGGAATATAGAAGTATTGTTTATAGTATTGTTTAGTATCAAAAAGGACTAAATTGCATTTTACAGCTTTCTGGCTATCAGTTTTTAGTTTATCAGACAAACCAGTATGATACAATTAATTCTCATGCCATTGTATATTGATTTTTAAGCCCCAAAATAAGACTAATAGAATACAGAAAGGTCAAATATTGCCATCTTATGTTTTGTTGGTTATATTGATGATTTAAAGGTTAAGATGATAAGATCAAAATATGATAGATATATTGGCCTCAGTTGCTTTTTCTTTCCTTTTGCCCTTGTTGCCTAACAATGAAATGCAAATTCATATATTACTGACACCTACAATACCATGATTTTCACTCATGTTTTCAGCATACTATCAGGGACAATATTTTCTAAGCAGCAATGACTTTGCACAAGAATCAAAAAGAATTTAATTCTCCATCTCCTCAAATTGGAAAAAAATATATTTAAAAATTATGTATAAAATACATAAAACTGAAATTTCTCATAAAGTAGTACTGGAGCCTTCTTTTGAAGACTGATAGATGTTATTTAGAGAGTCAGTAAATCATAAGCAGCAATAATTCGATGATATGTTTAATGTATATTTTTTCATCTCATTATTATCAAGTTAGAACCGTAAGTGAGGAAAAATGAATACTAAGTTCAGAAAAAACACTCACTGCAAATTTTAGAGTAAGCTCTTACACCTTTGAAATACAATTCCCTATCTCCGCTCCCATGTCTAGCCCTAGATCCATTTTTTAATCACATATCGCCAGCTAATGTTTATGTAAACCTCTGAAGTCCCTGCATCTCTGCTGTCATAGCCTCTTCGCTGCCCTTGATGAAATTTATTCATTTATATATATTCATAAATGTAAAGAATGCTAAAGCAGTAAAAGCCCATTTGATTATTATCTTAGAATACAAATTACCGTGCCAGCAGGTAGTAATCAGCAACTTCAAACTCCCATGAATACTTCACTACTTTACTCTAGAACAAACACTTAACAACTTGTTTACTGCAAATGTACTAAACTCAAATATTGGTTCCCCTTTCTTGCATCTTTAAACCACTTCAGGACATAAATTTTCATGTAATTTGCACCAACATAAAACTAAATGGTTTACTCAGATGTAGAAGAGTATAATTTATTTGACATCACCTTCAAATAATCAGAGATTCATGTAATATCAGATGGCTTTAATCAAGTATTATAGTCCCTGCCCATCCCAAGACCCCAAGACCCCTTTGGGCTATACAGATACATTCTAATTTTTATTTAGATGCCAAGAGAATTCAACTCCTAAATCAGGTGAGATACTGCAATTTATGAAGTCCAGATATTCTGTTACACCTGGAATTGCTCGCTGACCAATGATGCTTTCATGTGTTCTACTGAGCTTCTGAGTTTCTAGTTGGCACAAACAAGCTTAATGAAGTTCTGCCATTGAGAATTTATGTCTGTCTTCTATTGAACTAATAGAAGGGAATGGTAAGTGGGAGAAAAAGACATGGAATTTTCAGACAGCTTCCCTGTGTTTATATTGATCAAAAATGTATTTCTTGGACTATTCTCTCCCTAATTGTACACTCAAACACTTCAGAAAGGAGAATGACTTTGCCCAGCAAGATTGTTCCCTACTTGACAAATTTCTCCTTTCTACTTCATTTCTTCTAAGGATTGCTCTGATTGCAAGAACAAAAAGATTTCCCTTTTTTAAGACACTTTGCTGCCAAAGTCTTATGATTCCTTCTCAGACATGAATTAATTTTCTTGTCAGATTGCTCTCTTCAGAGAAAATCTCTCTCTGCAAATATTATTGTACCTTTTGTTAAGATTTAACATTTAATTGAATAAAACAAGTGTTTTCATTTTGAAACCTGTGGAATTTTAAATATTAGCTAATAAAAATCAACTTTTTGGACAAATTACTCATTCAAAACTCAATTTTGCAATACTGCATTCAAACAAATAAGACCTCAAAGAAAGAGGGAGGAAGCTTGCTCTAATTATACACTCTGAACCTTGCCTAGGCTTCTGATTTGCCTTAGTTTTAGTTGGTGTTTCCCCACATTGCTTGCACATTTAATAACAATATTTATGTTTTTAAAGCACAAGTCTGATGAAGCCTAAGGAAGGACAACATATAGCATTCAGATTCATTATTTAGGGACAAATCAGAACACCTCGTAGATAACTGAGAAATTTGTGTCCTCAAAGAACACTACCACAAGCTGTACATCCAAGGAATCCCTCAGAGCAACACTCGCTTCCTCATCCAGTGCCTCCAAGCATTCAGCATAAAACTTCAGAAGCAAGTAGAGGGGCCAGGAGCCAGTAAAACCAGAGCCCTATTAGAACTGACATTTTCACTTGCTCCAGTGGTATTTTCTCTCCAGTGGTATTACTTCTCCACAGGCCGTTTTGTTTTTTCTCTACGAGCAGCTGTATTATTAAGAGGTCACATGTTGCTCAGAAACAGCCTCGCTTTTACCATTAATATTCCAGAGGACAGGCTGAAGTCGGAAAAGCATTTCTCTCTGTGTAATGTCAAAACTCTAGAAACTTAGCACAAGATGACATTTGCACACAATAGTAAGGTTTATCTTACTTACCAAAGTGAAACCTCATTAATTGGGAAACTATATGAATTCCTGTGCTTTCTTATCCCTCACTGAAAGTTAAGAGGGGGCAGGAGGGGAAGAGAGAATAATAAAATTGAGAAAATCTTGGTAACAATCACACAGCACAACCATGGCTTGTAGTAGGAAACAAAACAAGTGGAAATCTAGAGAGCAGTGTCTACAAAGATAATCTCAAAATAAGATGCTTGCTCTTTCTTTCAAATACAATAAACTCAGTAATTGTTCAAGGTGCCAGAATTACTCTCAGGTACAGAAAACTGTGCCAGTGCAGAGTTCTATACACTACCCAGCCCCAATTTATTTCACTAGAAAATTAGCCTAAACTCTACTCCAACAGCAACAAAATGATTCCTGTATTTGCAGCACTGAAGCATAAAAAAAACCCATGCAAGTCTGAAATGAAAACATATATAAATTAAGACTACTACCTGGTGTCATTCCATCTGACCTTTTATTTTACCACAGACCAAGGCCAGGAGTGAACAGCTCAAGTGTGAGTTGACACAATTTGATATTAAAAAGGGAATTTCACACCCAACAGGTCTACTAGATATAAAGAGAAAAACTGATTGAAAACAAGAAAGGAATAGAGAAGGCTGGCTACTGGTTACTACTACCATGAGTTAAATCAAATTCAGAGTATGCTACCATAACATGCTGACAAACAGTTTGCAGAAATAATTTCTGCAATAAAAAAAAAGGAGTGGGTAAGCCAAAAATAATGTCAAGTTGGCTGTTTAAATAAATAAGAACAGTCAAGCAGCAATGTCTAAACTAAGAAAAAATTCACTGATTATTGAAGTCACTGAAGACTACAAGGCTACCTGAAAATACTGTTCTATAATGTTTGATATTACATTAACTTCTATTTTATTCACACTCACAAGTTTCTCCAGTATTTTGGATGGAATGATGCAAGGTTGTTCCTATATATTCAAGAAAGAATATAATCACATCCAAAATGCAAACATTTTGGCTTGAAATATTAGCTAGCAGAACAAATCTATTAGTATTTATAATGTGTCTTACATTAAATATAAACACTTATAACTAATATAACCAAATAAAATTGGAAATGAGCTGATGGAATTCTTCATGTTCATTTTCCACTAAAGTAAATTAAAAATATGCAAATTAAAAAGATATAGTAAAGGCTGTGGTTAAAATGTAAAATAACAATCACATATTTACCTGAATATAAGATGCACATCATATTTTCTGGGGCAATTTTTTACTGTATTAAAGAAAAGGATCTGAGAGAGTGATTCACCCTCCCTGGGGCGCCCTTTTCTCCTCCTGTTCTTTGTACTGGCATGGGAGTACTCAACACTGCAGCAAGAATTGGAATCACTATAGAGAATTTGCATAGTGTCAGAGCTATACAAGGCTTCTCCCACTCCTGTGACCCATTCCGATGCTATATAAGTAAATCTTCAAGTTTGTTTTGAAGCAGAATATTCTCCACTTTAAAAAAAATTATAAAAGTTAATTTATCAAGGTGAAATAGCCAAAAGGATATTAAGGAAGCAGCTGTTGCAGGTATAATTGCACAGGTGCACCATTCATGCTTTGCAAAGGAGAGAAATTTTAGGAAGATTTTACTGAAGGTTATAAAGTTCTGGTGGGGATTGGTGCCACTCAGAGTGGTACCCCAGTGAGAAAAAAATATATTAATAAAATATTATAAGATGTGCAAATGCAAAGATGAAGTGTGGGAAGGTTCCAAGCCTCAGGAGTCCGTGTTCATTCACTTTCATTAAAAAAAAATCAGGAATTCAGGTTATCCAAGAGCTGGCTGCACAGTCCCAGGGCTACACATCACACCTCCTGATGCAGCTGGGACATTCAAACCACCCAAAAGCTACAGGATGGACTCCTCTGCTATAAAGCCAAGAGAGTATAAGAGGAAGTGTAAAAGCAAGCACCGAAGAGGAGCTTTAACAATATAGAATGTTTTTAATAGTTAAATAATTGGGTATGTTTCACGTTCTACCCTCGGAATCTTCAATTTATACCACATTATAATTCATATACTGTTAATTCTTAGACAGTGCTATGTATGTGCTGTTAGTGAGGCTAGTAGAATCTGGAAACCAAATGAACAGCTCAACGAAAGGATAGAAAACTTAAATGAAGCATTAAACCTAGGTACTAGTGAGGATGACATTTAAACAAACAAAGCTGAATCTAGAAAATTCCCTGCTATGTTCTGTACCATTCATATTTTCTGTAAACAAAGCTTTAATAACTTGATTTTTTAAAATTTGTGCTTCAAGAAAACTTTATTGCATACATATATAATGGAATTTAACTTGTACCCAAATCTTTATTAGACAATAAACCCTCTTCCCTCATACTAACAGTAAATAATATTTATGTAATATTATTTTGCAATGTTTCCACAACAGGTTAATTTTCTTTAGCATTCCAAATTTAGCTTCTTACTGTGAAATAACCTTGTAGACCTAACTGCAGCTATTCTTCTAAGCTTCACAACAGCTACAGTTTCTTAGCTGTTTGATTCAAAAATATTTTCCAAACTGACCTAAGCAGTGCAAGTCAAAGATTTACACTTTCAATTAATTGAATACTGAAACAAAATAAAACATCAACTGTCTTCTTCATTAACATAATTGTCCAGAGGTTAAGTTTATATTAGAAACGTATGAAAAAGTAAATTTATTTTAAAAAGGCATGACACAAGTATTGGAATACAAAAATAGCTTATCCATCCTGCAAAGTCTGTCTTTCAAAAATCTGAGTTAATGTGCAATTGCCATAGGAGATATATAAAACCCAGAAATTGAATAGGCCAATATATGGCATTCTTATTACTATGGTAGTAGTCTGGTGATAAGGGTGATACCTACTCAAACGAGATGAAAACCAAGGAAGCACAATTGCAACACCATCCAACTCTACCAGTTCTCACATATTATTGTGACTTTTGAAGTTTTGTGGCATTGGGGGAAAAAAAAAGATTCCTAGTGTTTTCCAAGCTGTTACTCATTGACCAATATTAATAATGAGTGGTTAAAGAGACAAAATTAACATATGCATAGAGAAGATCCACAAGTATGAAGAGAAAATACTACTTGTGATGCAGTAAGTTATCTCACTATCTCAAAAAAATGTACAGTTGCACAAAACTCAGAGCGGTTACTGCAGAATTTACAAATCTTCTGAAATATCCCAGATGATAACTCTCTGTTCTCAATATCATTCCAATTTTTTCCTATTACCCAGTCTATACACCTCATTGACCTTATTCACACCTAAATATATAGGTCCTGGTGACACATATGTGGGGAGAGTCAAAGACTACTTATCCTGCTAAAAAAAAATAAGAAAATTCACAGGAACTTCAGTTACCTGTTTATTTTTGAACTGTTGTATACAAAACCCTGTTCTGAACCACTAAACTGGGTGAGTCATGTTCCTCTCCTATACCACTTCACAAATAAAGACAAACCACAGGCAGAATAAGTGCTTATAGTAACTCAGACTTCCTCTTTTCAACAAAAAAAATTAAATTTCCCTTCTATGCCTGTTAGTCAAGCCTCTGTTATCTAAATAAAAGCCCACCTAAAAATACAGATAAGAAGAAAATTGTTTTCTTATTTTCAAACCTAGAAAAATCAGAACATTCATTTGAATGGGCACTGAATAGTGTCTTAAATTTATTTTAAAGGTCAAAGAATTTAAAAGAATTAAAGTTTTGTTTTTAAATAACTACCTTACAAAGAAAAGTAAATCCTGACACTCAGAGGTAACCTCTGGAATTCCCAAAATTCTTTTTCCAAGATCATGATTTTTTAGGCCTATTCCTAAAGCAATTATTTTCAAGCAACAGACTTCAAACTTTCAGTGTTGATAAAGAATATAAAAAAAAAATTAATCCAAACATCTGAAAATAGATTTACTTACAGCCCATGAACAAACCAGTTTTGCAGCAAGATACTAACTAATCACTTCTTTTAAATACATATTAGCATCTTCATGATGCTACAATTGATAGGTACTTGACCTGAGGCAAAATTGTTTTGATCATGCTTCATTATCTACACACCCATATGTTAAACACCAGCCAATCAACTGCATTATATTTCTAAACACAGGTATTTTTGAAAAGACAAAGTTTGAAAACTCACATTTAAAAACCAGAATATTTTCCAGTAATTAGATCAAAATTGCTATTTGGCTTTTCAAGCAGACAGTTGTTTCGGGGGGACGGGGGGGGGTGAAGGGAGGGAAGAGGGAAGATTGACAGATATTTCTCTATCCCTTAGGGGTTAACATTTGTATAGCTGTCTCTCTTTGTTGGCACAACCCAATTTGAAAAGAAAGAACCATCTGCCCAGCTGTCTGGAATCCAGCCCTGTCTGATAATTCCCATGTTGAAAAATAAACATTTCACAAAATCCATGAATTAAGGAAACAGATTTACTTTTCTTACAGCTAACAACTAGGCTATCAAGTAACACCTTTGGAAGTCATACAAAACATAGAAACTTTAATTTGGGTTTGAAGCTCTGATGGTTTTCTTCACTTTTTTACTGCATACTGCTTTTTAGGTATTGCAAGTTTTGCAATTTCACTCATGAAACAGAGCAATTACATTAAAAACACTTGATGATGCAGTTGTTCCAGTTTGCTTGATTGCTACCAGCACTGCTACAAATGCTCCCAAGGAACAAGTGATACATGTATGATATTTTAATAACAATTCTGGTGTGTAAAAATTAATTCAATAAAAAGTCTATGAAGTGGTAGCAATAACATGTTATGGAGTGATTATTAAAAAAACACTCTATTCTTGGGTAAATAACTTAAAACTATTGGTGTCAGTTTTTTCCAAACACTACAATTACTGTTCAGCCCAATTCAAAAGACAGTGGAGGATATAAAATTACACACATTCCTAAACACTTTTACAGAAATGCCTTTATTTTTTATTATTTTTCATCTCCATATTTCAGGGGATGGGAAAAATTGTTTTCTTATGTAGTTGATAATATTTGCACATAGTGGATCCAGTCTATGACCTTGTCTTTTGAAGATGTCAAACATCAGTTGTACAAAGCCCAGCTTTTCTCAGCTTTTACACTTCACTAAGTTTAAGAGTGATCTAAGCCTACTTTTTGGCCTTGCTTTTTAAAACTCAACAGCAAGCAAAGTTTTCTAGATTCCAGAAAAAAAAACCAAAACCAAACTGGAGACACATGCAGAGCTTAGCTCTCAAACTAACCCTCTTGCATAGGCCTCTGCTTCAGGCAGTGTTTTCTGTTAAGTATCATTAAACAGGGCACCAATAACTCCCTTAGTCCAAATGACCACATGATATCTTAGGACCATAATGGTTATGAAACTAGGGAAAGGGCTTGCAACTGTGTTGCAGCTCCGTATTAGTGCTTCATGATATCTCATGGATTCTCAGGTAAATTAAGTTTAGAATTAAATAATATTTAAAGCTAATATGTTTAAGCATCAGAAATCCAGACTTCCATAAATGGGCTATTACGTTCATATACCAGTTCAGAAAGCTGTAGATAATCCAATTAAAAGGCTATTGCAAGATAAATTTTTTTCCTCTCTGCTTGTTGGAGTTAGACATGCCTTTTCCTACCAAGTTTTACATTTTTATGTCAGAATTGGGCACATAATATTTTCTTACATTTCTGCATTCAGAAGTTTTTAGCCAATAATTTTCTACCATGGATGTTTTCTCTAGTGCTTATTCCAGCATAACTGTCCCACCCAGTTTGACAGAGTACTCACTGTTAGCACAAACTTAAACAGTACAAAAAATACCCCAGAATTATGAACCTCTTTCCTTATCTTTCCCTCCCATTTTAATTACAAGCTATTATGCTATTCTAGACTATATTTAATTTTCCTGCTCCAAATCTGCATGTGCTCTGTCCTCTGATTTCTTAATCCTACAACAGCAATATGCTTAGATTTGTATGCATTAAAAATTCAAGATATAACCTCACCACACCATATGAAAAGGGAGACCACTCGCCTCTCTTTGACATAATAATTAGAGAAATGTAACTGCACTGCTCCCAAGTGCAACACTATTATATATCATCCTATATCCAAGATTAATTCTTCACTTGAGTGGATACCAGGCTAAATTCAGATGAAATATAGTAAATTAGCTTTTGAACTTCATTAATACTGTCACCTTCGGTCTCAATGTCCAGTACATAAGATAGGAAGCTTGAGCTAAAAAATAAAGAAAATCCCTAAATCCCCACCACACCGCAAAAAACCCTCTAGATTACAAAAAGAAAAAAAATGTTTATTGGATTTAAAATACATACTTTTTTAGACCAAGACAAAAAAGTGCATGATGTTGAATTGCTAAATCTTAATTCTTCACTAAAAAATGCTTTGCTGTCACAGCTCCAAATTCAAAAGCAACTATTTTGCAGTCTCTTAACTCGTATAGCATTGTTTCTTAAATTTCAAGAAGAAAAAATACTGTGTTTCATGACAAATTATTCAGTGGTTTCACACCAATGTAATACTCTAAGATGATATGATAAAACAGGCAGAGCATGCTATGCATCTGAGATGCTGAATTCTATGGAACACGGTCAGCAGAGGAAAGACATTTAGAGGGGTAAGCAAGGCAGATAAAAATCTTATCCAGAACTTCCATAGGTGTGACAGTCTGTTTCAGGACTGTGAAGTAAAAATTCAGAATGCCAATATACAAATCATCTTTGCACCATGAACACCAGATACCTATCAGCAATCCTCTCCTTATTCTGAAAGGTAAAAGAATTCAGTAACAATTCAAAAACATCAAAGTCTTGCTAGCATAAGTTGCTTTCCAGAAAACAGGTAGAAAGCCTGTTCATGCTTTCTACTTCAGAAGTAAAAGATGAGAATGTGGAAGCTGGGAAACTGTAGACTCAAGATAACTGTTTGAAATTCTCACAAGCAGCAATGAAAGTCATGATATCACTGACAAGTCAAGTCACACTTGGAAAAATCTGCCACAAATAGAAACCTTGCAAAGTGTGATGGTTATCTCAAGTTTTATATATTGTGAGCAGAATTTTTTGATTTGTCAACTGAAACACAGACCAAAACCAGCTTACCCACACTGCAATAGAAATTTGTCTCCCAAGGAGGCAAAATCTCCATAGATATGGCTCTGGCATCACCAGTTCTTTTAATGCCATTTACAGCTGGATATAAAATACATGCCTAAGCTTTATAAATAAATAAATCACTTAACTCATACTAAATGAAGTGTTCAATAAACTTTTGGATGTGACCTTTGGGGACATGGCTTAGTGGTGGACTTGGCAGTCCTGGGTTGATGGTTGGACTCTATGATCTTGAAGATCTTTTCCAACCAGAGCAGTTCTATGATTCTATGACAGAAACACTGAAAATATGTCTAACCATTTCATGTATAGCTGTGGGAAGAGTGGCCTTCACACATTAGTTTCACAAACAGAAATTTTTTCTACTTTCTCTTATTCAGGGAGCAGTCAAGAGTCATGAAAAAGAAAATATGTCATTTACTATAACCTAAGTTCTCAAAGACAGACAGACACATGGAATGAATTTTGCTATACATTACTAAAATGGCTTTTGCTACACATGTATATTGGAAAAACAATAGGTTAAACATAGCAAAACACAGCAATCTCATTAAACTTTTCTTTTAATCAAAGTTTCATCTAGGGTTCCAACTGCTATTACATCAAAAAAGAAAAGGAAAAAACCAAAACACCTTGTGCTGCTTTTCAAAGATATTCTGATTGACTGGAGAGTACAGAAGATCTCTAACTTTGATATGTCAAGGAGATATAATGCAAAAGATGCATTATTAAAACTTTACTGCAAAACCAGGCTTTCTTCTTCTTTTCTCTCTTGGTAGAGAAGAAAAATCGTCAGGTTAGATACCAACAGAATTCCTATTGGAAACAGGAGCCTTCGTGATCACTGATGTTTACTTTAAAAGTTTATGAAAAACACTGTCTTTCATTGTCAATAAAAACTCCCTCTGCCAAGATGAAGGCAAACTAAACTGTCTATTATGTATAAAACAGAACAAGTCCTGTAGGGAGGGTCCTGCCAGCAGACTAAATCACTCAGCCTTCCTATCCACAAAAGCTATCTGACTGATCTATTAGTGTTGTTAGCAAAACAAGCCAACCACACACAGAGTAATGATTGATCCTCCAGCAGCTGGAATGTTAAGGTCTATCACCCACTAGAAGTACCTAGAGTTGGGTGCTTCAGATTCTGTCTCCCAGGAAGGAAATCTCTCATAATTTGTATGAGCATAGGAGAAAAGAAAAGGTGGGGGATAGGGAAGAATTGAGAGTTCTATTTAACTATTTCATTTAACGTAAAAAACCAATAAATTTTAGTACAAGGCAGGAGATATGTAATCAGATTGGATACTCAGTGAATACTTAAGAAACACAGGATATTTAGAAAAGCAAACACACTTTGAATAAATGGAGAGCTTCTCATGGTTGGTTCTCTTACAATTACAGCTTTGGTGACCATCTAGGACAAAACTTCTCTGAACTAATTGAACTGAGCTTTTCAATACAAGAGCTTTGCTCAGTTTGACACTGTTAGGCAGGTAAATGAGCTGCACTGTGTATCCTTCATTGCTTCTTCCAGACAGTCAGAGATCTAATACAGGATAATACAAGGGACAAATCCAAATAAAACCCTGACCCTGTTCAAGTTGCTGGGACTTCAGCTGTATATTGAATCTAGTATAGGATCTTTCATGAAATATTGCCTTCTTTGGAACGTAAAGATCATTTTCTGGGATCATTTTCTCTCAAGAAGGTAACTGGATAGCCACCAAGTTATTAGTTATCCAAAATAAAAAAGCCTTCTGTAATCCTTAGCTCATCAAATCTTTCAACAGGTTAAATATCTCTCCTTGTAAGTGTTTTTATGACAAAAATCAAATGGATTATGATAATCCTACAGTATTTGTTGGATTAGTCTATATTGTTCTTGGACTGGAGAGGAAAAATCCATTTCACAACTGGAAAAAGAATTTTAGAAGGTTATCTCAGATCTCTTTCAAACTTTAACTTCTTACTCGTACGTTAAACTACATAAAACCTTTCATCTTCTTAACTTCAAACGCACACAGACCAAGTGCTGAGAGCCTGGGTGCTGTACAGGTTGTTCCTGAATCAGAACGTTCTGTAAGGATGCTGCGGTCACTCAGGCTGGACCGAACTCGCCTCTCCCGCAACCCCCTCCAAGCTCGCTAGCAGAGATGAGGACCTAGCTCACAGAAGCCTCCTTAAACGCCACCCGAGCTGCCTGGGGACGGAGGCGGCGGACACCGCGAGTTCCCCCCTGCCCGGGGNCTCGCACCGCGCCCCCTCCCTCCCCATGCGTGCTGCGGGCCAGGCGCTGCCGGCGCTCTCCTTGCCCTTTGGGCGCTCGCCATGGTCCACCTGTGCACCCTTCAGATTTCCTTCCACTGGTTCAGCTCCAGCACTGGCTCTTCCTTTTCCTCTGGCAATTTCAGAGCTTTCCGATGCCTTCAGCAGCAGAACTCTGGCTGACACAGCCCGACCCCCCCCCTCACACCTCCCCCAGGGGCAGATATTTTAACTCCGTTCTCTTCCAGAGCTCTAGACCTGTAGCCATTCCCGTATACAGCTTGTTAACTCCAGAAGAGTTGAGATTTGAAGCACAAAACTTCCCAGTTTACTCTGGAAAGAGTAATAGGATATATGAATATGTCAGCAAACCATTACCTTCCCTTTGTCAGTTCCCCTGCACTTTCCTCCTACACTTGAGTGCTCTCAAAAATTTTGGATTCTACACTCCTTACCTTGGGCCTCCGACCTTCTGGCTTGTCCTGAAATTCAGACTCCAGTCCTTCCTCAAACAACTTTCTTTGGCAAAAATATGACCTCCCATTTAGTAAAAAAAATACAACCCACCCCAAAAAAAGATCCCATGCTAAAAGTCTCCACTTCTGCTCCATTTCATTTCTTAAAGCCCACTCAGACACCTTTTTTTCTCCTCCAATACAAATTCTTCCTCCTCACCTCAGATAAACACATCCAAACACTCTTCTTCCAAATTAAAAACCTTTAGCACTTCCTTGGAAAAAAACCCCAAACTCTACAAGTCAGAGTAACAAAACAACATAACTTTACTTGAGCCACACATAATATTTCATTAAACACAAAAATTTCCTACATGCTCTGCACTTGGGTATGTTAACTTTATAGCTGCAAGTCTTGCAGAAGGCAACACTTAATACAACTCCTATGAAGCAAGGAGAATGCAGAAATTTTACATCTCGATTTTACCTTAAGGAATGAGTTAATGGTGTTTTCTCCCCAGCTGAACAGCCTTAAGGTGTCCTGGGGGGTAACACTGGGGTGTGTCTGATACTTAACAAACAAGTTCAGAACTTCAGGATTCCAATTAGATATCCCTAAAAGATGACTGACCTAAAACACAAAAACAGAGTGAGAACACATCAGACTGAAAAGAATCAGTCTGAAAGGAGCATAAAACTTCACCACCATCCTTGACTGAAGGCTGAAAAAAATGCAAGTGCCTACAGAAATTTGTTTTCCTATGGGTTTTATTGTGGGTTTTTGTGGGGGTTTTTTTGGTTGTTCTTTTTTGGCTTGGGGTTTTGTTTTTTGTTGTTTTGGTTTTTTTAAAATGAAGGTCCTAATTGGTAACTGTTCATGACTTTCCAACCAGTTTCCCAAAACATGACACAGTAATTTGTCGAGGACACAGTTTGGATATTTGTTTACTTCACCAACAAAGGATAGCTCAGTTCAGTTATTTTCAAATTTCAATCAAAACTATGAAACAGAAAAGGATTATGTATAGCAGGTGTCTGAAATATCATCTACTTTAGCAATCTGGAGTACTGGTAGCAGCAAAAGCAATTAGACTCTGAACTCAAGAAAATTCTGTCTTTATAGCTCAGCTAGTTAAATAGTGAACAGATTGACAATGGAATCTCTGGAATCTCCCTTACTGAAGTGCTTGGAAAACAGATTAAATAAATATCTGTCAGGAACTGTGTTGGTATGATTGATCCTGCCATAGCCCAGGAGAACATACTGTTGTACCTTTGAATCCCCTTCAAGCCTCCCTGATTTTTTCTTCCAAGTCAGTGAATCACAGCATCTGCATCATTGTATTTTAGTTGCTTTATCTTTTAAAAACACACTCCAAATTAAGCATATTTAATTCAGTTGTGAAGCAGCAGGTGATCATAAGACTCTCACAGGCTTATGGTGATGGTGGGGAAGAGTTAGATTGGAAGACTGCAATTTCAACAAGGCAAGGTAGGCAAGACAGGCGAGGGACTCAGAAGCAGGTGTGAGGAGGTGCAAAGAGGTACTGGTGCCAAGAAACTGTATCTGAGCCAGAGAGCTGTTTACCTTTCCTGGCACAGATGAGAAAGGGCGAGAACAAGAGTACTGGCTGCCAATACTAAGGCAGTCTCTTTACCATAGTGCTCAGCCCAGAACAGGATACTGAATCTGTAGCAGTATCACACAGCAGCCAGGGCTGGCTGTTCTCAAAGGGAGAGCAAACGAAGAGCCAAGTGTGACCCCAGCACCGGGGGTTCCCTCTCCACCCAGGGTGAAGTCCCACAGGACTTGAACACAACAGGCAGAGGGAGGTGCTGGTAAATTCACTGACAGTCTCAGACAAGATACTGATACCCAGGTATCAGGCCAGAGACTAGAAGAAACAGAGACAACACTAGACACAAGCTATAAGGCACTTCTGAAGGGCCCATCCAGAACACAAGCCACTTACCAAGCAAGCCTGAGGTCTATCCAGGAGGCAGAGCAGAATGCAGGCACAGGTAGAACAGAACTCCAGCACAGACTAACATCCAGCCTTGAATTTAAATAGAGCTCCTGGACCCAGGGGTAGTGTGGGTGGAGAGCCCAGGTGAAGCTGGTCAAGGAAATTAAGACCTAATGCCCTCAAGGCCCTGAGAGTTAGCCCACCTGATCTTCATGTACATTGAGAGAGGCAAAAAGAGAGGTGAAACACAGCCACACCTTAAGTCCATTACCCTAGATAGCTGCCAATTCTGATCAACTGAAGCTTATATCTTACTAAGTGC
The DNA here is from genome assembly GCA_013398125.1 of Aegotheles bennettii. Classification (NCBI taxonomy): domain Eukaryota; kingdom Metazoa; phylum Chordata; class Aves; order Caprimulgiformes; family Aegothelidae; genus Aegotheles; species Aegotheles bennettii. Next base: position 446,626 of record VZRW01005512.1, read on the forward strand.
AGATCACTTTGTGTTAAAATGAGACTAGAGGTGTTAGTACAAAAAAAAGACATCCTGACTATAGTCAAAACTTGTGATAAAACTTCAGTGATGCTTATGGAAGTTTTTGCATAAATAGTATCAAAGTAGTGGCCCAAAAGTAAAAGAAATTCTACACAGTCAAAATCTCAAAACAAATTCTAGAGCAGAGCCAAGCAAAACTAATCAGATGTTTTCCATTTACTAAGAATAATTTACAAAAACTTTTCAGTATGAAAGACTTCAAATGAGTGGGAGGTTTTTTATATAAATGATGATCCAGCTTCAGTAAGACAAAGCATGCTTGACTTATCAATAATATCACTTCTCATGTAGTTGAAATTGAGCTTTTGCTGAAATACCATACTGAATTTGGCCTATAAACAGGGTATTCGTTTCATTAGTTTTAATAAAATTGTATGGAATCGTTGCTCAATGATTTGAGGATGGAATTTAGCTAAATTGAAATTGTAATCAAACCAACCTTCCAAAACCAAGAATAATGAATTAATTTTTGAAAATGTTCTTCATTATTAGTTTTCAGCAAAGAGCCCTCTAACACCAAGAGTCAAGTCAAACAGCCTATGATTGTCTTTTCCTGGCTTATCGAGTATCTTTCTTGTTGTTAAGATGGAGAAAACATTTGTAAGAGAAGGCAGAAGTATCCATGTAATAATACTTAATTGCTTCTAATTTGAACAGGAAGAACTTAACAATGAAAGCAACTGGTTTTTTACATGTTCTAACATGGAAGATGTAACAAATGGGTCTATGCTACACCTGACTTTTTGACATCTACTTTGGGCAGTTCAATTCACAAATCCAACTTCAGTGTCAGTAGACAAGACCTTGGCACTTGAGATTCTTAGTAGCTACCATCAACAAGGAGTAGTAAATGAAAACTACTCACATTGCTTTTTCCAAAGACTCAGTACCTTTCTCTTCAGGATATGAAATGTAGGTTCACAGAACCATAGAATCATTCAGATTGGAAAAGACCCTTATCAGTAATGTCCCTCAGCACAGTAAGTTAGATTTGAACGTCTTGTATCCCATTCCCTAAAAAGTGTTTATAACATGAGACCACAGGACAAGACTGGAAGCATTTTCCATTATCCAGTTGAAGTTGTCCCTTGTACATACTTATAGACAGAGAAGGGTCAGTGTTCAAAAGGGAAAGGGCAGAAGCATAAACACACAAACAAGAGGGATCCTGACTGTAGCAATTTCAATTGATCTTTAAAATTTTTTGTGATTTTTTTCTTGACACTGCTCTATCTCCCTAAGAAAATTCTCTTAATTTCCCCTAAACTAAAAGTTCTTTTTTCTATATAAAACTATTTAAAATATAAACATATGTTTAACTGAGCTTTGCTCTTTTATTCACAAGTATTTATCTGCAGTTTTTCCATCAGACCAAACAGGCCCAAAAGAAGTGCTGTCTGAAAAGGAACAAACATACAATTAGCAGAATCTACAAGTCCTCTTCAAACAGCTGTCTACTTATAATGCAGATGAATACCCCGGATACTTCTCAGAAGTCTTATAAGTATCATGCCACTGAACATACTAATTTTCCCTGCCAATTGTACACTTTCATGTAGCAGTAACTAGGTTGATGTCAAAGAACTGAAACAAAATTATATACCATATGTCATACCAGAGGCAGCTTATAAAGATTAGCATATTTATAAGACAAAAAAATACATTTTAAGTAATGCAAATATGAAAAAAAAAGTTTTCTTTGTAAAAGAATATTTTTCCAAATCAACTTAAAATATGCTTTCTACTTTAGTTTTACAAGATCAAAGAAATTAAATTCCATCCTGTAGGAAAGACCTTACAGAGTGTAACATCTGACATAGTGCAAAATGTCAACAATCAATAATTTATCCTTTCAAACTGTAATGCTAGGGTCTAAACAATAATCCATTTTGTCCAAGATAAGACAGACAAGTCAGTCAATTTGACAACAGTCATAATGGAGCCAAACATTCCAAGCTGAAAACCATGTGGGACAAGAATTGAATAAAAAACTCTAAGTTTCTAACTAAAATCAAGTATTTTTGACATGAGCCTACTTTTGCACATTTTTAATTGGGTATCTCAACTCATTTAGGCAAACTTTTTAAACCAGCACTTTTAAACCCCCTTTAAAAATCTGGAAAGTAAGGCTAATTAAAGATGAACCATCAAAAGGATGTGTTTTCAGCAGAAGAACAATATGCAAATTGAGATGTTATTAAAAACAAAACTGATGAATAATTAGCTAGCTATACTTATCTTTATTATGGTCATTACCTCTCAAAGCAGCAATAAAGTCAGAATAATGTTTGTCAACCAGAGACATGGTTCTCTACAAAGTTGATGGACTAACATGTACTTCAATATACTCCACATGTATTTTGTTATATTGTCTTTGGTGATAATGTATAATTTAGCTAACCTAATTGAATGTCAATATCAAAATAGCTTGCCAGAGGAAACTATATCCTTGTTAAACATATGGTTTGCTTAGTAGGAACTTCATTTACTATACAAGAATCCTCACAAAAAATAGTTAAAATTCTTTGACAAAGTTTTCAAAATGTGAAAACTGACTAAAAATAATTTTAGATTAATTATTAAAAGTACCGGATAAAATTCTAAAAGTCCTTTAAATTATGAGACTGATTTTTCCCATTACTGTGTCATTCATTTTAAGAATCCAAAGCTGTGAGTAGCAGATTTTTGTATTATTAACATTGCCACATGAAATAGCCAATAAAATAAAGTCTCTACTAAACACTGATCAAACCATCTTCAAGGGCTTGGTTCTTCCATCTTTATAATTTTCTTCAGTAATCTCATCTTCATACATACTTTATGATGCACTAATAATATTCTATGATAGAATTAACAGGGCAATTTCCAGGAAGTAGGCAGTACAGGTACAAGTATATTTTTGTTGCACATTTCTTTCAACCTACTATTCATAGCTAAGAAAGTGTTTTCTCTAAATAACTGTTCAGTAATACAAAAATACATTTATTCAAATATATTTTTCTTCCCTTAAACTGTCAGATTATCAAATCAATACAAAAGGCAAGTGAACGGATTAATTATATTTGCAATATCAATGCAATATTGATATCGTGCAAGTGCGTCACCAGCACTTGCTCAGATTATTTTGCCCTCAAAGAGTTTGCATAGGTTAATTGTTCAGAACTTAATAAACAATTCTGTGCATGATGCATGAAGAGAAATAACATCCAAGATGGTCAAATAGCCATCAAGACATTAAAGAAGATAAATGATGAAAGATTCCTCTGCCATTCTAATCACAGTAATCGAATAAAACTCTTCTACCGATCTCCAGACTTACAAACAACACAGACCAGAGGGGACCCAGGAGACGATATTTGGTGAGTAAATACCCTTTTCAAAAAAACAATGGAATGTGTCACACTGAAGTATCACAACACTAATCCTTGTTTGGTGTACAAAAACTTGTGGCTTACATGCAAACCCAAGGGTTCAATGTTCACTTTGATAAACAGGTTAGACTGACTGGAACCTGAGAGGCTGAAGGGTGAGAGATATGACTGCATAGGCTACAGGATTACAGCACAGCTCTGTCCCTCTGGAGTCCCCCAAGATAGTTGCCTGAAGAAACCCCCCTGCAAGTGCCAGCAGCTTTTAGCTGGTTTTCCTATTGAACTTTTTTCTCCTGTAATTTATAGTTTGTGAGATGCGTATTGTATTCTCTGCCAGATAGACAGTATCAGAAATTTATAGATAAGAACTCAAGAAAGATCCTTCAACTTCCAGTGTGGAAAAAGCCGTTTATGCAGTATCTCTGTTGTATTTTGTTGTATCTTTGGGTATTGATTCCATTATCAATCTGAGAGAGGGAATAGACTCATTTTTCAGTTCCTGAAACCTGCATTTACTAAAATCATCTTAGTTATCATGTTTAACCGAGCCATACAAATCTTAACCTTCTTTTTTGTGATACTAGGTTAGATGGTCATTAGTTTCCTCCTATCAAAAGGACTCATTGTAATTAGCCTAATAACTTTTGCAAGTTCTAAAATACAGACATGCACTACATAAGGAAAAAAAGAAAGACCTTTTTGTGCTACATGAATATGTAATAATGCACTTAATTTTTTCCCCACAAATCTAAAAGCACACTCAATAAATGACCAATAGTACTGGTAGACCATCCTTTACCAAAGCCTCAAAAAAGCAAAGGTTTCAAAGAGCTTGAAACCTGCTGCCTTTAGCTGTTTCTTCAAAGTTGTTACCTCTGAAAGATCCAAACTCTTTGTTTCTGACAGAACTGCTGTCACTCCCAGTGATATGAAAAAGCACAACTAAGTAATGCACATTTTAGATAATTACTTCAATATCATTGTTTTCACGTCATTTTAGACAACTAAGAAAGATTGTAAGGGAATATTATGTGTAACAGCAATGATTATGATCTAAATGTGAAGCCAAAATTCTTAAAATATATCCAACTTTTTCTCTAACATAAAATAAATAGCCAGATAATGTTGGGGGGAAATGGTCTATAATTAAGTATAGAAAGGTCTATACAACTACGTATGGATTGACTGCATATAGCAGAATGAGTTTTTTAAAACCCAAACACTGTACAAAGCTAGGTTTTGACTTAAAATACCAGAAGCATTTTAAAATGAATTTTGATAAATTCATGTGAAGTGGGAACAAATGAACCTCACAAAAGGAGGGATGAGTGTTTTAAAACCGAGATGTTGTTAGATGGCCTTAGGTAAGGCCAGGCACTACTCATAGTATTTCTGTAGCTTACCTCCATGGTTTTTCCCTTTGCTTTATCATTCCACTGCTTCTACCAGCAGAATTTAGTGGAACAGGTGTAAGCAACTGAGTAGGGGAGAAGAAACTGAGAGTGGAAATTATTGCTGGAACAGTATTTCCTTCTTACACTGTGCCCTGAGGGTCACAGTTCTGAACGCTATAAGGGTGCAATTACTTTAATCAACGCCAAATTACACAAAACATTCTTTAGGATATGTTAAAACAACGTGTTAAAAATTAATTATTAAAAACAGGGCAGAGGCATTAAAATGTAATTTTTGGAAAATACAATTATGCAAAGCACTAATATGCCTAATAATAACATGTTAATTTAAAACTTTTTTCTATGTAGATGTAATACTTTGTATACAAAAATCAGGAAAGTAAAAGAACTTCTGACCAGCATCACTAATAGGACTTCAGAGGGCTTGAACACACTGAAGGCTTCAAAAATCCCCAATACACCAATCACTATGGACAATTCTTTGTATGTACAGTACATTCTACTTGTCAGCTTACTACAGGAGCTCCGAATAGCTATGTCTTGTGTTTTATTTGCCTTGATGCAGCATCTGACCAAGCATGTACACACACAGCTTATTCAACACAGTAGTCACTTTTCCAGAATTTGAAGGCAGCTGAAACTGTTGGATGTCTGGAAAAGTGACTGAGAGCTGCAAGTATGTATGAAATCAAAATTTGCCTTTCACACAAAATATAATATTTGACTGAAATATGAGAAACCCATATCTGGCAATTCTAATACTGATTTTGGGAGCTCTTTCAGTCAAGGAAGTTATGTCCTTAGAACAGCGCTATAGCTGGTCTTGGAATAAAACAAACAATAGCAAGTATTTTCTTTCTTTCCCACATTAGATAATATCAAATGCCTTTGTCACACTTTACTCCTTCCAACAGAACTCTTCTGGTAAGCACACAGATATGGATGTTAACTAAATTCAACTCAAGTGTGAGTGACAACTAGATGCATTGCAAGTGCCCAACACCAACACTCCCTAATTGGTTATAAAAAATATGCAATATGCCATAATTTACCAAAGCAACAATGCGTAATCACTTCATGCTGCAATGAATTTCAAGTAAACATGAGTAGTTATGCCATTAATTCTAATAAAGTGACAGCTAACACTTATTCCACTATAGTGAATATTTGCACAAAAGCTGTCCTGTCAGAATTTATAATGTCCAGCAGCTCTATAGAAAGATATTTAGAACATCAAGGATTCTTGTAAGAATTGTTCTTATATGTAAGAGCATTTGTTCATATGTAAGTGTGGAAATCCAAAAACACTCAGCATTTTATCTTTTACATACGATATGAAAACCTTTACCTCATTTGTATCAAACTATCCGGATAAATATTAAATAATATCATTGATCATTTATTAACCCAATAACTTCTTTTGACCAGATTGCACAAGCATGAACTGACAGTTACCCTTTTGTTTGCCAAGTCAGTAGAGTGATCAAGTGAAGCTAAGCTTTTTGCTACTAGCCAGCTGCTCATAATGGTTGAAAACTTCTGGGGTTGTAACTTCAGCTGTGATCAGAAAACACCTTAGAATGAGTAAAATTTGCACTCTTCAATTTTTGACAGGCACGACAGTTAACACTACAGATTTTCATTGACACCAGCGTGCCGTAAATATGTCTGTTCAGGGTTTGGGTAGCAGAAGACATTGCTATATCCAGTATACAAAAGCTGAAAATTATAAGAAATCTGAATGGGATTGACAAGGCATCGTTTTAATTATGATACATAATGGATGTAATGTTGAATAACCAACACTGAAAACTTTTGAGTTTCACATAACTCTCAACTCAGAACTCTCAACTGAAGATTCGAAAAAAATACATAAATATTTGACCCATTAAATGTAATAATGATTCATATATAACAAAAATAATTAAATCTGAAATACTTCCTCAGGTACAGAGGAACTTGAAATAAAGATGTTAGGTACCACATAAGCAACTTCAACACAAGTTTTCAAAACACACAGATATGAAATCTACTTTGCTTTGTTACTACTCATTGCTACTTCAAACTTGTGGAAAAATGAGAGATTTATCCTCAGAATCACCTGAAATTTTCCTGCTGACTTCATTAAATAGTAGCACCACCAGCCTATTTTGTTACTTGAACTAAAGTAGAATCAATTAACCTATTCTCTCATTTCCATTTACAGAAACACTTAAAAGTGAAATTTTAGCCTTGTTGCATACATAATGAGTGCTAGCACTATCAGGCTCTGTGAATAGGAAGCACCGTCTCCCAGCACACAAATTTCAAGAAGTTGCTATACAAAATATGTGTTCTTTTCATGAGGAAATAAAACTGACAGACATCTCCAGTAGTTCTTAAAAGCTAAGAATCTTGCACGCTAGTTCTTGCACACTTGTTCCAAGAGAAGATAGCACAGAACTCAAAAAAAATAGTATTTTTTCAGATACCTAGAAACATTATTTTATTATTAAAATGCATTATTTTAAAAATTATGATTGCACATGCTGATGCAGTAAATGAACTTAACAATAATGCATATATTTTTCTCCATTTAAGACACATCCAATGTTGCTCACAATAAAGTAGTAGTTAGTTATGTTTGTAGAAAAAAGGACTTCTAAGGGGGAATGGGGAATCAGTTGATAGCATTTACCTTAAAATCTGGTGTTTGGAGTGGTATGTATTAAAATGGTTTTTAAAAGTAACTTCAGTTACTCCCTCTTCACAAACAAATCCATTTTTTTCATGGCAATAGCAATAATAAAAGGTGAAACACAAGAGTTGCTATTCTTGATCTCTAGCCTCTTAGTCCTATCTAACATGTTTGAAAAACAATGTCTGGGATAATCTACCATTAAACAACCTTTCTCATTATCTGCTGTGAACAAGGTCTTCCAGCACAATAGAAGTCCTGCTTTAGATAATACAAGTGTCCTAGAAAAGCTATTATGTGTCCAGTTAGAGGATAACTAAAGCATCTGTTCTACATTTTGCATGTAGAATCAGGGGGTTTAAACTATCACCTCAGTCTTTTACTAGCAGTAGACATTATTTGTATTACAATAGCACCTAAGAGCAATATTCAGAAACCAGAATCTCATTGTGGTAGAGGCTCTATCAACCTGGGACACAAAAAATAAAGCAAATAGAGGACAACAGCTAGACACACAGATGGGCATACATGTGAACAATGAGACAGTCTTCATCATGGGACAACAATATTTTCTGTGCATTATCAACTGAGCTACTGTAAAAGGTTTTTTTATGCATCATAGGAAAAAAGGGTGCTTGAAGTCTTTAAATGATACATTCGTTCATGGACAAATTGCCTCTCCTAAGCAAGGGGGACAGCAGGGAAGAAAGCTCAAGGATGCTATTTTGCAAATGTTACGTTAGTATGCCAGGTTAAAATCAGAGTTTATCCAGCCTCTTGATACTGAAAGAAATAAAATACTTCTGAACAACCTGCAAGAAAAGTTAGTTGTGGCTCTACACGCACAGATTCAAGAGGACTTTAAAATGCACTAATCAGTACACACATTGAGAAATACCAACAGAGAACTCCCCTTACCTCCTCCTATCCACTTCAATACTACAGCAGTTTGTAACTTGCCATGTGTTCCATGTTATTATAAATATAGTTTTGAACTGCAAGTATGGCATAGCACCATATATTTCTTTTCCAATCACTACATACACTTCAGTTATTTCAAAAGTAGTTAGTCATGAATGTCCTTTACACTTCTTGACAGATAAGAAACAAGTGACATTTCCCAATGTGTAAGGAAGATAGCAATGACTGTGGTGTACTGAGTCTATACTCAACACAAATTTAGGTGAGCAAACAGTATCAGTATACAAAATGATTTTTTTCTAAATGACTACACATTTGAAATATTTGCGTTATAGTTCTATTATTTTCTTAATACCTTCCCTTAAAAGGCAGCATTGCTACTGAGTAGATTCCCTACGTTTTCCTCAATGCCAAACACACTTATAAAAGCCACAACATTCTCAGTTAATAAATATACAAAGTTAGACAAATATAAATCTGAGGATGGAAATAGTGTCTATCAGATCTTCTGATTCTTTGTGCAATAAATAGTTACAAACTTTTCAGTTTCAGCCAGGAATCAATGTGGGGCCACTTTGGCAACATGTGCTGGAGCTATGTATCATTATTCTCTACTTCCTGGTCCAAGAGGGCTATACCCAACAAATTATTTTTTAGATAACTTGTTAGACCTAGGAGTTTATTAGAAAAATATATGGCTTATGGCTTGAAAGACCATAAAGTGGTTTAAAGAGACCTAAGGGACAGTGATTTATCTGCCAGAATCAACTTTCTCTTCAGGCTGCCGCAACAGAGCATGGAAATGTGAAAAAAAGGATTAAAGATTCAAGTTGTCTGCTTAAAAACCACAAATGCTTTATCGTTTATCAAGGATGACACTTTGAAAGTTATCTGGATGATGTGACATGAGATTGTACAATCCGCTTCCGCATTTTACATAAAGCAGTGTCAAAGGCTTCCTTTTATCAGAGTTGTTGGAGCTCATACCACCATTTTTACCTGCTGAATTTGCATATTAGATACAAATTTTAATAAGTAATATCTGTCAAATTTGCAACTTAAGTTACAGTTTCTTTTTTTCAGAAATCCCAACTTTTTCAGGAGCAAAACTTTCATGGAGTTACATTTTTGTTCTGCATGAGTTATATGGGTGGTGAAGGGTCATCTTCAAGGTGTATGGAGAAAAGAGTCTTTATTAGCTAGAAAATACTCACTTGATACTCAGAAATAGATACCAAGTCTAACCAATCACCTGCTTTCCAGCTGTAATAACTGTAAGTACCATGCTATAGCTGCTAACAGTTCTTCCTTTAGTCCACACAGAAGTCTTGTGCTGAATTCAAAAGATTTGAAGTAAATGAAAGATGGGGCCAAGCACTGACAAGAAAACAACATACTGAACCAAAATGATCAGTGAACAGTATTCAGTCTTAGTTCTGACTATGAGAGAGTAAAATTATATGTATCAATTTAAACTTAATCATAATGCACATGCATGAATAATTCACGTTAAAGATGCGGAAGCTACCTTAGTTCTGGCATTTTCTAATCTCTGCACAAATCTTCTAAAAATTATTCTAGTTTATATGTTACAACTTCAAGAAAATACAGTTTTGAAAAGACCAACAAATTATCAACTCATTCGTTAAAAACTATTTAAATACTTACTACACATATATATATGCAAAGGGAGGAAGAAAGATCTATCTCTGCAATGAACTCAGCATGAAAAAGATTTTACTCCATGAGGAATCTATTTGCCTCTAGTCAGTGCACAGACTCATTACAGCAAAAAGGTCCAAGTGAACTAAATAAACAAGTCCATTCAGAATGCGATGTTTAGGTAAAGCTGTATACAAAGTTGCTAAATGCATGATTTTTTTTTTATTTTAATCAAGTGTGCGTTCAAGACTTATATGTGTGTTGGTAAGAACAACAAAACAGTAACAAAAAATCCCTCTGAGAGATACAAAAGCCCGAGCCCTTCACTTAACAGCTTCCTAACAGTTCACTTTAAGATTGCTTATTAAAATTTCCATTGTTCAATCAGTCAGACAATCTACGACTATACATGGAGATGACAGAACCTTCCAGAACAACCTTTCAAGGACATGAACACAGATTCCCTTCCATTCTTCTTATATTATGTAAAAGTCACACAGCATAACTCCAAGATTGAACTTCCACAACCTCTTTTTTAGTATCCAGGTCATTCCTGGTCTAAGTATCTTCTAGTAATGCATGAAAACAATGTTGAATACCTATTACATATGGTCTTCCTTCATCTCTAATAGTATGACTACACTGCACTCTCAAGAAACTACCTGAAACACTATACTTAAAATGTTAATAGCTATGTATATTTATGAGCTGTATATGAGCCTGCTTGGAGAAGTCTTGAGGATAAGTCATTCTTCAGGAAAACATAAGTATATAAACTAAACCTAGATTTATCACAGGAGGGTTAGAAGTCACATGATATAGCCACAGAAAAAGCCAACTCTCTTCACCTCAGTTCTATTTGGACCAGGCTTATATCCACTCCTCCAAAACACTTTTTTTTATTATTATAGTTACACACACAAAGAATTCATCTGTTTAAACACTAGCACATACTTAAAACATTCATGTAAAAAGAGGGAGCACAGAGGTAAATCCAATACAAATTAATGAGTTTCCAATAAAGAGTAGCAAAATCTTTCAGAATCAGAAATGCATCATTCTGTATTTAATTCAGAATGCTTTTCACTCTCCAATAAGTATTTCCCTCACATTTAACTGTTTCTCTGTCCTTCTAATAACTAAATACTCTATGCAAATTGCTTATCATCTCTGTATCTAATGTAGTTTGAGATTTACTTGAAAACACTCCTACACCTAGCATATTTTTAAGTTACACCAGATCAAATGCTTGAATTGAAAAAGTTGGGCCCCGGAAACATTTTCTTTCATCTACTATGTCATGGCTTCTGTCAAAGCATAATAGATATCAATATCACCTTAAATGCACATTCAGGTATGTGTAGAATTCTGAATTGCAGATTTGATCAGAGAGCATAAAAAGATTACGCTTCCAGTGCTGTTAAAACTAAGAAAAACTAGACAAGTTTCTCTTTCTTAATATTTAAAGACAATCATCTCCTGCTGGAGAAGCTTAAAGCTTTGCACTGCTTTTATCTATTTTAAAATCATTCCGAACAACAGCCATCAATCCGAAGAAGTGTATTTTCTAAGTATTCTTTCACTCTTCAACAAAGGTAAGACATTGGGTAGGTACTGAAATCAGTGAAGATGCACGCAGAGTAGCCTCTAGCAACTTCCAACCTATTTAAAGAAGGATTTTTTTTCTATTTCCATACAAATATTCTAGTTTTAATAAACATTTTATACCTCAGTAGGCATCCGTGTTTGTTAGTCTCATACATAACTAACAAATTCCAATCCTGCAACAAGCTGTATGTATTCAGCAGGACTATGCCCAGGCTTGCTAGACCACTGAGCTAGAGGTCACTGCAGCCTCGTGTTCTTCTAAGTAGAGGAGTTAGTTACTGTGTCGAAATTATTCACTTCTACCATCACCTTGCAGTTTCTAATTGGATAATTATAGTGATTATCAATTAGTATCTCATCACTATTTGATGACACACAATGACTTGAGGCTAACTAGCACCTAATACTCAAATTGAACAAAAATGCCATGAAAAGAGGCATCATGGCAGAGGCTAGCAAGCATCAAGAACTTAATAAACAAAGAAATGTGCAACAGTTTTCGGGCTCTGACAAGTTAATTTTCCTGACATTTCCCATTCACAGATGGGCCAAGGTGCTAAGCCAGGTGACATAAACACACACACCATCTGAACAGGGCACCTGTGCAGATCTGCAGCCATTGCACAAGTGGGAGTTCCAGTCCAAGCTGTGCCCCTGGGACAGGCCACAACCTTTGTCACCTGTACATTTCTTCCACCCAGAAAACCACTTCCATAATGAGAACGTCTGCACTAACAATACCAAGGTTCCAAGAGAATGCTTCATTATTCAGTACAACAAACCACTATGTGTTTTGTAATAATTAAATTAACATTGGAAATGAAAAAGAAATCAAATAAATCATTATATCTAATCATGTAACACGACTACCAGAAGACAGAAAAGTTAAAGCGCTAAGTACAACATGAATTTACAAGTGGTTTTATCAACAGTTTGCCCCTAGATCTGCTTTTACGTGGATGATGAAGTCTAGAGAACACTCTACCAACCTGTTGCAGTTGAAAACCTTTTCTTCCATTCACCATACAGTATAATGTACTTAATCTAAATGACTTTATCTGTTTCCTATGAACTAAGAACGTGCATTTCAGTATGCCTGAAATACTTCTTATTTCTTTAATGCTGAAATACTTATTATAGAAACATTAACTGGTTATAGCACAGTATTACAATTCATTCAAAATAGCCACGGCCCATATATTTAGAATGTTCATTTTTTTTTTATCACATAAAAAGATTGGAATCATGTAATTCTGTCATGCATATGACCACATCATTCCATTAAAAACTTTCTGTGGCTGTAGCAAAATTTCCATTTTCATGAAGGACTTTTATAAAATTGTCATCTTCTCTCTAAAGTAAACTTTTGCATAAAAATGATGAATGTATTAGAAACCATTAGAATTCAGAGTGCAAAAAGAACTGTAAGTTAGACATTAATACAAATTTTGTGAAAACCTAGCAGAATCACTCTGCATTAAGACCATCATGTGTCAAAGAATTTTTAGAGTACTAACAGTAATTTGCATTTTCTGCATTATATAGAAATAAAAATGTATTTTGTTTCTACATTATGTAATTTTTTTGTCTTTCATAGTTTAATGCCTTCTAAGCTCCACACCTTTATCTGCACCAATATTTCTCAGAAACCATGTATCTTACTCTGTTCTCTTCCCCTCCCTCTCTTAAATACTGATGGGTAAAACTAACCTGGTGTTAGGACTTTTCTTTAGGAGTGTTTGTAAACACTACATAAGTCCCTGAGATAGATATTACCTAACACTGTTACTAGTGCAAATGCTTAGTAATCTGAAATGTGCTATTGAAAATTTTTTCTACTCTGTGCGCCAAAGAAAAGTTTCCATTCACTTTTTAATCCCATAAAATGGCTAGTTTACTACCAAACCACACAAAACTGTTTTACATGGCATCTAAATTGATTCCTGAATCACTGACACCTAAAACTGCCTTATATGAATATTTTTTGCATTTTTAATGCAAACAGCAAGAATCATCAGCATTTGCCTTCCAAAATGAAACATCATATTGGCATCTATCAACAAAAACTACCAAAAGAAAACAAAAAAAGGTGACATGAATTTTAATTTGCAGAGAGAATTATTTCAGGTATGAAATTAGAATAACAATACCCTGTCAGGGCTTGCAGGCTTCAGCATAAGTAGTTTGGGAATAGTAATGACAGCACAAACAAAGCACTGAAAATGGTTTATGAGGGTGGAGCCCATTATTAAACACTGAATTAGGACTCTTCTGTATCCTGCGGCTCCAAACTTTCAGAGGATGCCGTAGGAAACTCTGAGCAGACAAACTACAGCAGACTTGGCTTACAACCCCTCTTCCTCAACCTACAAGCCCATCCAGTTATTAAAACTGAATGCACCGTTGTTCCCTATGAAATACTTGAAAACAAAGAACTAAAACACAAAGGCCATTCCCCTTCATAGAGCATTAACTTCCGCTTTTAATAACTGACTCGTCGTCCCACACGATACAGTTCTGCATTGTACAACACATACCACTTCAGTCAGACAATGCACCCAGCAATAAAACTCAGCCCAGCAAAGAAAGTGAAAGCTGCGTTTGTTCAGCATGTTATTTGGTGCAGCCAACTGTAATGCTTCTGCCTGCCATTTATTGTTTACTCTGTCAAAGGATTATTAAGAATTAAGCTACATATGACAATTTTTTTGAGAAGGGAATTCACATGCAAAGTGACTGACACTTGATATTTAAAGTCTATTGGTCGACTCTGACCCTTCGTTTACAACCGACTCATTTGACTGCAAGGATCTCTGATGTGGAAATGCTCAGATAGGAATCAATTGCAGTTTTTGTCTCGGGTAAATGTTACTTGGCAATCCGAAAGAAAGAGACAATGCTGGAGCCGAGGTTCACATAGAACAGCACTCATATGTTTAAAGAATTCCTTTTACATGCCTGATTTAGTCCTAGTCGGAGGATTTATGGGTCTCCTTCTCCTAATAACTTATCTCAGTGCTCAGTGTTTTTAAACACACACACACAACCAGCAGTTAACTCTTTTGCTGCCTAGAAGAACAGAAATGTATGGACGTATTAAAGTAAATAAACAGAGCAGGTTTGGTGCCGATAGGGATATTGGTTCCCCCTGGGAGGTGGGTATAGGGGGAGGATAGGACGAGAAAGGGAGAGAAACATTTAGGTACAGTTTGCAAATCCCTGTTCCATAAAGAAACGATTGTGTGTGAGAAACGACCATTCCTACATGAAATCAGCTCAGTGTGAATTCTGCAGTTTACCTCTGATAAGGGTAAAGTAAAAGGGTTTCTCTGTCCCCGAGAAAGATTCCATTCCTCTTAGCAGGCAGATGCAGCATTTCTATAAACAAAAATGTCTCTAGCCCTACCTTGTGCCAGTGCTTGCAACATGTGGAGCTGAAGCAACAGAAACGCCCACCATCCCCGCCAGAAGATGAAACAGAAGTTTAACTTTATCATCATTCCGCCTCGCCTGCTATTCCTCCGGGCAATCATTTCGCGATCCGCCTTTCTTTCAACCGTTATTGCCTCACTGATCCCCATCCGATCCGACTGCCTGCCAGTCCTGCCAGCGCTTTGGTCATTGCTCATTCCGCACCCCGAGGCCGGGTTCTCTTTGGTGGGCTGGGAACATCGCCCGCTGCCTTTGCCCCGGAGTTTGGGGGGAATCGAAGCCCCCGATTCACAGGATGGGCGAACTCTTTGATTTGTGCTCACTTTGCATGCAACCCGAAAGCAGCACTCCCCGTGCCTCCCGGTATGAAAATCGCCACCTAAGTCCATGTTCCTTGTGGAGGCATTGATTGCACCAAAACAACCGGTCTGAAATGTGAAACACATGTTTCTCTGCACTGTCACATCCACTGCCTTCAGCAGAGACGGAGTAAGTTTATGGGCGTCAGTATTTCAGTAAATCCGGATCCTTCAGCACATCGCTAGCAGAAACAGAGAAAGACTGATCCATCTCAGCCACCAGCAGACAATCCAAAGAGTACCTTTCATACCGCAGCGATGATGGAAACTGTTACCCCTGTGATTTTTATGAAGCGTGAGGAGTTTCCCAGCATGTGTCCCATTCTCCTGGAAAAACCTTGTGGCAGAAGTGTTAAATTCTCGTAGAAGGGAAAAAAAAAAACGTCGAGAAAAAAAACCCCACACCACCCCTAATTGAAAGTATCTCGCTATTCCGTGCACTAAGGATTTATTTCAGACAATTTCAAGATTAGCCATGCAGACAGGGTAGTCTCCAGATATCCCCACAAAGCTCTGCATAGTTTATATTAATCCGATTTTCCTCTGGATACAAATCTCTACCGTCAATAGAAGGGATTGAAGGGTCCTCGAGCAGGTAAACCGAGCAGCTCTGGCTGTGATTCCAGCTCGCTGTGCAGCCAGAGGCCAGCGCCGGTGTCACTTGAACTCTCACGTTCAGCCGGAGGTAGGGAAAACCTCAGTTGCTCGCATCTCGCATCTCCCTCCTCCTCGAAGATCGGTGCTGATCCCTTCCTCGCAGGCAGAGCACGACTAAAACCACCTCTAACACGCAAAGCGCTTTTCCTCTGCCCGGCTGTGGACGCAGCGACGAAACAACCCCTCAGCTGGATGGTGTCCGGGGCGGGGGGAGGGAAAACCTCGGGAAACAAACAGCAACAAGGTGAAATCCTTCCAGCTTTGCTTAGATGGGCTCCTGCTCGCCTTGTTTATGCAGCCCAGGGCTCCTGGTTCTTCCTCCGAGCGCCTCTGGCTCGCAGAGGCTGTAAACACCAGGGGGAAAGCGCAGTCACGGAGGCGGCGATCAGACCGTGCCGAGGGGAAAAACAGCGCCGGAGGGTTTAGGTTTGAACAATGCATCGGGTATCGCGTCGGTCCCGCCTCCCGCACGGGGAAAAGTTTCGTGGGAGATTCCCTCCCCCCTTTGTGGAAAAGAAAGAACAGGAGTAGTTATAAAAGGAGCACACCCGGGAGGGGCGCGAGTTAAAAACAAAGCACCTCAGGCGCGAAGTTGGTGAAACAGAAACCCTGCCGAGCTCTCCCCTCCGCCCCCCCCCCCGAAACACAGCCCCAACTTTTCTCACCTCC